>JASAOC010002135.1:0-352177 GCA_030849835.1 Herpetomonas samuelpessoai
CTCTCCTCCATTTGGCTGGCTGTTGTAGGGGATGAAACAGTGAACAAAGCGAATGCGTGTGCGAGAAGTATGTTAAAGAGCTATGATTGTCCTACAACGAAAAGATAAAATCGAAAAGACAATTTTCTCGCGCTGGCGAGGTGATGGCTTGTGCGGGCTTCTCTGGGAAGGAAAAAGTATGTAAGGGAAGAAAGCAAGATTAGGTGATCGACATGCGTGATACAATTGATAGAGTAGTTCACAACATGGATAACATGACAACTAGCAGCAGGAATGGCTTACATTTCGATCTCGATAGATTCGTTGCGAAAAAAGGGGACAAGATCACATCCTGCCTATCCGGCCGTTCGTGTCTGACAAGATCTCTTCAAACAGAAAGATCGTCCGATCTCGAGAACCACGTGGTCGTTTTTGCTCATAACAAAACGCAAAGCAATGAAATGACCAAGGGGGCCCCGCCGGTTAAAGCACGGGCGACATTCACGAAATTGTGTTGGGGAAAATCCGTTTCGGCCCCCCGCCAACCCCCTGGCGCGATGGCCGAAGTTGGATTGCGCGACGGCGGCGCCAACACCAACACCACGGCCGAAACGGCAGCGGGAACCGGCACCGACGGCAACGCAACCGCACCCCCAACAGAAATTTGAAATCCATCGTTTGGGACCGGCGCCAGCGGAAGGGGGACCGCCCAACCCGCCGCCCCCGGAAACGCCACGGCGGCAGGCCGCCTGCCCAAGGCGCAGTGGCAAGCACCGCCCCCATGGAAGTGGCCCGCGGCGGGGGAACCCAGGACGGGCGCGCCGGGCGGCACGAGGAACGGCGGGCGGCAGCGACAGGCCCGCCACCGGCGCGCAGGGGAAGCACCGCCAAACAAGCCAGCCCGCCACCCGATCACAGCACCGCCCCAACGCCAACACCCGCAACACCAAGAGGAACGCGCAACCAGAACAAGGGGAACGGCGACGGCAGGGGGGCCTGCCGCGGAAAAAATGACGGGGCCGCCCCTGCCACGCATATCTGGCAAAGGCCCCCCCCCCCTTCAGAAACCCAACGCCGAACCGCCCATTCCCCAAACCACCCCCGGCCGGCGCCCGGCCGAAGAGGGGAGAAAACACCCGCCGGACGAAAGACGCAGGGGCCGCGCCCGAACCCCCCCCCCCCCCTCTGGTGAACTTTCTACGAGCCAGGGGACAGCGCGCATACGCGAAGGCAAAGCCGCTGGCGGAAACCCCGGGGAAGGCCCGAGCGCAACGCCAACCCCTGCACAGAGGCACGGACCAGCCGCCCAACCAGCGCCTGGAAACAGCACGGGCAGGCACCGCGAGCTGAACGAAACCAGAGACCAAACGCAAACCCGCGACAAAAGGGAAGAGGACCAGCGGCCCAAGAGGCAACGGAAAGCACGCCACCACCAAGCACCACGGGGAACCAGGAAGCCGGCAGCCGGCAGCACCCGCGCAAACGTTTCGGTCCCCCGCGCACCCTGCCAGACCCCGCCGCCGCCAGGCCGGGACCCAACCGGGACGCGGGCCACCTTCGAAACCGCGCGCACCCCCAATCACCAACCCACCCCCGTACCAAGAGGAAACGCCACCCGAACGACAAGGCCCCCTGAAGGGAAACGAAGAGGAGCACCAAAACACCGCAACAAACAAAAGCAGGCAACGGAACATGCCAAGAGCACCGAGGCAACACCCAGGGTGGGGAAGCCCATCCCCGATGACACCACCCGCCGCTGGGCCTGCGTTGGCCAACCGCAGGTGGTGGAAGCCCCCCGGGAAGGAGCAGGCCCACCGCACCCGCCCAAGCCGCCCACCCCAAGCAGACGCACTCGGACGGGAACAGGGCAGCCGCCCACCCCCGACGAAAGGGAAACCCACCAGCACCGCGGCGCGGCACCCCACATGGCAGACGGACGCAGGCCCCCGCAGACATCGGCGGCGCGCATAGGCAACCATAGGCCAGCGGAGGGCACAGCCGCCTGCCATGAACACGCCACCCCGCCACCTGCAGGACCACACCATGCGAAACAACAGGCGAAGCACCAACAACACAAAGAGACCGCACCACAGAGCGCCCAATGGGATGGGGAGGGATGGGGTGGGTTATGCTCCCTCGTCAAATGCATAACCCCCCGCAGCCGCGACACCACAGGCCCTACAGCCGCCACCCCAGACGGACCACCCCCCACGTCCCCATGTTATCGGGCTCTGACGCTATCCCTTTCACCCACCTTGATGTTACAACTTGCCGTTGACCCGGCCATACTCTCTCCCTCTCTCTCCCTACCCCCCCCCCCCAGTTCTCTGAAATAGGTTGTCACAAATCCTTTCCACCTGCCCACAAGAGCGAGGTTGCCCACGTAGATCATTGTCCTGTTTGGCACGCTCGCTCACCGGACATTCCGACGGCCACCCGCTTACAGTTACATATATCCCATCAGCAAAAGTAGCACATACTCAACGGTTCTTCAAGATGACTGAGGAAACCCGCACCTTCAAGGACCTACTCGGTCCACCCGGTGTGGAGGGGGACTTCAAGTACACACGCAAGAAGCTCACCGGAACTGGGTCGTATGGCGAGGCGTGGCTTGTGGAGTGTCGGTCCGACAATGCCATCTTCGTGGCCAAGCCGACGGACCTGGGCAAGATGTCGCCTCGAGACCGTAACTATGCATACAGCGAGATCAAGTGCCTTGCCAGCTGCCATCACTCGAACATCATTCAGTACATCGAGGACCACGACGAGAATGAGCACCTTCTCATCGCCATGGAGTTCGCTGATTCTGGTGACCTCGATCGCCAGATCAAGAGCCGCGCGAATGACTTCAAGCACTTCCAGGAGCACGAGGTCCCCTTCTTGTTCATCCATCTGTGCCTCGCTCTTGACCACATTCATAGCGAAAAGATGCTGCACCGTGACATCAAGGCGGCAAACATCCTACTGACGTCAACCGGACTCATCAAGCTCGGTGACTTTGGCTTTAGCCATCAGTACGACGACACAGTTTCTGGCGTGGTGGCCAGCACGTTTCTCGGCACGCCATGCCACCTGGCGCCAGAACTGTGGAACAATCGGTGGTAAAGCAAGAAGGCGGATGTGTGGTCGCTGGGCGTTCTCCTGTATGAAATCATGTCGCTGAAGCGTCCGTTCACGGCCACCAACATGAAGGGACTTATGGCGAAGGTGCTGAGTGGTGATTTCGAACCACTGCCTGACAGGTACTCCGCTGAGTTCCGCGAAGACGCGAGACAGATCCTCTTGGTGGATGCGAACGATCGCCCTAGCGTGCGTGACATCATGAAGATCCCGTACACCCACGAGGGATTGAAGGTCTTTATGCACACTGTCAAGAAGAACAACCGTATTACAGACGATGTCCGTGCGGCGTGGAGCACCCTCACGCCAACGGAATGGAAATTCGTTGACATGTCCTACGAGACTTCCGCCACTTGTTAGCCCCACACACCAAATCATACCCGAGGAGCATGCTAACTGCCCGCACGTGCGTTGAAGTGCAGCAGCTTGCCTCAAAGCATCATGGTTGACACAGGCTGTGCTGGTGCCCAGTTTCGTGGCTGCTATGGACCCCGATGCAAATCCGTGTCCAGGGGCAGCGTAAAGACCACGTGATGGGCACCCGTCTGCACACGTACAAACGAAGTGGCACAACCCTCCAGTGAGGACAAGAGGCCACCAGCTACGAGAGGCAACTTTCGGTAGACGGCCCTACCGACAGGAGCCAGATGGAGCGTGGCACTGGGGCAGGCGATTACAAACGTCATTGTGGGCATCCCAACGAATGTGACGATCCACACCTATATGGACAACATCATGGTGGCAGCGTGCGAAGGGCAGGAGGAAGATTTCGTACAGGCGATTCGGGCAATATTAAGCCGGATCAGGGAAGCGAATCTCCTCATCAGTCCAGATCGCGATACGTTGTACGGGGCCAGTTCTGAGGATCTAATACAAATGGCTATGGAGCCTCAGACCTTCATTGGAGAAGAACACGTGTGGACCGGAACCGAGAGACTGGTCCGGAACTCCGTGAAGACGGTCGCAAAGCCACGCCTGGCATTGCAGAAGCAGAACCTCACTTGCCGGAGTTTTGTATCATTGCTGTCGCTGGAAATGTATGCGCTTCACACAACGCGCATGAACCCGGCGAGCTTTTTCCACCCCCTCAGGGCATACCGAGGAGCCTATCGTCTGGCAGACCGGGGTCTCGACTGGGACTCGGAGCCACCACACATAGACGGAAGAGTTCGGAACCTCATGCTGGAGTTGGGTGGTAAGCTTGTAAGCAACCCCTGGTGGGAGATTGGACCAGCCGTGACGGCGACCTACGATGACGACGGCTATGACGCCATCTGCTTCGCGGACGCCTCTGCGCAGGGGTGGGGAGCGATGGTGCGTTGGCGAAACGGGCACGCAACGGCGTTCCAGCAATGTTGGGCACACGGCCTTCCACCAAACAGGACGATCCCCCCCCCCCCCCGAAAATGGGGCGCCTCCTACGGTGGGGTTCACGGCGAACCACTCTGCCCATGCAGAACCGCAGGCCATCACCCAACTGCTGCATTTACTTCATAGAGGGGGCCCGAGGCCCAGACAGCGCCGGGCAGCGGTGGCCAACCACATTGCAATTGCGCGACCCCAGAAAGAGCAAAATGGTTACGGCGGCGCGGGGCAAGGCCCGCCCTGAACAAAACAATTCTTTCCTATGCTTGGCAGAGAGGCGAGAAAGGATAGAATGGATGTGGTGAAGTATGTCAGGGCGTGTCTACCGACACCATGTTCTTCACTCGCAGGCTCAACATCCCATTCGTATCATCTTCTCTATTTCGGACAAAGAAAGGGCCGGCCGGCCATACTTTGCTCAAATGCACATTAGGTCCCATCTCATCCCTCTTCGTCACGTGTCACCTACCCATTCCGCTCGTTTGCCCCATTTCGTCTGGTATATAGGATGTCTGCTTGGGAGGTCGGCCGGATTCATACTCGACTCCATGTACCTTGCGTCAATGACGTAGGGAAGTGAGGCGAGGTAAGTGGACACCTCCGCGTTCAGTGCAAAACTGCGGGGGTATTGTTTTGTGTGCGCTGAAAGTGCGGAGGTGTTATCGACGTGGGGATGGGCCCACGCGCCAGCAGGAATGACACCAGAGCAGGCCTTGAACGCGCACGCCATAGCCTGCAGCTCTGCTGCATTGATGTTTGTGGCCGCAACGCGCCACACGCTGCCCACGTTGGGGAAACGCGCGGTAGCACGGTCGCAGCAGACAGCCCCCCACCCTCCCAAGGCGGCGCCCGTGAACATATCGAATTCCGAACGTTTGGGCGAGGGTGGGATTATGGTGCGTGGCGTGTTCTCTCGCGCTAGCGAAAACCATTCTTGTAGATTGCACTGTGCGGATGGGGGAAGGTTTGCTGGACAGGACCTGTTCAGAAGTTCTCTCGACCACTGGAGGAGAAGCCGCCGCGCCATTTTTAAAAACCACCAATATCGCCGAATTGGTAAGGGAAAAACGCGCGCGGCAAACCATAAACGCCCTAACAGTTGCTCAAGACCATCCATGCCCAGGTTGTCCAAGGACGTTTCACTCAGCTTTCGCGCCGCTTTGCCTCCCGTGCAGACCGTTTGGTTAGCGTGATTGGAACGGACCCCTGGCAAATGCATACTCG
This sequence comes from Herpetomonas samuelpessoai, assembly GCA_030849835.1. NCBI lineage: Eukaryota > Euglenozoa > Kinetoplastea > Trypanosomatida > Trypanosomatidae > Herpetomonas > Herpetomonas samuelpessoai. The sequence goes on from JASAOC010002135.1 coordinate 5,689, forward strand.
AAGGAAACGGGCGCCCCTTCCCCTTTGGCCGTGGCTCCGAAACGGCGTTCGGTACCGAGCATCGTGGCCATCGCTCGACCAGCGGCCCGCCCGATACCGCAGATCTGGATTCTATCTACCCAGAAATTGATTTTCACATCGGAGACTGCCGCACGGGAAAACGCAGGGTGACATGCCAGCGTGGAAGCGAGGGTCTGCATCACTTCGGGACCCACACCAAGTCCCATTTGGGGCGCCGCCTGCTGGAATCCCAAACCGTCGCGTGTTTGAAACGCAATTAGCGGACGGAGAGCCGCGGGCAACGGAACCTGAAAAAAGGACGTCGTAAGGTCCATAATACCACCGCAATCTTCCAAGACCAATGGGAAGGGGGTGGTGTTGAGGTTTACCTGCGCTGTGCGCCCTTGATCTGCTAACCACTGGTTGGCCTGTTTGGGCCAAAGGATGGGGGGTCGGTGAAGGGCCCCGTGTTTCGCCGCGACGGCCATGACGGCGGCCCCCCAGACGCCCCCTTTCTGGGCGGCCCCCTCGGCGAGGCCGGCCGCAGCTAGAAGTTCGGCGCCGGCTCGCGAGATGGTGGGTCGCGGAGGAGGTCCGGGAAACCTGCGGGGGCACTGCCCCAGGAGTGCCCAGATATCCGACAGACGCTCCTGATGCGGAGGCAGCATTTGCCGGGTCAAGCCGTCAACATCCATTCTGTGGACGGCTTTGGCATGGAGCGGAGCCTTGTTCTCCGCTGGAGTTGAAGGTATGCGAGCGTGTCCACGGAGCGGTACTAGGGAGTGAAAAGGCGGTTGCTAGTGGGCGTCCGTTAGGGTTGGAGCCCAGTCTTTTGCGATTAAAGCAGCCAAGTCAGCTCTCCCGTACCAAGGTGCCTGGCCACGTTGAATTGATCGTCCCCGTAGCGGGCCGTGATCGGACCAAGCGTTGCATAATTCGGCGCGTGCTTCGCCAGCAGTTGTATCATTTGTACCTTTGGGTCGCCCCGCTGGGGAGCCTTGGAGGGATGATTGACGGCGCCTCGTTTGATGCTGTGGGCTGGGAATCCGTAAGCCCCGAGGATTTTCGACGCTATCCGTGTCGGAACGGAGAAGAGAGGCCCGTCGCCACACCTGCCGCGTATGCGGTCCTTGGGGAGGACGTGCAGCCGTTGTGTTCCATCCCCCGCGATGACGCAGCAAAGGTCTGGGTAGAAAGGCCTCGTGGGGCTCGCTTTGGTTTCCCGACCAAAGTACGGGATGATCCCGTTTGGACGCAGCGACAGGATGCTGCGGCGAGAGATTGGAATGATCCCGTCCCATCTGCTGGCCGCCTTCCACGCCAAGAGGAGTATGTTCGCAAATGTGTCGTTTTGTTCGCTGCAGATCCGGCCAAGACCGTCCCGCGAAAGTGGTGGTGTCTGGAGCTTTGGAACCAGCCCTCCTGTCGCTCGGAGTGCTGTATCGTACATGGACAGCTCGTGATGGGCCCAGCCTACCTTTTAGAATACGTGGATCAGATGGCAAGTGTACGTGTGACGAGTCGTCGTTTGCACACCTGAATCTGTCGAGATGATTGGGACTGCGGAGTGGTCGCCGTATTGCAGACCGTGTGCGCGGCAAAAGGCAATGCATCGCTACCACGGCGTGCGGATCTGTAGCCACGTGTTCGGGCTCCAGCTCTTCTGCATGAGGCGAAAGAGATGGTTCTCCGCTTCGTCGAGATCCACCCGCTGGACGTGTTTTCGCGTGCGGACAGGGCAAGGATTCGAAGGAGGGGCGGCTGCTGTGGCTCTTGGGTGTGGTCGGTTCACTGCGTCGGCCCACCCCCGTCTTTCCCCGTCGCCAACCGAACTTTTTTGAGTCCGGGTTGGCAGCGGGAGGGGAGTTGGACCGGCGGCGAAACCGACGGTTATTAGGGTTCTTCCCTTTTGGCTGCACCGTCAGCTTGGAGGCGTACTGCTTCTCCAAGGACCGAGCAATCGCCAGTCCCTCAGGTGGCCCGGATGCCAAGTAGTTGGCGATGTCACCGTGAAACTGTACACCACGGGGATGGAGGTGGGCCATGACGAAGGTCCGGCATGCTTCCGTAAGTCCCTCCGCAAAAGTGGTGGGAGCAGCATCCAGCTCGTCAGGGGTGTTCACGAAGTGGGGGAGCAAGGCGTACATCCGGTCGAAGAATCGGAACGGAATTTTAACCGACTCTGGCTGGGTGTACGGGTTGCCCCCTACTGCCGTGATGAGGGTAAGGCGGAAGGTGTCCCACGTGGTCTCCGACGTGCAGGGGTTGTACCACGTGCGACAGTCCACTGCGAGTGGCGGTCCCTCTGGGTCATCACCGAGTAGGGACGGCGGTTGGGCACGGAAGCTCGGTGGGGGCTGGAACCCCGACGGAGGCGGCACGGTGCCGGGGAATTCCTCGTGTGGGGGATGTGAGGCGTCAAAGGTGGGCGGTGGAGCCGCACGCTGGTCTTGCGGTGGTTGCTGCTGTTATTGCTGAACGCGGCCGGCGCGGCCTTGTCTCTCCGCAAGGTGCTTCAGCTGCGCGTTGATCGCCGCGAACTCTTCGTTGAGAGCGGCAGTCAACATGTTCGCCGTGTTCTCGTCTTGGCGAACGGCGGCTGCCATCTGCTGGACTGTGGCGTCCGTTTGCTGTTGTTGCTCACGGACGGCAGCGATGGTGGCGCGCTCTTGCTTGAGGAGCGCGGCGACCGTTTCTTGGGGAAGTTCCTGTCCCGCGGGAGATGGGTCCGCGGTGGAGAGATTCCGCTAGATGCCGAGGAGGCTCGCGTCGGATGGGTTTCCCCCCGATTTGCGGCGCGCCGCGTTCGCCAGTTGATAGTACTGGCTTAGGCGCTGCTCCATGGCGGTCGCCCACCCTTTGGTCTTGAGTTTGGCGATGTACGTTGCATCGCCAAATTGTTCGTTCTCCATAATGGAGGCGATTTCGAGCGTGGGGCTAAGGATCCTCAGATTGAAGGGATGACCGTGGTCACCCCACCCTGTGGCGGTAATATTCCACGCCGGCGGGGTTTTCTCCATGTCCCGGTCAAAGGAACAAAGGGACAACCGATTATCCCGGCATGCCAGGATGCCGTCAATGGCCTGGGATTCCCATTCCGTAGAAACGGGGACGGGACCCCTCGACGCCAGTAGCACAGCGGCGGTGTAACAAATGTAGCCCTCGCCGTTCATCTTGGGCAGAACGGCGGAAAAGCACGAAGGCAGGCAGCCACGCACCTACTTAAAAACGGCGCTTCCTAGTAGATTTTTTCTTCGGCGAAACGACAACGAGGCAACGCCCCACCTTGGCACGGAAACAGGGTTGATCGGGACCAGGTCCCTTCATCTGGCCTTTGCCTGGCTCCTCGGGTGGCTTTGGGTGGGCGAAATGGCTGTTTTTATTCGCACCCTCGGGCTCCAGGCCCTAGCGGGATACCCCCTGGTGCCGGGAGCAGCGACAGCCATACACGATTCAGCCTATATGTGCGGTTTCCCCACCATCGACACAACCCCAAGCAAAATACCCCCGGTACGCCCCCAGGCTTGACAAATTGGGGCTGCGCGACGCCGCCCACTACGCCACTGGCAAAGAACACCCTAAACTTTAGCCATCAAATGACACCACCTACCACTGCGCAAAGGAAGGGGAAAGAGGGATAGGCACGGTGGGTGCTGTTAGCACGCCATTGGGTGGCTGGGTGGTCACTCCCGTTGCCCCTGTCGCTGGGACCCCCTTCACACCACCTGGGAAGCCAGACCGCCTAGTGAATGGCCATTCTTCACACCCACACCGCTCGCAGGCCTGCCCGTGATAACGGCTACTGGAAGCGCTGAGTCACCTCGCGAAATTCTGGCGCCCGGGCTGCATACACATATCTTTTGGTCGGCCGCGGTGCCTCAGCAGAGGAAACCGTTTGGTTTGCCGCCAGGCTTCTCGGAGGGAAGCCCATGGGGTCCAAAGGACAAATGCCAGCCCCAACTCGACACGCCACGACACCGGAGAGTTGGTTGAAACCGGTATCGCGGCAAGCTGCGCGGCACTGGGGAACCTTCAGCATTCACCCCTCACCGGGATGACCGAGGTCAAGGTAAACTTCGTGCTAGGTTCCCACAGTTGCTTTAGGTTACCCACAAGCCAGCCGCCGATCGAGGAAACGAAGACCGTGTTGGTGCACAGACACCTTTCCGATTGGCCCTGCAGCGAGGGGAACCGCGCGGGGCTCCCGATATTCTTTCCCCTGGGTCCCTTTGCCTCAAGCCCTTCTTCGTTAGTTTGTTTTTATGGCAACTGAAAAGATGAAATATCGCATGAGGGTATGCCATTTGGGCTGGGAAGCGATGTTTACAACACGCGCGCCTTCACACCTACCGCAAAAGGACGGCCTCCAGATACCCAGGCAGGCAGGCCACGGTAAAACGGATCTTCGGGGAGCTCGACCGGGAGCGAATCAGTTCAGTGGTGCACAGAACAATGGCGAGGCTCCTGCTGTGTAGTTCCGCGCTTTCTCAGCACTACCGTTTGAGCTTCCCGACGCGCTCGTGTACGAATACCCCCGTCACAGGGGCTGCAGGGATGACGGGCACGGGTGGTGCCACGCGGCCAACAGAAAGGCACAGCGAAAGCAACTATCAAGCCAGCGTTTGGCCCGTTTCCAAACGCCACGTGTGGCTGAATGCAGAGGGTCTGAAGGTACCCTCTCCGATACTGGGCTCTTTGCAGTTGACGCATGGCCCAGCTCTGCTATCCGCCTCAGGGCGGCGGGGGTTGAGGGCAGGAACAGGCAGAGCAAGCGCCGAACGCACCCCCCTGCGAACCGCAACTGGGTAAACGAACGCATTGCCAGTACATCTGTACGCGCAACCTTCGGTGGAAATTCCCTCAGCCGTAGCGCAAAGAGCTCGGTATTTAGCAAATCGCCACGGCAACTTATGGGCACCCTAGTTGCAAACTGAATCAAGGCAGCAGACAACCCGCCACACACCAGCTGGCGGAAACTCAATTTCCCGGTCAAAACACGGGACCGCGCGACACAAGAACCGGCGACCAGCGATGTGAGTGAGGAACTCTTTTCCGTTAGCTTCAGTAAGGCTTGCCTGTTACACGTCGCGAAGCTCCACTTAATTGGGTGACGGGTGCCAGCGACGGAAAGGCAGAGGCGGAAGGAAGCCTTGGGAACCACAGCTCCGCACCCTTGGCAACGAGCTTCGCTCGTGGTTTCCAAACGGCCCCATGCCCCACCAGAACGCTAGCCAACTTCCTCTCGTCCCCGAGTTCTCACATATGACTGGAGAGCTTGCCCTTTGCCGCCATGCGAAGGAAGCTGCGGGCCCCAGCCCCGCCGCTGAACCCAGCGGGTGGCGTCGACGGGCTCAGGGTTCTGCGCGCGGTGGGGGGAAACCTTTGGGGGTGCCCTGCGTGTGGCTCCAACCCCCCGTGGCCACCCACGGCCCCCAGGTCCAGAAACGACCCAAATGCCCCCGCCAAGCCAACGGGATGAAAAGCCTCCCATCAGGCTTTTCCCATACCGGCTGGGGGGCGGTGGCGTTGGCCGTGGCCGCGAGCGCTGGGGCCGCGCAACGCAGACCCCCTGCGACCCCCCTTGTGGCCAGTTTTTCATCCCACGCTGGCGATGACACCGGAAGAATGGGCAAACTGATCGTGGGACCATCCTATCGCTTGGGTCCTGTAAAAATCCTCAACATGAGAGTGGCTGCGCTCACGGTTGTGGGTCGTGCGTGGGCTTTTGGGTGTTTTCCTTCGCGGGCTGCTGCCGGTTTGGTGTGGCGATGTTTCCACCTCAGGGCGGAGCAGCCTTAGGGGCATGGCGCCGTCCCCTTTGGAGCATAACTTTCGGTCCAGCTTGCTGACTGTATGCCAAACCGTCCCGAATGTCCGCCGTTTACAGTTAAATGGGCACGTTATTCATTGTTGGTTTGCCTTTGGCGCCGGTATGGCCGTTTCGTGGCGCAATGGGGGACATTTTCCTGTTCTGACACTCTGCTCGGTTGGGGTTCCGTCATGAACCTAGGGCAGCCCTTCGCACCCTGGGCTGTGAAGGTGCTTGCTCCATGGCAACAGGCTATGGGACTTCGGCCTATCATCTCGGTTACTAGTTCAAGGTTATCCCAGCGGGCAGTGCGTTCAACACCTTTACTCCGAAATTTCGTGCACCCCATCGCGCGTCACGCATTGTGTGGCCGGATGTGTCGCTCCCCAATGTCTGGGTGCTTCCTTCAGATGTTTAAGCGAGACGGCACCGGCCACGGTCGTCCGCTGGATCGCCCCCAGGTCTGCGTACATGGCAGTCTTCTGGCACTGGGGTTACCTATCCGATGGGGTAATTTCTGCAGGAGGACGTCCTCTCAAAGAGCGCATTTCGTTGAAGAGTTCCTCCGATTTGACCCCAGGCTGCACCCATCACGTACAATATGGCCTACGGTGGAGGGGGGGGGGGGGGGGGNCGGGACAGCACCTCTGCGTCACCCTGCGCTGCTGAGGCCCTTGCGGTGAGCCGGCGCGAAAGGTGTATGTGGAAGCATGTTGCGCGACCTGGGGTTGCCCAATCAGTGGGACGATGGCCTCCTCTGGGGAGCCTTGCTATGCGGGGTGGGAGGTGGCGCCTTTGTGGATGGCAACCGGGCCTGGCAGGCGGCGGGTTTCCTTGAGAGTTGCTGCTGGCACCTTTCCCGTCACAGAGTGGTGCGCCAAGGGGATTGTTATCCCCTATCCTTGAAATGGGGATGTTCGAAGCGCGATTCCTTCTCGATGGTGGTGCTTGGAGCTGGTTACGTAAAGTCTTGGAAAGCGGTTGCCCTTTTCCTTGAATCGCGTCAGCTTCACATTGTAGAGCTCTTGGTCGAATACTTGGATCTCGGCATCTTCCGCGTGGGGGCACTGGGTTCCTGCTGGTCACGCAGCGAAAGCCCACACCGTCTGTAGGTGGGGTCGCGCTTCGTCCTGGCCAACCGGTCTGCTAAAACCCGCTGCACCTCCTGAAATTTAGCCGGGTGCTTCGGACCCCGTCACGCCGAGGTGGTTTAATATGGAGCGGTAAGCCGATCCCAGCTTGCTGCATTCTTTCGGATTTATTGTACGGGGTTGGTCCGTTCACCTTGGTGGCACCATGGATGACGGGGCGCGGCGTAGTGTGCTGCGTTTCGGGGGTTGGGGCCTTCCACTTCCGCGCTGCCGGGTGCGCGCGTGGCACCCTTACCACGTTCTGTTATCTGCAGGGGCTGGGATGCTGTTCTGGCGTCGCCTTTAGCCTCCGTAAGCTTCGCGGGTGCTGTTTTGTTGCGTCTGGTGTCTCGTGCCCCGGCGCTGCGTCTGGCAAATTTGGAGGTGGGGGAGGGTGCAGGCACCTCCGCTTCCTTGCCGCAGGCCCCACGGCCAAAGCGGCCAATGGGCGTGTTGCCATCGGGCGGAGGGCCCAGGACTGCGTGTGCTCGTGGTTGTCTCAAGTCGAGGGGGCTATGGAGGAACAGTGGCGTGGCTGCGCGGATGCGCTGGTCGGGTGTGGGCGTTATCATCATGCGGCTGGGTTGGCCCCTGCCGCTTCTGACCTCGCCTCTGCCATTGGTTTGGCTTCCCCCATCCCCTTAACAGATTCTTTCGTAGCAAGAGGAGTGCCTCCTCGTAGCTCCAACGCTGCTTGTCGTGCGCGCGCTACGCTTCTTGATCAGGGGAGCGGCGCTCTAGTCCTTTGTTCATGGTTTGCTAAAACTTATAGATGGGCGGCTTTCTCCACGTGCTGTGGGCAGTGTTGCCCCCAAGTTCGCAGATGCTGGCGAGGAGCCGGGGACCTGCTTCTTCCCGCGCGTCGCCAAAAACAACAAAAAAACATGGCGTCATCATGAAGACGCCACGGCTGTAACTCCCCTCTCGCTGTCTTCCGCAGTAACAGAACTTTGTTCGTAAGTTGAGGGTTCACCTACAGACCCTCCTAAGTGCATCAGCCCTGACGGTAGCGGATGGTGTGGCGTCTTTGACTTCGAATGGCAGCCTTTGGTTATTCGGATTGCATGTCGAGACTCCAGCGACCCAGCGGTGCTTAATGCAAAGGGGAATATGAAGAGGTCCCAGTGTTTGCCCCAGCGTTTCTGCCATGGCTTTTGTAGCCGTCACGTCATCATTGTTTGTCCACCTGTGTTTCTTGGGGAACCCCACTGGGAAGCAGCGGTTCAGGATGCTATGCGGTTCCGGGTTCAAGGTTTTGCTCTTTGCCAGCCCACAGCCTGCGAGTATACGCAGGTCTGGGATATGCGTTATCCTCTCTACCGAAGGACCTTTAGGTCTTCTTCCTTTGGCTATCCCTTTCGGCTGGTTGTGCTTTTTCCTCTATGGGTTCGTGCGGGGTCTCTTCTTGCCCAACCGCATCGCGTTCGTGTGCGCCATGCTACTCGTCCACGGGGGCGGTCTGGTAGAACTTTGTGTCCCCGGTGCGCACGTAAGTGACGCGGTCGTGTGGCTGCTGTCGGGCTTGTTGAAGGACTGGTGCGTGGGCTGTTCGTCCTCAGCACCATCTTTATCTCGGCTCCCCTAGCCCTTCCGGGGTGTCGTGGCCCTTCCCTGAATGGGTATTGCCCACCCAGGTCTCGTAGTAAGGTTTTGCATCTGAGCCCGCAGTGGGGATGTTATTTCGTTTGAACCTCCTGCCGACTGCGCCGATGCTTAACAGTGCGTGGCATTCGTCCGTTTCATTCCTCCTATCGTTGCCGCTCGCTCCAGGAAGAGGAAACGCGTAGCGTGGAATGGCCCCGCAGAAGAAGAGGTTGTCTAAGTGAAGTTGGGTTTCAGTAGCTCCGTCTTCTTCGATTGCCTGGCATACGTTTGGGCGTTCCGCTGTTCCCTTTTAGCTGTAGCGATGGTTACATTGTTCAAGTGGCCTAGCCTGTTCAGGTACGGAGGGACCCCCCACATCTTTGATGATCTCGCCTGGGTTGTCGAACTTCGCTGGGTTCCACCCGCTTGCTGTTCCCCAGCCATTTGCTTGCATGGCATACTCGCTGTTTGCCCGCAAGCGTAGGTAGAAAAGGCAGAAGCTGCCGTACTCCCTATCCTTCGTGTGCGGAAGGTGGTTGTCTGTGGAGACTTTTGATGGTGATAGTATTCGTCCTTATGCGCAGCTTTCGTAGGCTTCCCCCGTTGTGTTCCAGGCCTCCGGTTTGGCATACGCCATTTTCGTCGCACCTCGATGGTGTTCCGCCATTCCCTCCTCCTGGTGCGGGGCTTGATGTCCGGCTCTCGGGTGCTCTTCGGTAAACCGGCACCTCCCCACTTACGCCTTTCGACGAGCCGTTCTTGGAGCAGATGCTCGTGATAGCTTCAAGACGGGCGAGGGTAAGTTCCTCATCTAAAGGAAACTGTTCTCAGTCACTCAGGGTCGTGGCCAGTGGCCTGGCCTCGCTGGTGGTTTCTATCCTTGGTTTTTGGCTGATGGTTGGGTGTTTGTGTGTGTGTTTATGGGGTTGTCGGCTGCTTCAGGGAGATGCGATTTAGGTGAGGTGGGTTCTCCCTTTGGCACTCAAATTGCAGCGAGCGGGGACGGGAAGTTTCTTCACATGAGAGTCTTCCAAGTGGTCCCAACACCAGTGGGCCCTCCTCCACGAAGGGATTGTCCTAGGTTGGTGATTTGGCCTTTCCGTTTCTCGTTGCACTGGGGCGGCTCCTTTGGTCCAGTATCTTTTCCTCTCGTTGGCCTGTTGGGTGCGTTTGCGTCCCTGTTGGTGGGCGTGCGGTTGGCCGCGCTGCCGCTCGTTGCCAGGTGGGTTGGGGGCTTCCGGGCGCGGTCGTGGGGTTGGCCCCTGTTGTTTCGGATGCGCGGGCTTCCCTTTCATGAGGTCAGCTGATGGAGAAACGCGGTTCGCCCGGTCGCACGCTGGTTCTTCGCCACCTCGTTATTTGTGTTGTCGTTTGCGGGGAAAAGGAGGGAGGGGGGGAGGGAGCTTCCGTGGCTGCATTGGGGGGTCAGTTTCGTCACTGTTCTTGGTGACGGGTCGGGCCCACTTGCCTCACAATCTCCCCGTGTTGGGACGGTGGCCGCTCCTTGGATTCCCAGCCACCGGTTGCGTTGTCGCTGTGGGTTGCGGCGGCTAGAACTCTCGTTTCCCGGCCTTCTGGCCGCAATGGCGGCTTGGTTTCCCTGCTGCGTACGGGGTGGGCAGTGTTTGGGGCCATCCAATGGCGCAGCTCTCTGGTGTTGGGCTCCCTCTTCGGCGTCGCGCCACCACTGGTGCCGTTAGCGTCGGGTGGGCGTTGGTGATTTTGTGGGTTTGTGTAAAAGAGGAGGGGGGGGGGGGGAAGAGAGGGGTGGTTTGACATCCCCCAGGAGGGAGCGAGCTGCTCGACACAGGGGGGAAACCAGTGGGCAGCAATGGCGAGGCGGACCGGGGGGGGGGGGGGGCAAGTTGGTTATTGTGGGCCTTTGAGGGTGGAGCGACTTTGCCGGTCGCTGGAGAGTGTTTCAAATGTAGCGTTCAACGGTGACCGCCTAGTTGGGATGGCAGAACGAAAAAGGCAGTGCCAACGCATCATCCTATCGGGACGACCAGGGCTCAGGTTTTGGGGATCACCGTTGCACTCCCGAAAGACGATCTGCTCAGGAAAACGAATCGCTATGGCAACGCATCAGCGAACAAGAGCTGACTCCTCAGAAGATGGTTGGTAAGAAACGAGATGCTTAGTTTTCGATGTGATCCAATGCAGCCGTTTCCTCACTTTCTCTCGCATCCTCTGTTAGTAGCTTCTTTTAGATACATTCCTTTGCTCTACCCAGGTTGTGTCTCTGCTTACTACAACAGAGCGGCAGAGTCGCCTGCCCAAACCTGTCCAATTGCTGCTCCTTCGTTGCCAATCTGTTTTGCCCACCTACCTCTCTGCTGCGCCAACGCGAGCAACCATGCTCGACGTGTCTGCGGGTGCTGTGAACTTTGGCGAGATCGCGGTAAATGATATTCCCTCGTACCGCCGGATCGCGTTGAGAAACACACAAGACTGCACGGTATGTGTCCACTTGTCATCAACTTCTCCTTGTGTGAAGTTCCAGCTGGAAAATGAGAACGCATCCATCGATCTGAACGATATGGACGACAGAATGTGCTACAACGAATTGTTCGATACTGTTAACCTCGTGGACGCCATTCATCTCAAACCAGGCGAGGAAAAATCGTTTGTAACTTTTTTCCGAGCTGAAAAAAGTGCATTTGGCCACCTTCTCCCACAAGCTCAGCCTATCACGTTGTCTGGTGTGATCAACTTTACTTCGACAGCCGGTGGCAGTAATTCCTCTGCACCTATTCCTGACACACCGACTGGTGGAGAAAGGGCAAATCGTCCGAACGGACCTGGCTCACCATGGGAAGCGGGGACACAGAAAACGCTTCCTGCACCCGTAGCCGGCCAACCAGTGTCCTCCGGGACGCTGCGCTCAGAATCGATTTCCCTTCCAATGTATGCCAGCGTCTACATGTCGCAGTTACAGGTTAGCCCTGTCGAGCTGCAAGCCACCATGGCACCGAACAAGACTCAAGTGCTCGATTTTACTGTCACGAACGTCAGCAGCCGCCCACTGGCGTTTGTGATCCGCTCGCAGACAATGGCAGTGAAAGGATTGGATATCGCCCTCTACGAGGCAGAACGGTTTGAGGAACCGAAGCTGGGCCATCGAGTACTTCTTGATAGCCACGCGTCTATTGGACTTTCCGTCATGCTGAGGACCACTGCCAGCAGCTTCTCACAACAGCAGTATTTGTCTATCCTGCAGTGTGACAATTTGAGGGACCCTGATAATACCGTCCTCGTTCATGTGAACGTGAACATAGTGTCCGAATCGCAAGGGGACCTTGTCTCACTCTCAGACACCTCAGTGGATTTTGGTGATGTGTATCGAGGAAGTAAGTCAATGGTCGAACTGGGGTTTCTTAACGTGGAGGGCCGTGGGGACGTCACTATGACTCTCAGTGCAACCTACAAGAGAAAAGCGATCGGCGAGGTGCTGCTTGTCAAGGACGAGAACGCAGCAGATGAGCTTATCCTCCCTGCACAAAAGGCGATGCAGTATGTGAGGCTGGTGTACAAGCCAGCCTTCGCAGCCGAAATACCAGACATCGAGAAGATCAAGTTTGAGCTTGACTTCACCGCTGCCTCACTGACAACTGGCCGCAAACAGCGGGTGGTTGTGTGGTGCTCCGCCAATCTGTTCACAAGCACCATCATCGTGCCTCAGAAGAGCGTCAACTTTGGGGATTGTCAGGTAGGTGAGGTGAAGAGGCGCACCTTTACAATTGAGAATCAGTCACCTCTTCCGGGAAGCGTTCTAGTCCAAATTCGGAGTAAGATCATCTCCATCGAAGGCGCGTCCTCCGGCCAAAATGCGTCAGGTAGCCGCGAGATTTGCGAAGAGTTCACGATCGGGCCTTCCAGCAAGTTGACCGTGACACTGAAGATCACACCCCAGCGAGTGAACCCGACGTACAGGAAGCAGCTGAGCATCGTAAACATGACCAACCCGAATGAGGATAAGCAAATCATCAACATTGAGGCCAATAACATGGCACCACCAGAAGCGAAGATGCACAACGAGCTGTACACGTGGGATTGCCGGCTTCCGGGAGGACTCAGCCAATCAGAACCGCTCTGCACGATCGCGAACGTTCCTGCGTTGGTTCCATACACCATCAAATCCAAGTCTTCTGAAGTTCTTGCCTTGACCATAAAGAGTACGTGCCCAGAGATTGACGTTGTCTACTGCCCTGACCCAGTGAAAACCCAGGAGCTTGAGCGAATCGCAGCCCAATGGAGGTACTACTGCGTCTACGGCAAGGATAGCAACGTGGGCGACCTCGTGGCTACCTCGCCAGAACACATTGAACAACTGCGGCACAATCTGGTCACCCTGCTAGCAGAGCATGGGCTAGCTGTCACCGAATTGCCTTTGGAGCCCAAGAGCACTGTCACGGTGTTTGCTGTTATTATTCGGTCTACTGTCACGACGGATGCACACACCAAAGAGGACGGTCTCTTGATTTCCGTTGACGGCGTTGAAACCCCTCGCTTTGTGCGACTCTCCTATCGTCTTTGCGGCTCTTTTTTCGAACTGCTGGGTCAAAAGACGAAAAATTTTGGCGAGGTAAACATAGGGATAAAGAAGGTCACCAAAGTCCCGATTGAAAACAAGTGTAAGTCCGTTCTATTCGTGAGAATTGAAAAGTCTCGCTCCGTCACCGCAGGACACATCCGGATTGAGCACACTGATAGACTCGTGTCTTATGTCGTTATCCGGCCGTTTGCGACCAAAGAGATTGAGTTGAGTTTTCTCCCTGGTATCAAGGGCAATTTTGACGAGAAGATAAAGGTGAACAACGTTCTGGATCCTCTCAACTCGAGCATCATCACGTTAAAAGCGACGGTGATCAAGGCAGACACCTTTGATGTGAGCCCTGATTCATGGAATTTCGGGAGTGTCATGCTTCCCCCACTTGACGAACCGCATCAGCAAACAAGAATTGGCGCCAGGTTTATGGTGACCAACACTAGCAAAACGAAGCGGCAAATTCGCGTGAGGCTTGACGTCAGTGGGTTCATGTCTTCTCAGCACGGAGCGGGGTCGTCTTCGGGGGACCCTGTCACCCTTTTGCGCGAGCTGGGGTCCCGGCTGTTTGGCTTCTCTGGAGTTGACGTTAGGATTCAACTGGAGATGGAGCTCAGTAGCGCTGGTACAGGGTCAGCACGGAAAATCGAAGAGGAGATCGAAAAGCTGGAACAGAAGCTGAAGATCCACGAACGGAAGAAGAAGCTGGAGAAGATGGAGATAGTCAGGAAGCGCATAGAAGAACTCAAAAAGTCACTCCAAGGCGAAGAAGTTGACCTGACCGCACTGGCAAACAGCGCCGCTGATCACGATTATTCAGAGAGCGAGGATGAGTCGACTCCACAGAAGGACCAGTACTCTCAGTCCACAGAACTGATGCTTCGACTCCTCCGAGATGGCGCTCCGCTGCCTGCTATGGCAGCAGGTGAGTCCGTATCCATCACCTTTGGGTTTACTTGTAGCCGCATGCCTAATCAACCGGTTCCTCCAGTGCAGACAACAACGTTGAATCTTCTTTTGTACGAGGCAAAAGACCAGGAGGTAAACCGGATTTTTCCAATCGATATTACCTTGGTGCGACCCGAAGAGGAGGATGGCGACACCCATTCACTTTCCACAGTGCATCCGTCTGGCTCTGGTGCCGCAGTTCCCTCAGCGGCAAGTGTGCGGACCAGCATCATTTTCCTTGAGACAGCAGATAGCGCGATAAGTTTCTCTTCGTTTATGGGTCACCCACTCATTGTTTTGCGAAACACCATCGTCAATGACCACACGGAAGTCACCTTTCTCATAAAAGCCACTAACCCAACGACAGTCGTTGTGCTGGAACCGAGGCGATGCGGTGGACCAGTGTCTGAGACCCTGGACGCCCGCTTCAAGTTCTTCCCCCGAAACGGCATCGTGAGTGTCAGTGACCCTCTAAGGATCGTAGCTGAATGCACCCCCAGGAGCGTGGGACCGCAGAAATACTTTGTGCCCGTGAAGAACCTTCAGAACGCAGCGGATGTGCAGTATCTGGTCGTTGAGCTTAACCCTACCGAGGAAGAGGAACGCGTCATTGTCGACCCAAAGCAGCTGATCTTTCGCGACCTCATCACGCCGTGCGATCCCAAGGGACTGGAGGCGCAACTGCTCCTCATCCGGAGCCGCTTCCAGTTCCCTCATTCCTTGCTTGTGCGATCAAACAAACCTTCTCAGGTGCTTCTTTTTGAGGACGCACAGTGCACCATACCTTTGCGAAATCCAATTCAGCGGACGTTTATGCGAGAGTCGGTGAGGGTTTACACAAAGTACTCTCCAAGCCCGAAGTCAAATCACAGCAATGCCCGTCATGCGCGAGCAGGTATTGTCGTAGAAGCCATCGTGGCGAACGGAGAGGGAAGATACACGACCATCGGGCAGTCTGTCGTGGATGTCACTGCACGCGTGGGGAGTGGCTTGCTCGAGGCCCCTTCTCACAAGCTTCAGTTTGGCCCTGTTGGGCCCCATGAAACCCAAGTGGTAGCGGCGGTGCCTCTCCACAATCCTTCGGATACCTTCTCGATCCGCACCAAGGTAGTTGCAGAGTCCAGCAATATTACCATCCGCTCGTCTGAGGTGACGACGTTGCGACCGCATGAAACAAAACAATTTCTTGTCGAGGTGAACCTGCGCAGTCGAGGATTGTACCACGAGCATGTCTCCTTTCGCAACCTGACATGTCGGCAGGAGCCCATCACAGTCGAACTCTCTCTTTTCCAACGGGACGATTCTATCACGGCATTAACTCGCCCGTCGGCTGGCGGCGATTACGTGCTGCCTGCTGCTGCTGTGGCCCGAAGTGCAGATGGAAGTTTCCACTTGTACACAAATGTATCTACGTCCCTTGCTGTCAAGAGCTCTTGCGTCAAGGATATCATTCTTGCCTCACAGTGCCCTTTGCCGCTCTCCCTGTCCGCAGACGATGATCAAAGACGAGCAGACGTTGGCGTTTTTTCGCGTGGGGGCTCTCCAGCTTCTCCAACTTCAGGTGGCGGACGCGTTCGACTGGAAGCCCACCGCACACAAAAGCTGATCTGGACTCTCCTTGCCGTACCCGAATTGGGGAATGCAGAGGTCGAACAACTGCTGCAGTACGATCTGGTGCACGTTCACGGTGTGGCGCACGTTCAGGTCGCACAGATTGAAGATGACCCCAGAATTGACTACAACTTTTTTCGTGTGAAACCGCAGTTCCCTTCCATTGGGCAGTGCGTGTTAGTCGTACCTTTCGTGGTTCCTCTGGCAGTCAGCGAGGGTCGTGCAGAGCCGGCGATTGTGAATATGGGGGTCGTTGGCCAGAGTGAGGATGAAGATGAAAAGCGCTCAACGAGTGGTGCGGGCCATTGGGACAGCAGAGGAGTTCGCCGTCGTGGTGAGGCCTTACAGGATGAGGTCATGGGTCTTCCTGGTGCTACAACAGCCGGCAATGGTGGGACTGACCGGAAAGGGAAGTCATCGGACGGAGAAAAGAAACGGCAATCCTCGTTGATCCGTGTGAAGCTAACGAACCTCTCTCGCTTCCTACCTCTTCAGCTCAAGGTGGAGTGTCAGCCTATTATCCGGTTCACAACGACGCGGATCTGCATCCCACCTGGGGAGACAACAGAGGTGGAGGCAAAACTACAACTGAAGGAAATGCCAGCACAGGGACCGTTCCGGTACGAGGCCTTCTTTGTGAATGCTCTGAACCCTGAGAACGACATGGCTGTCGCCATCACTGGGCAGTATTACTGGAAAGTGTTTCGCCTTGCCACGAAAACGGTGGATGATCTTCACGAGACGCTCACCTTGCCGTCACTCCACGTGGAAGGGTCCAGCGCGATCCCGACAGTTCTCTCCGAGGAGAAGTTGACCATTTCTGCGACAGAACCGAATGTCGAACTGGGTTTGCAGGTACAGAGTAATCCGAAACTGGAAGGATTGGTTCAGCTCCAGGTCCTGCATTACGACGCCACCTCTTCTGCGCAGACGCTCTCCTTTCATGTCGAGCGTAGTTCGGCTCTAGGTGAGTCCGACGAGGACGAGCGGGACGGCGTTGGTAGTCCGGAAGAGTCTGGCAATCCGGGAGCTGATGGAGGCTCTGATGGACCGGCTACCGGCGGGGATGGGACTCGTTCCGGGGCAGGCGGGGCCACGGGCGCGGTGGGCGGCGGTGTGGCGGGGAACACTACCGCCGCAGCGACTGCCGGTAGCGGTGTGACTGGTGCGTCCGCCGCCCCGTCTGGACCAGGGTCTTCTGGCAACCCGAGCAATCCTCCACCAGGTAGCGGCACGAGCGCCGCCGCTGTGTCAGCTGGGGGCGGAGGGAGCGCGGGCGGGCCGACAGGGAGACGGCAAGATCCCTCTCCTCCGCAGCGCCCGCAGACAGTGCGTGTGCGGTGCGTCCTCTTGCGAAGCGATCTTGGGAGTCTCGCCAGCTGCTTCACGGGGTTTCGTAAAAAAGGCACCGGAGGAGAAAGCTTCACGTTTGACCAGATCAGTGAGCTGGAGAGGCGTCGCAGCACGTCGGTGTTTTCTAACATGTGGTTGGGCACCATCACCTTTTCCAACCGCCTCACCAAGGACGAGGACATCACCGTTTTCGGTCAGCTCGATCCCTTCACCACCTTCACGGCGCCATCGAAGCTGTCCCTGGCACCGTCCCGGGTTACTGTCTCCTCGCCCACAAGTCCAACACCCCACCACCATCTTGTCTACGTCGGGCAATTTCGGGTGACGAATGCCTGTGATCGATATGTGGCCGAATTGGCTGCGTCGGCGCTCATTAGTGAGCAACTGACTATGCCCATCACCGTTGAAGTCACGAGCGTCGCAGAGGTGTTGACGCCGCAGGAGGAGGAGGAGGAGACGGAGGAGGCGGAGGAAGAGGGTCGTTCAGAGACACCAGTAACGAATGGAGGTGCAGCGGTGGAGGTGAGCGGAGGTGAAAGCTTTCAGGACACCTCGTCGAAAAACTTGTCAGAAGGCGCTAGCAGTGGTGGTACGGGAGCCCAAGTGGCTGCCACCACTGGCAAGGGTGCTGCGGGGTCTGCGATTGCGGAGGGCAGTGAGTCTGCAGACAACGCCGTCATCACGACTGTTTTCACAAACGCGGCGTTCAAGACTTCGGCGACCGGTGGCAGCAACAGCAGCCTCCAGGGAAAACCTGGCAGCTCTCCAACCCCTGAGCAGCTGTCCCCACCCCCACCCGCGCACGGTGGCGTGACGAAACCGACCACCGGGGAGGGTGGTGGTAGTACGCACCGTTTCCGCGTTGGGGCGAAGGCGGCGATGGTACTCCGAGTCCTGGTGTACAGCAACCAACCGCGGGACATGATGAGCATGCAGCAGTCGTCCTTGGAGCAACTCGTCGCACTGGCGGTGGTGGATGAAAATGTATTCAGCAGCACGGCCGTGGTTCGGTTGAATGTGACGCCTCTTGAGGGTGACGTGGAGGAGGCACCCATGTACACAGGGGAGGGTACTGCTGCTTTCAGCCACAGATTCCCCAGCGCAACGGTGACCACAGCAGAGGAGCGAAGCGCGGACACGCAGGAGGCGCCGGTGGGAGGAGGAGACACGTACCGTCCACCTCTTGAACTGCCCTTGGAAGTCCTGCCCCCTCATCCCTCGGGGGCGGAAACGACGGCCGCGAACGCCGTGTCTGCACCAAAGGACGCCACCACCACTTCCGATTCTCTCGAGGTGTCAGCGGTGCTCCCGTCCAATCCAGCCGGCGCCGGCGGTGTCAAGGCTAGCACACCAGGGACTCACCCTAGAGCGTCTCCCCAGCCGCCCGGTGAAGAAGGTGACAGCCCAGGCGAGAGTGGAGCCATAGTAGCCCCGCAAGCCACCAGCACCGTCACGCCTGCGGCGACGGCAACGACGGGGACAGCAACTACCGGAGAAGACACCAGCGTGAGGCCTCTCATGCCCGCAACGAGCACGCGACACATTCTTTCCTTGAAGGGCTGCTCCGCTGTCCCAGACTGCCCAGGGGCGTACTCTGTGTCCTTCTCGGTTCCTCGCGGAGAGGCGCCGCAAGGGGATATCAGCATTCGCAACAACCTCCACGACCGCCCCGTCCGTTACACCGCCTCTGTGACATCACAAAGCCCTCTGTCCTGGATTCTTCTCCCCAGCAACTCAGGAACCCTCGAGCCGGGTGAGACGCAGCCTCTCCGCCTCAATCTCATCACCAGCGAGGTCGGCTCGTTTGTTGGTTACGTGGCGATCGACAATAGCGAAAATCCGTACGAAGTTGTTTACCTGCGCCTTTCTGCAGAAGTCTTTGTTCCGTCAAGCGGTGAGGGTCTGTTTGAGGTCGTCACCATCAGCGGGTACCGTGTGGCGTCGAATGAGGTGCGAAATGTGTCGGTGGGCCACTTGTACGGTTCTCGCGCGAGCCGTGCGTACATTGCAACGGAGCTGATCAATCGCAGTAACGTGCCCTTGGAGTTTCCTGTCTCTGTCGTGAAGCCGTTCCGCATTGACACAAAACCTGTGCGCGACTCTGCCGCCCTTGCGGGATTGTACCACCGCCACCACCACCACCATCACCACCACCGTCAAGCACCGCAGCAACAGGAGTTACCTGAAACGCACCAGCGGCGACACCGTCACCGCGATGCCAACAGTCCACATCCGGTGACGACGCGTCCGGAAGGGACCTCCTTGCAGGCAGCCGCCCTGCCATCGTCGGCACTTTCCCCACAAGCGTCTGCAGGCATGGTGGACGGCGACGAGAGTGCCGTGGCGGCCTCTTCCCCCTCCACCACGCCAGCATCCCTTTCTCCTAACCGTGCCTTCACGGGGAGCCGACCTGTCTTTGAGGGGAAGCTCGTTGCGTGCCACATCCACGGTGTCCCGACACAGGCGAGTCAAAAGTACATTGTGGTGGACCCCAAGTCGCGTGTGAGACTGGCGTTTGTCCTGAGCTGTCTTGAGCTCAACGTGGCGGACGGATACGGCGTCTTTGGCGAGGCGGACGTGATTGTCAAGTGCAAGCAAGCGCGGGATGCGAATTTCACGTTTCGTGTGCGCTTTGAGGCCTACCCTCCCACCTTTCAGGCAGAACAGGAGGTGGAGATCGGTCCGGACGAGGACTATGCCAAGGTGGCCGTACGCAATGCTCTTCCAGTTGCGCAGATTTTTGTCTTCCGCTCGCAGTCCCCTGTGCTCCACGTGGTCCCTGGCACAGGTAGCGCCGCGGGCGATGAAGCCGCCTTTGTGGCGGCAGCGTCCACCAGCAAGACGAGCAATCCCAGCTCCTTCGCCAGCCTGGAAGTCAAGGGCGGCGCGACGGGCTACTTTGCCGTGCGCGTCGATGTGATGCGGGCGGCCGCTCTGCTCAACTTTGACAGGGACGATGGTGTCACCAAGGCGGCCCTGTGTGAGCACGCGTTTATCCTTAATGCACTCAACCCCAGAGAGCGGGTGCGGCTGCAGTTTCGTCAGGGGCTAAAGCGAAAGGGCAACGGAGGCGTCGGAACAAGCGCCGGGGTCACCGCTGCCGCGAGCGAGCCAGTCCGCGACACCAACGCCACTGCCCCCTTGACATCGACGCTCATTGTTCCGTCGAACTCTCCAGCACCCATCCTTGGCAGCGGCATGATTTCCACCTCTGTCGCCAAACCAGTGAAGGTGGGCGGGCAGCACATTGGGGAGCACTTCATTATGCACTTTGCTCAGGATTTCACCTCCACCCTCAGCTTTTATGCAGAGCGACTGCTCAAGACCTTTGAGCATTACAGCGCTCGGAAGGAGGCCGGGGTGGCGGCAGACAGTGGGACCTCGTCCAGCGAAGACGAGAGCGACAACGATGACAGCAGCACTTTGGACAGCGATGCAAGGAGTAGGAGTACCGAAAGCAAACACACGCGCCTCACCAATCTCTCCGCCACCGCGGTAGACCTCGACGCGAGCAAGAGCTACACCCTTGAGCATCTGAACAGCAGCTCCAGCAACCGTCTCCAGGAAGGTGAGTCTGGCGTGGTGGACGCCATGAACAATGGGCCATCGGTCCCCTTCCTGTCTCCTGGTCAGCTGACGGCTGCCGAGGATGGTTCAGGTGGGTGTGGCGGTCTTGAAGGAGGAGGGCTCTTGCTAGGGGCGTCGGCGCCCACCACGGCCGCCTCCTCCCCGCACCGCGACTCATGTGCTGCCACATCTACCACCCCCGGTGCCCCTGGAGAGGGACCCAAACACCTCATCGCGCCCGAAGCCTCGGTCGCCAAGCTCCGGGAGGAGCGCAAGTACGGGCTGCCGATGGCCGGGTGGCGCAGCCTGCGTGCCCTTCTGGTTGAACTCACCTGGCTCGTGGACGAGCTGGTCTTTTATTCTATCTTGCTGCGAAACTCGAGGCTGATTCAGGGCTATTGCGTCTTTTTGACAGCGGCGGTGTGCAATCACCCCGTGGTCAAGGCGTGGCGACAGCACAAGGCTGATTTGCCGGCTGAATTCAGCGTCTTTGCAGATTACCTCGAAACGCTCGACTGCCTTCCGTGCTCGATGCCATCCTAATGAGTTTCCACCCCTGCGCACCTCCGTCGGTTTCTCTTTCCGTTTTGAGGGGAGGGGTGGGGAGGCCAGAGACTTGGTGACTCTCTTTGTTTTTACTCGTTGACCTCCCTCCACCATCGCTGAGAACAGCGCTCGCGGGAGGAATCTCAGCAGCATCATTGCATCTGGCTAACTAGACTTGCTCACTGTACGGAGACCCGTGAAAAGCGTGCCTGTTATTCTTTTCGTTTGCCTTTGCTGCACACGAAGGGAGGAGCAGCGTTCTTTTCTATTTGCTTTATGCGCGACGGTGATGTCTTTTGTAACGTTTCTTACTCCGTTATGCATGTCCACTTCACACGTTCGGCGCAAGTGTGCAGCGCTTGACCACAAAAACCATTTTGCAACGACAACAAAGGGGAAAAAAGGATACCTACTAGGGGGACTGTGGTTATTCTTCTCCTTCACAGCGCCACAGCTTTCGCATGCGGCGTAGGCCATGAGGTGAACGACAGCTTTGTCAATGTGCTTCATGGTTGATGGGGGATCTCCCTTCAGGCCGACTCGCGCACGTGGCATTGTGTTTTCATTACCACAGTGAACGAAGCTTGGTGTCCTTGTACGTTTGGAATGCGTCTTGGGCTTCAATAAACACGTTTTTGTTGCCTTTCTTTACCCTATCTCTCGACTCTAAAGAAATATTTTTTCTTTTAAACTCTGAATATCAAGCTAGGACCTTTCCAGAGACGAGTGCTCCTTTTTTAAAATTTGGAGCGTTTAATAACATTCACACTTGTAGCTTGACACAAACCATCTTTGTCGTTTCACAGCGTCCTGTACATAACACATAGAGAATTCTCAGCTTGCTGCGTTCTCCTCTTCTCTCTACTTTTCTGTCTTAGTAGGTACATCATGTCAGGAGACCGCGAGGCTTTTATGCGCATGATGGGCATTAGCGAGGATGACGTCGCCGATCCCAAAGTTTCTGGCCAGCGCACGGCTCCCGGAGGGTCAGCTTGCCCTGGCGCGGGTACCCAGCCTGCTGCTGCGAGAGCTGGCGCTGGTATGACAATGAAGCGTCGTGCGTTTCTGGCGGAGATGGGTTTGGATGAGGCAGGGATGCCTCTTGCCACTACCGCAAGCCCTGGCGTGCCACCGTTAGCCCCACCGTCATCGTCGACACCATCGGGAGCAATGTTCTCTGCTGGTGTGCCGCGGTCAACTGGCGTGCCATCGTCTCTGGGCGGCATTGGTGGGGTGAGTTCTGCGGAGGAGCTCAAGGCGGCAGGTAACACCGCGTTTGAAGGTGGAAACTACCTAGAGGCCATCAAGCTCTACACCCAAGCGATCGAGACGGGAAAGGCGGTTCGGGCCGACGCTACCTTTATGGCGGCCCTCTACAGCAACCGATCGGCGTCCTACCTACAAGGCGCGAAGCTGCTCCCCTCTGTAGACGCCGCGTACGACCACGCCCTCTGCGACGCCGACGAGGCCGTGGCTCTGCGTCCCAATTGGTTCAAGGGCTACTCCCGGCAGGGCGATGCGTACTTTAAGTCTTTGCATTACCACCAAGCCGTGGAGGCGTACGCGATGGCACTGCACCTGCAGCCTGGGAACGCTAACCTCGCCAATTCTCTGCGAGAATCGCGTGAGAGGGCCAAGTCCGATTCCCATGAGCAGTGGCAGGCGCGGCGTCAGGCCCGCAAGCAGCAGCACAGCCTCAACGGCAGCGAGAGCTTCCGTCACGGCAGCAGCAGCAGCGTGGCGTCCTCGTCCTTTGCAGAGCCCGCGTCAAACGCCTCGCTTGGCTACGAAGGGACTGGCTCTCCCACGACGACCACCACGACGGCATCGTCACTGAACAACACGGGCACGTTTGGCGGTGTCCAGAAGCCCAGCTTCGCCCGTGCGGCGGGAAACGGAAAGAGCGCGCGCGAGCTCTGGTCGGAGCTCAAGTCAGAGGTCGAGGGCACCGCGCAGGAACAGGTCACCGGGGACGACTACCGCCGCCAACAGCTGGAACGCTTTCGGCAGCAGCGCGAGGCCAAGGCGAAGCGGCTCTTCGGTGCGGGCAGCGCGGATTCCCGAACCAAGCTGGATGGCAGCTGCGTAGCCACGGGAGAAAGCACAGGCGCCGCGAGTGCGATGGAGTCGCCCAAGGTGGCGTACAAAGGAAGTGGCGACAAGGACGAGTCCGGCAGCGCCTCGTATAACCGCCGTGGAAGTGAAGGTAGCACCACGAGCGGTGCGCGCGTGGGGAGTCAGGTGATCCCGGATGAGTACTCCAGCTCCGCAGCCTCTGCGTACCAGCAGCGCCTTCTGGAGCAGTTCCGCCAACGAAAAATGAAGGCGTAGAAATGCTCTTCTTCATAATCTTTTTTTTTTTCTCTATCTCGGCACTCTCTGTTTCAGCTACCGAGTTGCGCGCTCTCCTTGTCTCCGTTCCGTCCGAATATTTCATGGAGCTCACTATCACATCGGAGCCTTTTCCCCTGCTTCTGCTTTGCTGAGGGCGAAGGCCGTTTGGAGTCGAACAAGAGGAAGCTCATTTTTATTTTCAGAGTCCGACTCTCTCCGTAGCATACATTTCTCGCTCGCACATTGGCACCCCACATACCTGGAACTGTATTCAATCTTTCCTTCCTTTTTTTTTGTCTGAAGGCTTCTGCATCATCCCTTGTTGCTTCCGTTATTGTTCTTCTTTCTCCTTGCCTTTCCCTGCCTCCACGCTTCAAGATTTCTCTGGTTACTCCTTGCTGTAAATCCCTGTCCCATCTCCTTTATGTATCGTAGGCTCCAAACAATTCTTGCCCCTTCACTTCTGGAGGTTCTCTCGAAGGTATCTATTGCCTGTCACCACATCATTTTAGTTTTTCTTTTTGCACCCTTTCGCATCTTCTTCCGCCCTCTCTCTCTTTTATTTTCTGCCCCTACAACGCGTCTCTTGCCGCACATGTAACCCAACAACGCCTTTTCTTTGATCTTATCTCACCATTCCCCCGTCCTTCCCTGATCTTTCTCATCTTTCACTATTGAACCATCACCATTCCTCGAACTCTCATTACAAAACAAAAAACAACAACAACGACAAAAAAGTAATGAAGAACACTTTGCGAACCTTTTGGGAAATGTCACGTGACTACACAGAGGGCGTCTGCGGATGGGAGCGCCGTGGTGAACAGGCTGTGAGAGCGTTACGGAGTCACACTGCCCGTGCTTGTCAATGAACATAGGGGGCTGCCAAACCAAGGAAGGATGACGTCGAAAACGATTCAGCTCAGTGTAGCAACAGCAGTACATTGGCAGGAGAGTGATGTAGGGTGATGGCGAGGAGAGGAAGGGGGAGGGGAAGGAGGAGAAAGAGAGAGAGAGGCTGAGGGAAGGTTGTACGACAATTACCTTTGCAGGGAAACGGCAAGGAAGTGCTGTCTCACCTTTCTCTTTTCCTGCCCAAACCCTTGTTCTCCAAAAAAGCAGTAACAACCAGTGCACACGCTGTCATGCCCCTCGGTACCAATGAATTCCGTCCATTTTTCTTTTTTCTTTGCATCTAAAATGTCAACCATCAAGTTGCATGCCGTACGGCTGAATAACAAAGGGGGGAGCCCAAGAACGCGTCGTCCCTGGTAGCAGTGCAGAGGACCCTAGCCTCTATCGTTGTCTCGTGCAAGGCGTCTATCCTGAAGCAAAACATAACGGCAAGAAACACGGTAAGCGATTCGTATACTCCCAACGCATGGCGGCGTCACGCGCAGCAGAGAATCATGCGCGCTACTATGAGCAGATCCATGACGCATTGGAGCTTGCGTTGTGCATCACACGTACCCCCTCACGGGCTGCGGAGCGCCACGACAAGCCTGAGGTGGAAGTTGGACCTTCCTCGCCAAGCTACCATGAGGAATTGCTTTTGCCGCCTGTCCTCCTCGAATGCAGCGGAGCAGCGGAGAAGTGCCTTGTCGAATCCAGTGTCAATAGCGCACGTGTGTCCTTTGTGTTCCAAAAAAGCGATACACTAGCGGCACTTGTGGTGCGTAAGCATGCAGACTTTATGGGCCAGCAGGCACCCCGCTTTCACATTTTGCGACGACGACCTATTCCAGGTTACGATCTAAGTTTCCTCATCACACACAAGGAAGTGGCAGCGCTGGGCCGGGAGTACATCATCGGCTTCCTTCTCGGCGTTATCCGAGGGATCGACGCAGATGTGGCGGCGCTGAAGATGATGGTAAACGAACGGGCCCGTGCGTCCGCCATGGAGTTCTTCCGTGCCGCTGCACCTGCCACATCATAAAGACGGCGCTGTCGATCCTTCATTGCTCTCTCGGGATTATCTGGCTAGTTCACTTCTCGCTTTCTTTCCCCGCATGCTGATTATTGCTGTGTGGCGTGCTTCTGACAATTGACAACTGCGACGCATTCCCGTCTGCTACCCATCGTGCTCGGCAAATGCATGTGAAGCGGGCAGGGGTGAAAGACGTCAAGAAAAAGAAAGGAATACATCCCAGAACAGAAAAATACATAGTGAAACGAATGATCGTGCCACTGTTGCAAAGGAGCATTTCCGCCCCAAAAATACCTTAGAGGGTGTCAACCGGAAAAGCCAAAAGATTTAATCAAAGGCCAAGTCGACCTTTGCGCACCTGCAACGCACTATAGACCTTGTAGCATTCTCCCTCTCTCTATTCTTTTCACCCTTTCCTTTTTTTTTTTTTGGGTTTCGAAAACTGACCCCGTTTCATCACAAATACCCCTGTACAAAACACAAAACCCATACTGCCTTAGTGCCATTAGGAAAAGCCTTTCATAAAGCACTTTTATCTTCTTAGACAACGGCGTGTGCATCACTGTAAAAGCTCTCGCACTCCCTATTTTTGTTTTTAGAGAGCGTTGCGAATACAACTCGTTGCAGAAGACGAAATCAGAGCAACGTCCTTCCAGACACTTTCTAGACCCTGTTAGATTCTTCTGTTTGTGATTTTTCACAGTAAGAAGTTGTGTGTCGTTCTCACAGCATACCTGGAAGGTGAGCTAGAGACGTGTATAGCCTTGAAAAACGTGATTATAGATATTTCTTTCCACCGTTTCTTATCCACGACTGAGTCATAGATCCACAGGGAAGTAGACACCCCTCCTCCCTCTCACACACATCAAGGTAAGCGTCACTTCTCCATTTGTACAGACGAGCCAGGCGCTTCTACAGATCTGGAAAAGTCTCCCGTCTTCTCCACGATCAGCGAAACCGAAAGGCAACTCCACATCATGTCTGAGGCTCTTCTCACGCAGTGGAAGGACCGTGTCCTCGAGGCCGAAACGGAAATCGGCCTCGTCCAGGACGACATCAACGCAGCGCTGGAGCGTCGCAAAAACAGTAAGCAGGAGATGCGCAAGCATGCCGAGGTGATAGAAAAGGAGAAGCGTGACCTTCTCAAGAAACTCGAGGCTGTAGAAGCAGAGGCGAAGGAACTCAGCGTGCTGTGCGAGCGCACACTGTCCGAGAAGGACCGTGTAGAGGCGATCTACATCAGCACCCTCGACGAGTACGAGAACATGCACTACCTGGTTCACGAAATCAAGAATGAAGAGGAGCAGTTTGCCGCCCGCGAAGATCTGGAGACGCGGCTGCAGCGAGAGTCCCTTGCCTGGGCAGAGGAGGAGCACGCCTTGCGGACGAAGCTCAACGCCCTCCAGGTTCAGCTCAAGCAGAGTCGTAAGCAGCAGCAGCAGGAGGTCGAGGATCTAGAGGCGGACCTCGCGGCGCTGGAAAAGCGTCTTCGACAGGAGCGTCAGGAGCGGGCGGGTGAGGTGAAGCAGCAGGCTCGGTCTGTGGTGCGCGGGAGCCGCCAGGCCACACCCGCGCCAATCGCGAACAACAGCCACCATAACACCAGCGGCGGCAGCAGCAACAACGGCGTCAGCCAACACAGCAAGGAGAGCTCCTTCTTGGCCGCCAACACCAACGGCTCCGTTCCGACACGCAACACGGCCCTGCGTTCCTGCCTCAAGTCAAACCCAACCAACGCCAACAACAGCAGCGGCAGCGGCAACGCAACGGCAAACAACACTAGCACCATGAGCGCCAGCAGCAACAGTGCGCACGCAACGCACACTGCGTTCACGGCGGCCTCCGCGCCGGTCTCCCGGGCCGCGTCGCAGTCGCTGGTGGGGGACGGTGCTGCCGGGGCGATGCCACAGCCGCAGCAGCCGTCGCCGGCGATGATGCGAGCCTACTCGTACGGCGCAGGTAAGGGACCCTCTCGCAAGCGCGACTTCCTTGGCGAATCCACCAACCAGCAGTAAAAGAAATGGGCGTGGCGGAGGTCCCGCATCACACACACACACCCACAAAAATAAATAAATTCAGGTATGATCGGATGCTAGGTTCAGGTTTCCACTGATTCACCGCTTTTGCGTTTTGCTTTCCTTGTGTGAAAAGGTTTCTGATTTCGAGAAGACAATCGTGTTTCATACCTTCGTTTCGTCCATATAGATCCAACTTTCTCATTGGTTTGAGTCTTTTCTACGCTTAGGGGTGCACGTGCCGTTGGTGTTTCACAGCACATACGAATTTTCTCGCCACCGTCGGCGAAGTCGTGTACGCAGGTCACTGTCAGAATCATTCATTCCTTTTTTTTTTTGTATTAGAGGTTTTTCTTTTTCTTTCTCACTTTTTGTTTCTGTTCTCCCGTCTTGTGTTACGACTGTCCATTCATATAAACCATGAAAAAACAACGACGAAAGAACAGGAACGCGGCGCCGTTTCAATGGGAGAAAAACACACACGGTCATGTGTCGACGAGTATGGTAAACGGAGAGAAAGAGACTTGTGACAACGGCCTGCTTTCACCGATTCTTATTGGAAGAGCAGCGTCAGCGGTGCCGGCAGGAGTGCAACGCAACGAACCCGCAGTTGGCAGGCGATTCTCGCGTGAAAGCAACGCCGGTGCACTGCGAAATTCAAGGGACGATACCTTTGAAAAACAACAAGACCCGCCGTATGAGAAGAAATGGGGCACCGCCGTTCACCATGGCGATCAGTCCCTTCTCTTTGCGATGTCTGACGAACCACAGAGAGATCAGGTTCTTGGATGCTCAAGGACAGGTGAACAGTTGGACCGACAGCACCTTGTCCCATCTTTCGTGGCGCTCTTTCCTCCTCACTTCTTTTTTCCCGCTTCCCGTTTCTCTTGGCTCTTTGCGTTGATCACCACCTGTGAACTCTCTCGAGCATTTTTGTTTCCCCTCGCCTGCTCACTCCCTTTTACAGTTTGAGTTCACACTGCTCTCACTGCGGGTGGGTGTGTCTCGTGCATTCTCTTTTCCATCGGAAAAAAAAGAGGGAAAGCGTTCGCTTTCCCATTGACTATTGTGACCCTCCCTCCCGTTGTCACCCACACCTGCAGAAAAAAGAGTAAAGAAAAAACATGGCGACCTTAACTGCTGTTCATGAGGCTACAGCGCGCACACAGCTAACATGCAACTGCCTGCTTCCCCGCAGTCGGACTGGATCGGCGTTTGCGACGCCAGACGTGCTGGCGGCGTGCTACTTTCTGAATACGTCTTCAGGAAAAGACGAGGACCCGGCCATCGCACACGTTGGCAGTGTCGCGACGTACGCCGACGCAGCCACTGCGGGCAAGGGCGGAGGACATGGTGAAAAGTCACAAGAGCCGTCTACTGTGGTGCCGTCGTCGCAGCAGACGAGCTCCTCAGCGGGTGCGTCCAGTGCAGACACGGAGGCTGTGTGGGGAGTGCAGACGCACCGGGAGGGAATGCCCGGAGTTTTCGATGTGACGTGGACGAGCGCACGCGCCTTTGGCCGTAGGGACGATGCCCCGGGTAGTGCAGCAGATGGAGCGCTCCTGCTGGCGTCGTGCACCGACGGGGCCGTTCGGCTCATCCAGCCGACTTCGTTGGACGTTGTGAAGACGTATTCAGGCATTCACGCAGAGATGATTACCAGCTGTACGCCTTTTTTGGGCCCCTCGTCTGCTGACGGTGGCGCCGCCCTGCACCTGCTCTGCACAGCGCACACGGGTGCGGTGCTGGTGTACGATGTGACAGCGGAAGCAGTGTCGTGCGAGCTGGAAGGGCACGAGTTCGACGCGTGGTGCAGCGCCGTCATGCCAACCGCAAACACCTTCTCCCAGGAGGAGGGTGGAGAGGCCTCATCGTCGCAGGACGTGCTGCTGTCTGGCGGAGACGATGGACTGCTTAGGCTGTACGACGTGCGCGCCGGCTACGCCGCCCGTAGCCGCGCACGTTTTGATGCTGGTGTCGTGCACATCGCCCCGGTCGTGACGACGACGGCGGCCGCAGCGGGTGTGGAGGTGGTGTCCGCTGCCACACCCTACGTGCTTGTTGGGAGCTACGACGAGAGCGTCTCGTTGATGGACATTCGTTTCATGAAGCGGCCCGTGGCGCAGCGTGCCGGTCTTGGCGGTGGTGTCTGGCGCTGCTCCCGGTGCGTATTTCCCTTTTACGCGAATGCAACATCTTCTTCTCAGTGTAGCAGTTCCCTCCGTAGTAATTATGCCTTGCTAGAGGCGGGAATGCCCGTCTGGAAGGGAGAAGGTGACGAGATAGCGGAGAGTGAAGTCGAAATGAAATCGCTAGACACATCAGCACTGCCTTGCAATGTGTCTGGGGTCGTGAATGAGCAGAACACTCTCCTGCTTCCTCTCATGCAGCGTGGCGCGGCATTGTTGTCGTACAAGGTGAAGGCTGCTGAGGACGAGGTCTTCGGTACCCCTCAGTACTTTTTCCGTGAAGGGGATGGGGCGGAAGAAACGGACGACGCCAAGGGCTATCTGACCAAACAGGTTGTGTCAGAGGATACGCTAGTCTACGATGTGGCCCCCCTGTCCGTCGCCAAAGGGAAGGAGAAAGGCGAGTTCAACGTTCGTGTGGCAACCTGCTCCTTCTACGAGAAGCGCATCGATTGGTGGACCATCAGAGGGGCGATGACCCCGTAACAGGTAGCATACCTACCATGTGCATAGCTCCTGGATGGTTATGAGTGCGTGTGTGTTTGCGAATAACATCTGGTTGGAACACAGGCGCACACCTATTCGTGAAAATGTAGGCGAGAGGGCACGAGACGTCCGATTTCATACTTCTCTTCCTTCGCTCAGACACCCTGTTCACAGACAAAACAAAATAAAATACTTCATCAAGTCAACGTGGAAAATGAAAAACCGTAACCCCGTCTTCGTTCTGCGTCTGTCTTGAAGAATGACATCCTGGCGAGCCAAATGAGCAATCCCGTGAATGAGGTTAACGTAAGCAACGATACTTATGTGTATGCGAAGATGCCTGAGTCTCGTCACCTTTTTTTGACCTATGCTCTGATGCTTTCTCTTCTTGCTTTCCTCTGTTATTCACTGCTCTCTCTCTCTCTTTTTTTTTTCGGTTGTGAACACGTTGCAGCAGTGTGACCTCACAGACACACACCCCTACCGGCTTTACGTTTGTGCGTTGTGAAGGCGTTACCAGAAGGCCTGACCCTTCCCTCAAGGCACCACACGGTGGCGCGAACCCACCGTTCGTAGGAACATACATCTACATTCGAGATATACATACACACACAAAAGAAAAAGAAAAGGACGTTTTCGACCGCCGCCGAATTGTGGCACTTTTGCTTGTCCTTACCTTTTCACATACCTAGTCGACCCTCGAAAACCAATCGCGTGGTACCGTCATCACTCGAACACGCAGCGTCCACCCAACGATACTGCAACTTGTGTGGAGAGACGTAGCGTGTTCTTGACCTTGTCGTTTCCTGCACCCCTGCGTTGAGGGAGAACTGGGAGCTTTTTGTTTTAAAAAGTTTCCTGTCCTTTTTTTTTTTTTCGTGTCCACAGACCTCCTCAGCGTTTCGTTTCGTCTTTTATTTATTATCATTTCTCATCTCTCCCACTCATTTTTCCCCCTACCTTTGCTGTCCGCGCACCCACACATATATGGAAACGCGCGTGTCACCTCCGTCTTTAACTCAGCCCCGTGACCAGAACGAAAACAAAAGAAAAGAAACGCGACAATAAGGGAGAAGAGACTAAACGAACCGGATTCATCGTTTCTATTCGTCTTTCTTGTAGGTAAGGGAGGCAGCGATTTTTTTTTTTTTAAACTTGAGAATCTACGTTTGGCTATCGCTACACTAGCCCATGCAACGCACTGGCCGTGCTCTTGGACAGAACCTTCTGCACGAGGTGCAGAGTGCCATCGAGGCGAAACCCATTCTCGCGTCTTCCCCTTTCGCCCAGCGCAAGGCGTTTCTGACCGCCCTGCGCGCGGACATGATGGCGCACATGCACGACCTGGTCCGGGCCAACCGCCACGACTGCGAGGCTTTCACGCAGGAACTTCAAACCCCAATGGCGATGGCAGCCGCAGGAAGCTCCAGTCTAGGGACTCCTGGCACATCGGTGCCCATGCCAGCGGCCTCCCTGCCACCGCTGGCCGCCTCGCAGGCGGCGTCAGGAGGAGGGGGTGTCGCGGCGCGTGTGTCGTCCACCATGGGAAGCGTGCGTGGCGTGGCAAATGCTGGAGTGGGTGGAATGGTCGGTCACGGGTCCCGCGCCACGCCCTTGTCCTCTCCCTCCCCGGTGGAGCAGGCGCTCGGGCAGCGGTCTTACCAGCCGCCACCGTCAGAGAAGGCAAGCGACGAATTGGCGCCCATCGGGGAGGTCCTCGGTCCCTTTTATCAAGCCGCCTTCACCTCGCGCCCCTCGCACCGGCAACGGCTCTTTCCCTTGCGATTCGACAAGGTCTTTTCTGTCATTGACTTTCTGCTGGAGCAACCCGATCCGATTGCGATCCCGTCCGACTGCTGGCTGAACCCACTCAACCTGAGCAAGGCACATCTCCGTCGGAATATTAACACGGTCATCCCCGAGGATGGAGACAACGCGGGCCAAGGCGAAGAAGGGGCATGTGACGGAGGTTTTGGTCAGAGCTGGACAGAGGAATGCACGACCAGCGATGGCGCTCCTCCTCGTCGCTCGCTGCGAACCAACGCGGACCCGGACATTGAGGTGTGTGAAATTCGTGTGCCCCTGGGCCTCGTCGGTGTTCTCTCCCGCTATCGCCCCCGCATGCTACTGGACGCCACCACCATGGGCGTCTTTGCAGGGAACGCGCTGCTGCTGGATGGCGGCGCGGCACTGCACTGCACCAACGCCGCCGTCATGCGCTGTGTCACGCGCGCGCTGCGGGCCGTGGGCCTCCCTACCGCCGCGATTGTCCACGTCGAGAGCTACGACGTACACAACCAGCAGACGGCGGAGTGGTTGCACATGGCCGACCGCGTCGATGTCGGCCTCGTGTGCGGTCCGCCGAAGCTCTACGAATTCGCGTGCCGGAACTCGTCGATTCCGCTGATTCGTGCGACAAGTCGGTCCTGCAGTTTGTTTGTGCACGAGAGCGCCTCGTACGACACTGCACTGCGCGTGATTCTCAATGCGAAGCGGCAGTCGGCGGGCGCCGCGAACAGCGTCACGACGGTCATTCTGCACAGTAAGTTTCCCCGGTACGTGGAGCTTCTCAAGGACCTGGTCGAGGAGAATGTGCTTCTGCTCGGGGACTACGCCGCCCGCGGACGTGCTCCGGAGTGCATTCACGAGATTGCCAGCGATGAGGAGTACCGAGGGCTCTCCCAAGGGCTGCGGGACTTTTCGAACATCTTGTGCATCAAAACAGTTGACAACATTGACCAGGCACTCTTCTTCCTAGACTTATTCGGCTCCAAGCAGACGGATGGCATCATTGCCAACGATGAAACGGCCATCGCGGACTTTTGTACCAGTGCAGACAGCGCCGTCGTGCTGGTGAACGCATCCACACGCTTGTCCAGTGGCAACCCGCTCGGGTGCGGCCCTGATTTGGCCATTGCCACCTCCAAGGCGCATTGCAGAGGACCCTTCACCTTGTCTGCCCTCACCACGCGGAAGTTTATCGTCCGCGCGAAGCACGAAGACGGCGCCCTCCGGCGTTGAGTCACGTGTGGACGGTCGGCCAGATAAGGAAATGACAATAAAGCAAAGAAAAATCAATGGAGAAAGTTTTTATTTATTTTTAAACTCTCTCATTTCCCTGTCTGTCGACATCAAAAGATGTTTTCCCTTTTTTCTTTCAACGACAGCAGCGGCTGCGCAAACGCACATGTATCTTTACATGTCATCGACAGCAACTTCAATCGTCGCGACACACAAAGGGGGAAAAGGAAAGGAATAGGAGTGCTATGGGCGTGTGTGTGTTAGCGACGCAAATACAATCGATCACGTTTTCTTCTAAGCGAGCTCTCACACCCACTTGCGCTTCCGCTCCATCAACATTTATTCCTCCTTTCCCTCCGTTTTACCAAAATTCGCTTGCGAAGTCTACATCCGTGTGCTCCGTCGACATGTAAACGTGACTCTCCTGAGCAGCGAGGTGCTTCACGGATGGACAACACCTGATCAGGGAGTTTTTTTTCTTTCTTGCGAGCGTGCGAAAGCGAATCAACATTTTCACACTAAAGCGCATGCTGTGCAGCGCGCGTTGAGGCACGAAACTGCTACGTGCCTTGTGATGAAAGCGCCGCCAAAGGTGTCTCTCACGGTGGCTCCTTCTCGAGTGAGAGAAAAGTAAGTGCGAACGACATCAATAGAGTGGATCGCGTTTCTGTGAGCAGAGATGAGAAGTCGTCGTTTGAGACATGAAACGTATTCCTGCATTTACCCTTTGTACGTTCTTTCTTTTACCTTGCTCCTCTAGAAACTGCCAATTACGCTAATCGTCGAAAGGACATCAAGTGGACGTTGTCTCGCGCACTGCGTCGTCTTCTTGGCGTTACTGCATGACAGCGCATTACGCTCTGCGTTTCTGAATTATTTCCCTACTGTCTCTTCTTTGACGCCGGTTAACCCAAGGTCTTGTGGAACTCGCTGCTGCCTCGCTATCCTTCATACATTGCAGCGGTCTTCTCCCGATTTCATATTCTGCGAGCGGTGCAGCGCGCAAAGGTGAGACCTTTTTTTTTCCCCGACGAGCCTGAGAAGAAGAGAAAAAAAAAACAATAACAACAAGCAGGAACAGCAAGGTAACTGAGCGTACGCAGCAGCATCGTCGAATCACGTAACACGGCTTCTCTGAGTGTGAGGGAAAGGCTATGCCTCTGAGTGCAAAACTTTTACAGTATGCCTTCTCTTTTTACGACCAGCCGACTCCTCTCGCGGTGGCGGCCGCCAGTCCTATGTGCCGCCGGGCGTGTGAAGGGAGAGGTGTCTACACCGCCTCCCAGGCCGCTGCGAACGAGGACGTAGACGACTCCCTGTCTGGGTTTGTCGGCGAGGAGGAGAAGGAGGAGCGGCGTCGTTTGCTGCGCCGAAACGTCGTTTCCGCGGACTGTCTTCTCGAGCCGGTGCTACGGCCCGAGGTGTATCGTCGACTGGCGCAGGGCTACGCGGGACTGCGCATCGGCCACGCTGTCAGCTTTCTGGTTCCGCTAGAATGGGGTGGTGGAGGAAGTGGGGCTTCGAACGATGCGGCGGACGGACCAGAGCGTCTCGCACGGTGGCAGCGAGACACGCAGGCGGCGGCACACAACGCGTGCTCACACCAGGAGGATGACAAGCATCCTGCACTGAAGCAGACGGCCACCGCCACCACCGCTACCATCACTGGCATCAACGCCCAACGAAATGACAAGACGTGGCCCACAAACGTAGAGGGCCTGGTGCGGGTTCTTCTTCTGTTTGGTCAGCAGCGGCTGCAGCGGAAGCTTCCCGCAGCGGTACAGAGCTCTGACGAGAGTGATAGCAACGATAGTTGTGAAAGCGATGACATGGACCGGAGCGAGGAGGTACCAGGAGAGGACGAGGAGGTAGTGACGAACAGAGTCCCCTCAGCCACCCCACACGCGGTCGCTCTGCCTTCGCTTTCTGCGGCACGTCGAGCTCCGTCCGTGACCGCGCCACCCATGGGAGCCGAAAACGAAGAGGAGGAAGACGGCACTGATACGTTTGGGTCCTCCAAAAAGCGTGAGCGTCCTGTTCCTTCTCCCTCTGTACCACCAGATGGCGAGAATGGCCCCATTCCAGGCAATGAACCGGCACTCCTTTCCCCCAGTTTCCCGCTCGCACAGGAGCGGCAGCAGTCAGGCAGCACCTCTGCCGCCTCCTCGCCTTCCATCACCCAGAGCCCCTCTGTCAACAACAGCGAGGACATGGACGCACTCTTTGACGACTGGGAGCTGGAGGCGGCGGCGGCCGAAGCAGCGGAACTTGAGGAGCTTCGACGGAACGGCGGCAAATACCCCCGCGTGGAGACAGCGGCCAAGGCGACGCCGACAACCACGACAAAGGAATCCGCAGCGAGTACCTCCGCGACGGCGGCGACGGCGACGACGGCGACGACGGCTACTGCTGCTGCTGTTGCTGGATCTCCAGCGGCGCCATGGCGGCCACGGTTTCTTGCTGCCACCAAACCAGCGGCGCGTGACAGCACCACTGCTCATGGTCTCACCACGGGACTTCCCCTTCCCCCACGCCGGATCGGCCCGTCACTAGAGTCCAAGCCTGCGTTACCGAGGGATGCGCCGCCGCCCATGGCGTGGTGGTTGAACCGTCCCATCGGCGTGTCCACCGCGTCTCCACCATCGCAGCCACAGAGGACAGGTGCTGTGCCTTCTGCCTCCCTGTGTGTCCAGACGGTGTCGCTGTCGGTGCATGTGCAGTACGCGTACCCGCGGTGGCTGGACTGGCTTGCCGCGCAGGTGTCCGCGCACGTTCTTGTCGGACTCTCCTTGAGCTCGTGGGCTGCAGAGGAGCAGCGGCTGCGGCCGTTTCGAGCGGAGGCTGTGGGTGGCGCTGCCCCAGACTCGTGGCTATCGCCGTCATCACCTCCAGCGCGGTTGCCCAAGCGATACCGACTTCCACTGCGCGCAGTGTATCACGAGGCCGCCACTGCCTCGTTTGTGTACGATGTGCTGCGGGTGGTGGCCCGGGATGGCTGTCTGGAGCACCTTGCGCTGCCGTACTATGGCGCCAAAGGCTTCACCCCTGACAGCATCCAGGAAAAGCGCGGAGACGAGGAAGAGTACAGAAGTTCAAAGGCTAAGGCGAGGCGGGATGCCCTCGGCCGCCTTCTCTGTCGCCTGCGCTTCTTGGACCTTAGCCAGGCGGGTGTCACAGACGCTGGTGTTGAGGAGCTATTCGAGGTCCTTGCCGCCGCGTCTTCCCGTGCGCACAGGGCAAACGTGCCGTGCGAACGTTTCGCGACGGCAAGGGCACCACACCACCACACGGAGCTCAGGGTGCTCCGCTTGGACGGTTGTGGGTCCATCTCCCGCCTCGCCTTTGTCGCCTGGACACCGCTGCTGCGTCGTCTCGAGGTGCCACGAACGGCTGTCAGTGACGACGCCCTACAAGCCCTCTGCTGTGGTGGCGCACAGAGCCTTGACACATTATCACCAGCGCAGTGCGGGGCGAACACAGAGGAGGAGGAAACGCAAGACGCCGATCACATGAGCGTACCCAGCGAAGAGACCTCACTCGGAGTCCTTCCGCAGCTGCGGGAATTGTCTCTGTGCAGGTGCAAGGTGGATCTTTCGCTCGGTATCCTTCCGCTTTGTTTCCCACGACTGGAACGCCTCAACCTAAAGAACAGCACCGTTTCCGAGACTGGCTTATTGGCATTGGCCCGGTCCGCACAGAAGCTGCGGCGTCGGCCGCCATACGAGCCGGCGTCAGGTGGTACTGAGAACCGCTTTCCTCTGTCGTGGGTGAGTGTCGAGGGCTGCGCGCGGTTGCATTCTCTGCTGCCCCTGTGGACCTTGTCTTGCCTGCGTACGGTGTTTGCCGTCAATTGCCCCAACCTCACCGATGTCAGCTTCACCGAAGGCGAGGAGGCGGGTGGGGAGGTCCTCCAGAATACCGTGAGGGCCATGTGTCATGGGTCAGGTGGGGGCGCCGAGGCTGTGCGTTTGGCATTGGGACAGCGCCTAGTAGAGTTCCACCTGCAAGGAAGCCGCGGCGTACGGGGCGTTTCCCTTGGTGTTCTTCTGGGCCGGGTAGGCCGCTGGACGCTGACCTCGCTTACCCTGGACGACACCGACATTGGCGACGACGCCTTGTATCTGCTCTGCGGGAAGGCACCACGGAATGGGAGCGAGGAAAAGAAGTTACGACAGTTCCGTGCGGTAACCGGTCCGCCGTCTACAGGAGGGACTGCGGACGCAGTGCTGCTGCCTCCGCCGTGTGAAGCCTTGGCGTTTCTGTCGGTGCAGCGATGCCCGCGCTTGCGCTCCCTTGGCATGTTGGGTCTCCTGCCCAGCCTGCGTACCCTGCTAGCCGCGGACAGCGGGCTCGTGGACTCGGGCTTGCCGGGGCTCGCGAACAGCGCCACCCTTGAGCACCTGGACGTGTCGCACACCAATCTGTCAGACATCACCCCCCTCGCGTATCTGCCCCGGCTAAAGGTGTTGGAGCTGCGACATTTGCCACGTCTGACAGACGACGGGCTCCTGCGTTTCGTCTTTGCTCCTCCTCTGGAACTGGGGATGGCCACCCGCGTGGCGAACGTTGCGGCGACGCTTTCGCTGCCGCAGCAACGGCCGGCGCTCCATGGACGCGGCCCCCCCAGCCGAATGCCCGCACCGCCACGAGACCATCTTCAAGGCATTCTGCAAGCGCCCACCATCGCATCAACATCGTCGTCACCACCACCTTCGTTACCCAGTATTGCGGCAGCGTCGCTCGAAGTGCTGGACCTCTCTCGCTGTCCCGAGCTTCGCCTCATTGGGTGTGTCGCACACTTGCCCTCCTTGAAGATGCTGCGCGTAACGACAGCGGCCATTTTTGATGCCAGCCTCTACGGCTTCTTTGCGAGCCGCCGCGCGTTGGTACTCTGGCGGCAGGGCACCGGGCGAGAACGTGACGGACCGCACGACGAACTTGAAGGACATCGCGGGCGACGATTCGGGGACGACAGAGATGAGGAAGAGGAGAGCAACGCAAGGGTTCCTCCAGGCGTGCTCACGGGGCCACGGACGAGCACAAGCCCATCGCCGTCAGCGCACGAGACGCACACCATTCCCGACCTTGAGGAACTGCGTCGGCGCCTCTACACGGCCCCTTCCCAGTTTTTACAATTCCACATGTGCCACCTTTCCGATGTGTGCCTAGACAGCTGCGCGAGCGTGCGCTCTGTGGAGCCGCTCGGGTTGCTGCCGCAGCTGCGCGAGCTCCGGCTGGACGCCACCGTTGTGGACAGCGTGGCGTTGCAAGGCTTCGTAATGCTTCACCTCTCCACGACAGCGTTGGCCGCCTCCCCTGCGGCTGAGTTAGGGCTGCGCAGCCTCTCAATTGCGCGGTGTCGGTACATTACGGATATTGGCTCCCTGTCCGGGCTGCCTCGGCTCACCACCCTGGACGCCAGCGACTCCAGCGTGGAGAGCGATTCGCTGCTGGATATGGTGACTGGGCGCGGGCGGTTTTACGACGCGTTTTTGGCCACCCTCACAGGTTTCTCTCACAGAGGGGGCGCTCAGGTGGGGATTGAACCTCTGACCACTGCGTTACAGGTTTGGCGTCGGACAGCGAGCAGGCTGCACACCATTCGCTTTTCCGGTTGCCCGTTCATCTTTGGCGTGACGCCGCTGCTGGATCTGCCAGCGCTGAAGGAGCTGTGGCTCCTGGTCCTTCCCCATACCATGGACGAGGATGTTATTAGCGCCCTTGAGGATAAGGGAGTACTGGTGTATTGGTAGCACTTCCGCCGCCTAAGCGCACTGAATGGCAGTGAACCCCTGCGCATATCTGCAGAGAGAGAAAAAACAAACAAACGACGATCAACAACTCGCGAGGAAAGGTACACAGGTGTGCACTGGAAGATGCGTGCCCCATAAAATAAAAAATAAAAAATAGATCCCGCGAAGAAGATGACAATCAGCATCATAATGTTAGGACCCACGTGGATTGAAGGATGAGGAGCGTTGCGGAGAGTTCAGTGAAAGCGGTCTCTTGCATGTAAGGGCGTGTACCACGGACATGACGGCAGTGTTTATCTGCCGTCCATAGCATGTTCCTCACAGCTTCCACAGGCACAGATGAAAAATTTCACAAAGCTTCGCAAACTGTGCTCCTTCTTGTCTTCCCTTTCTCTCCCCTGTATTCGGTCTAACGCACATGCATCACGAGCAGGTGTGGTCATTTGGGTTTGCAACGTTTAGGGACCTCTTTTTTTTTGTCTTTTATATTCCGCTCTCCCGATTGAGCTAGCGTCTTTACATCGGGCAAGACCTCCCCCGTAATTCTCTCTCTCCATTGCACCCCTTGCGTACGCACACTTCGTTGCGATGCCTAAGCAACCGGAGGTGACGGCGAAGCCGATAGACCCTGTGACGGACATGGGGAAAGGTTTCTCCCTTTCCAGCGCCGCCCCTGCCGCGTCTGCGTCGCCCTCTAACGACGGGGCAGCTTCCTCGCCACCACCCAGCCGCTCGGTAGACCCCATGGAGGCCGCACGGCAGGAGAAGCTCGGGGCCTTGGTCGTGCAGCTCGGTGGGAACACGGAGGAAAAAGTGTTTGGGAGCAGTGATAGTGCCGTCATGCGCGCGTACCGGGAGCGGCGTGTGCCGGACCTGCTGGTCATTAACCGTCGCGAGGACGACGCCGCGGCGCACCCGTTTGTCTGGTTCAAGCCCTGGACGTGGATGAGCTCAGGGCCGCAGGTCTCGCCCCTGCGGTGGTCAGAGATGCCGCGAGGGATGTCTGCGGCGGCGCAGAACACGACAGAGACGCAGACGCCTTCGTCGCCTATGACGGCGTTCAACACCGCGGAGGCGGGTTCGCAAGGGCCGGCGGTGGACAAGCAGGAGTCCATCCTTCTCAAGGCCGCGGCGGCGGCGGCGGCGGAGAAGAAGAAGAAAAAGAAGAGCGGTCTCCCTCCTGTTGTCATGACACCCCTCACCAAGGCTGAGGTGGAGGAAAAGCTCACCCCGCAGGTTCGCGAGGATCGCGACAAGTTGCTCAAATCGGAGGAGCGCATTCACAAGGTGCTGCAGGGCATCGAGGACACGCGCTACAAGTACCTCGTTCCTTCCCAGGATCTGTCCTGTGAGCAGGAGGTGATCCATGTCGTGACGTGCTATCACAAGCGCAACGCGGAGGCGGAGAAGAAACGTGCGGCGATTCTGCAAAAGCGCAAGGCAGAGGTTGAAAAGGGATTTAGTAATCAAATCGATGACGCCGATTTGGACGTGCCGATTGTTTTGTTCGATGCACTGGCCTGCGGGCCACAGGTGCAGGCACTGAAAAAATGCACGGCTGGCGTTGTCGCGTCGTATAGCGAAGGGTCACTCGACTAGGGATTGACCGCGCCTTCTTTTTTAAATTCTCAAATGAAAAAGTTATGTTGGACGCCGTGTTGATTGTCGTTGGATGTGGCGTGAGGGCGACCTCTGTGCCCCGTCTTTGGGTTGTGGCCAGGCTTCCAAGGTCGAGCGCTCTGTGTGCACCTTGTTTTCTTTTGCCACTGTGGGAAGGGGGCAGCGTTTGGTATCTTTTGAGGTGTTTGTGTTCTTGACCATGTGTGAGGAAGTCGCGTCTGTCTGTGTTCATATAGGTCGCAACTGATTTGGCGTTGCGTTTTTTTCCTTTTGTGAAAAATCACTCATCCCCTCTCTCTTCAAACTCTCACAAAATTCCTCTGGTTTTCCTCTTGCCTGTTTGCCGGACGGCAAGAGCCCTTCACACACATTTCTACCGTTTCTCACCTCTTCCAGAAAAAAGAAAACACACACATAACAACGAATCGAAAAAGAGGTCAGGACAGATACGTACGACTTCCTCGAAAAAAAAAAAAAAAAAAGATGCTCTAGAAGAGCAGCGGGAAAGAGGATGGATCGGACGTCAATGTAGCGTGGAGGGAAGGTATCTTTTCTTGGAACCTGAGCGCCACCGAGGGGAACCGCGCGCCACCACGTGTTGACGCTCTCCTCTCTGAGTTCTTCATCTGGGTATGGGAGCACTAATCACCTGGGAGTGTTTTTTGTTTCGCTTCCTCGGGCTGGTTACGTGAAGTTTTCAGGATGAAAAATAGTTGCAGCGAAAAAAAAAGGAAACAGAAATAATTCGCGCACGTGTAATGATAAGGAAGACTTGCAGAATGGTGAACATGCCTTCTTCCCTCCCTCTCCTCCTCCTGTCTCTTATCACACGCTTCTCTTGCACTACGCAACACATTATAATCAAGTGGATAACGTTCTGTTGTTCTTCTTTTAACCGACGTTGGTTCTTTTCTCTCGTTCTGTGGGAGTTTTTGCCACTCGCTGCTGTGATTCCTGCGAGGCATAGCCCTTTTAGGCTCACTTTCTTCTCCAACTTTTTTTAAATTTCCTTTTGCTTCATTCTCTCGAATTTGTGTCTTGGCGGTCATCTCGTTCGACACACAATAAAGGCTTTCCTTCACACAAAACACGGAGATATAGGCAGACCTCAAGGAAGAATATTAAGAAGAAAAAACAACAAGAGGCATCCCACACCCACACTTACACACACCAAAAAGAGTAGAAGGAAGAAGTCACAAACACCACCAGACAAGCGCCCCTGCGTGCATTTACGTCCCCTTTCCCTCTACCGATGCCGCCTTCTCGTGCCACGGTGAATGCCAAGGTGGCGCAACGGTTTCAGCGGAAGCAGTCCCTCAATCAGGCAAAGACCCTTGGCAACAAATTCACCGAAAAGCAAAGTCACTTTGAGCGCCGTCGGGAAGAGGAGCAGGTGCGGAACCTGCAGCAGCAGAAAGGAACGAGCTTTGCCGGGGTGAATGAAGTCACCTCGGGGGATGGCCTGCTTAGCAACAAGGATGCTTGGGGTCGTCAGGACCAGCAGCTGAGCTCCTTCACAAGCGGGGCGTCGAATGAGGCGCCCAGCCCGTTTGAACTGGCGAGCCGCGCGAAAAACAAGGGCGGCAGCACGGCGCGTGCCTCCACCACACAGTCCTCGGCAACGTTTGGGCTGGCGCGGGTGGTGGGGTCGGGTAGTGGTGGCCTTCGCGCCGGTCGGGAAGGCGAGTCGGGTGTCCATGCGCAAGGCACGCGGTCGACGCGTCGTGTGGCACGCTTCAATTTGAGTGCCGGCGGTGCAGAGGGCGAGCTTGGCGGGGGCGCTATGGGCCTTCGCCGTGCACGGGAGCCCGCACCCGGCGCGCCAGAGGAAGGTCTCGACCACCTTCTTGCCGAGGGCACCCCTGGCGATGAGCCGGCGGCCAAGATGACTAAGGAAGAGCGATTTAAGCAGGTGGTGTCCAACAGCCGCAGCCACCGCATTCAACTGCAGAAGGAGCGCGCCGAGCGTGACGCCGAGACGAATGCGCTGGATAAGGAAATCAACGGGCTCCTGCATTTGCTCCCCAAGCGAAACAAGGACGAAGAGGAGCGCGAAGCCTTTGCGCGGTCGGGGACCCCTGCCGTCCGTGCCTTGCTCCAGTCGTACAAGCAGAACCACACGGCGAAGCGGCTGACCATCAAGGCCTCGGGGGAGTTTGCCGTTA
Source organism: Herpetomonas samuelpessoai (assembly GCA_030849835.1). Taxonomy (NCBI): domain Eukaryota; phylum Euglenozoa; class Kinetoplastea; order Trypanosomatida; family Trypanosomatidae; genus Herpetomonas; species Herpetomonas samuelpessoai. The sequence goes on from JASAOC010002135.1 coordinate 48,290, forward strand.
CGGACCTCGCGGCCACAAAGGGCAGCATCGCGGGCAAGGACCGAGGCGAGCTCATGCCAGCCGTCGAAGCCCTTCCTGCGGCCCACGGCGTCTCGCACAGCCCTGACGAGGAGGACCTAGACGAGCGGAGCAAGGAACTTCTCGCTCGCATTCGCAAGGGCACCGCGCGTTCGGCCGAGGAGGAAGAGGTGGCGGTGGTGGGCCCAGGTGAAGGTCAGGACGTTAGCCGTCGCGAGGACAAGGACCCGCGCCGGGCGAACCAGCGAGAGGAGGCCCCGACCGTGTACGTGGAAGACGACTTTGACCTGATGCTGAACCAAATGCGACTGGACACCCGCCGTGCGCACGCGGTGGATCGCCTTCTGGACGAGTCCGAGGAGGCGGAGCTGGCGGCGCAGCAACTGCTCCTCGAGGAGGATCGCCGTGCCGTTCCTTCGCTTGGCCTGGAAGAGAAGGGCCAGGTGCAGCTGTCGCGCGGCGAGTGGGTGCGCAAGGGCGGCGATAACGCATTTCAGATGCACGACGACGAGGACGACGACGAAGGAGCAGGGAAGGGCGCGGGCGTGTATGGGGATAATGTGGATATTCCTTCCTCCTACGAGGGCGACAGCGACGCCGGCGACGACGACGACGACGCCAGGAGTGTGGATGAGGCCGATGCCCGCGCATACATGATGGACGGGAGCGAGGACGATGAAGCCGTGCCTTTGATTGGCGAAGACGGAGATGACCCAACGGCGGCGGCGGCGTCTGGGCAGCCAAAATCCGCAACTGGGGAGCGTGTAGTGGTGGGCTCCCCGGTGCTCGACCGCATTCTCAGCGAACTCGAAGCCCTGGCCCGTTCCGAGGACAACGTCTACAAGTCCGCTGATGAGGCCCGTGAGGCGCAGACGCAGCGTCAGAGGCACTTTATGAAGCTCCTCCTTCAGCTGCATGTGTACGCAAAGTCACACGTGCTGGAAGTGGCGAACACCTTTCGCCTTGTGCTGATTGAAGCGGAGCGCACCTTCCTGCGGGGCCAGCGTCGTGCGCTGAGCAAGCCCATGATGCTCTCCCTCGCTGTCATTGCAAATCTGTTTCCCATGTCCGATTACCGGCACGAGGTGTCCACTCCGTTTTACCTTTTCCTCTGCTCCACTCTTATGCAGATGCGCCTCGACAGCATGGCCTGCGTGCATTCCTACCTCGGCCTCTGCGCGCTTCTCACGCAGAGCGTGCGTGGTGCTGGTGGCAAGTTTGTCGGCGAGTCCATCACCGCGTTGCTGAATGTGCTAGCCCTGCAGCTGCCTCGCTCCACCATTGAGCCCGTCCGTTACCAAGGGCTGCGGCTGCCGATCCCTCTGATGGAGCGGTGTGAAGCCGCGTTGCTGGCGACGGCGTCATCGTCCTCGGCCACCGCGGCGCCCAAACAAAAGGAAGCGGAAGATGAAGCGAAAGGGAAAGAGGCTGCAGACACGGACGCGGATAAGGCTTCCGCACCACGCCCGTGGCGCTTGTTGGAGACCAACCACGATCCCGAGTACCTTATCCTCTGCGCCTACCACCAGCTGGCGGTGCTGGCGGACCTGTACAGTCCTCTGCCAGCCTTTCCCGTTGTCTTTGCGCAGCCCTTCCTTGCCCTGGACGCCCTCCTGTCCGCCCGCCCGCGCCCCTGTCAGTCCGCTGCCGTCGCCGCGGCACATGCGAACCTAAAGGCGCTGGTTGAGGGCTACGCCAGCGCCGCCGAGGACCATCGTGCGCCGCTGGCCATGCGCACCTTCCGTCCTCGGCCGATTCGCCTCTTTGAACCGCTGCTCGAGGAGCGTGAGGAGAGCGCCGTCAAGACGGAGATTCGTCTCGTCAAGCGCGAGATTCGCGAGGACAAGAAGCGGGTTATGCGGCAGCTCACGGCCGAGGCCACGGTGCAGCGCCGGGCGCGGGAGAAGGAGCAATCTGCGCTCGACGCCGCCCGGGAGAAGCGCATGCACCAGGTCATGGGGGCGCTGCAGCAGCAGCAGCACATGATGAACACCGTGGACGCCATCATGGCCAAGGCCAAGAGCAAGAGCAAGAAGGGACTGTCAGGCGCTCCGACAACAGGGAGTGGTGGGGCGGGAGCGGAGGGCGAGGGCGATGCGTAGTGCTACAAAAATAGTAATATCGGTTTGCGAGTGAGCGGGCCTTTCCTTCTGCCCCCCATGTTTTTTTCCCTTTTGTATGTGTATCGCGCTGACATTGTAACTACGAGTAAGAAGCGCTTTCTCCTTTTTTTTCTTCTTGATCTTCTCACTCTCGTGGGATTCTTCGATTAATACGTGTTAACCAGCAACCTTAAAAAGGAAAAAGAGTAGAAATGATCCATCGCTGAAAGCAAAAGACAAAGGTGTGCGTGCGTCTGAGTGACATACCACGATGCTGTGTATTCATGTCTTGAGAAATGAATGCGGTGGAGAAGCCTGGCTGTTCTTGGACGACACGGTGTCTGTCAAGTGCGTATTCCGTCGTTGCCATCAGCAACCGCGGATGCAGTTAGGGAAAAGGGGATTACCTGATGAGTCATTTCCCCAAGAATCTGGAAGCACAGAAGCGAGAATAGCCCATCTCTATTGCAGTGGGATAGCTGTGAGGCTCTGATTCCCCATGGGCGAGCAGAGTCTCCGCACTCCGTTCACTTCACGACGCCGCCTGCGAAGCAGTTGAGAGCAACCGGGCTGAAAATAACAATATTTTGGCACTGTTCTCTGTCTTCTTTCCCTCTTCTCCCTCTCTAAAACACACAAACGTGCACAATAAAAACCCTCAGATCACAGTGCACTATCGGATTGACTATCACATTGTTGACACGTCCTTTTGTCTTTTTTTTTTGAGAGTGAACACAAAGCAAAGATCCACCTAGGCTTGCCGTCCTCTCGTTTTTCCCGTCTTGCACATTGAAAAGAAAAACAACACCACCACCAACCGTAACAATAAAACAGCATCCTCTGCGCCATGTCCGCTGACGCCCCCAAGCAGCAGAAGAAGGGCTTCGTTGAGCGCTTCGCGCGCAGCCACGCGGGTGCCGCGACGTGCGCTGGTGTGCTCGAGATTGCCTTCTTCCACCCCTTCGACACGATCGCGAAGCGTCTCATGGCCAACAAGGGCTCCATCATGCGCGGCTCCGTGGGTGAGACGGCAGGCAACCTGAATCAGATCATTTTCAAGAAGCACGCCGCCGATGGGATTGTCCACAAGATCATGTACCTCTACCCCGGCTCGCTTTACGCCGTCGTCTACAAGGTGTTTCAGCGCGTGTACAAGTTCGCTGGCCAGCCCATTGTTCGCGACTTCCTGAACAACAACTACCGCAGCAGCTTCACCAAGGTCTTTGGCTCGGGCGATAAGGTGATGTTGGACGCCACGGCGGGCTGCATGATTGGCCTCGGCGAGGTCTTTCTCCTCCCGCTCGATCGTCTGAAGGTGCTCTCGCAGACAAACGAGGCGGCCATGAGCAAGGGCCTCTTCGCGCTGCTCAAGCAGGAGGGCGTGCGGGGCATGTACGCGGGCACGCTCGTCACCATGTGCCGGAACGCACCCGGCTCCTTCTGCCTCTTTGGCGGCACGGCCTTCACCAAGGGCTTCATCTTTGGCCTCAAGGACTACCGCGAGGCCAACGTCTTCCAGAACCTCTGCGCCTCCACCATCGGCGCCTGCCTCTCTATCGCCGTGTCGAACCCCATGGACGTTGTCAAGACCCGCGTGCAGCGCACCACCGCAGAGGAGCGCCAGAACGCCGTCAAGACCGCCGCGCTCATGCTGAAGGAGGAGGGCGTCACGTCTTTCTTCAAGGGCCTCACACCCAAGATTATTGCCTCGGCACCGAAGCTCATTTTTGCCTATACCATGACCGAGTACTTCTTTAAGCTCATGAACGGAGGGAAGATCCCGGAGAAGAAGTCCAAGTAGTACAGAAGAAGAAACGAGAAAAGAAAAAGCATAGAACAAGACGAAATATGAATAAGGCGATTTCTTTTTGAATAATAAAAACTTTCATTACCAAAACGTCTTGGTGGCGATGACAGCGGCGACGATGCCGTCTTTCGTGTCCGATACTTCTTTTAGTTGTTTTTTCTAAAAAAAATAATCTGGCTTGTCCTTTCTGTTTCCAGTTCCTGTTCCTTTTTTAAAAAATACATTCGCAAATGATTCTTTTTTTCTTTTCCTCCTCGCTCTAACCGTAAACTAAAGCTCTGAAACTTCTTGTTTACATTTGACGTTGGTGAGCACGCTCTATTTCTGTTTTTTTTTCTTGAGTATTTTCTTTTTGTCCACAGTCACACATACCTTCACACCCACACCCACACATCCATAAAAGTAAACTGGAAAACAAAGAAGGAAAGGGTTCTGTTGACAAGACAGCATGGCGAAGGAGACATGATTCACGCATGAGGTGAGGGACCATATGGCGTAGACCGCACACCAGGTGGTATGGAGGCGAGGGGGAACAGAGATACTCATTGAAGCACTTGTGGGGCCCCGAGAGAGGAAAGAAAGGGGAGTGGGCACCACATCGCCGATGCAACGCATTCAGCGACGCAGGGGGAAACAAAAGAACGTGAAGAGAACACCACACGCACCCAAACGGATTTGTGGCTGTCAACCTTGAAAACTCCCTTGCATGCTCCGAAGGAATGCACTTGCACGAGAACGGCGACAGATCCTTTGTGCACGGATCGGTGTGTGGTGGACAGGTACACCTTTCCTTTGTCACCCTTTCTCTCCGGCCCCAAATGAGCAAATACTACTACTAATAATAATAATACATATCACCATCACAGTTTCCTCACCTCTGTTGGTGCTGTTTGATGTCTCGGTGTTCTCTCACATTTTCAAGTTTTTTTGTGTAGTGAAATTATTTTCTTCTCTCCCCGCTCTTCCTCTGTTGGAAGCGTGTGTCGGGAGACATTTTTGCATTCCCAAGCCCACATTCCTACCGTAGGAGACACCGCACCTTCATAGAATCGCACCGCTTTCCTCTTTCTGTCTTCTTTACTAATAGTAAGAAAACAACAACAACAGCGACTCTTGTACCTTTTCTCTGTGAAGGCCTTGTTTGTGGCTCACCGTGGTCGTAGGGTATCGCAATGTCCGCGCTTATCCCTCTGGAGGGCACCTCCCTCACCGTCCTCACCTCTCATTACGCCCTCTTAGAAGACGCCGTCACCACCCAGCTCGGCCCACTCGCGGGCCGCATCGTCCGCAAGCTCGGCGAGCGTGGGAACATGACGCTCAAGGAAATCGCCCTCTCCCTCACCAACGAGCCTTTTCAGGCGGCGACGACCGCCCTGGAGGCGGCACGCGCGATGAGCAGCAATTTAACCGTAGAGAGTAGCGGACGCGCGCCTGCGCATGGCAAGGCACACACGTCCGCCACGCACGGAGGCGGCGGCGGCGGCGGTGCGACGTCCTCGGCGAGCCTGGAGCCTGCCGTGCTGGTGGACACCGCGGTGAAGGAAATGGTCGCGCGTCTGGTGCTGCACCGCGTCGTCGCCGCGTCCCCTCACCAAGCGACCTACGAGCTCCGTCTCGGCTGTGGTCTCTTCCTGCATGTCCTGTACCCTCTCATCGCACAGGCGGCACTCGAGCGGTACGGGGCAGCCGGCGAAGGCATCGCGCTTGTCGTGCGTCAGCTGGCCGTGGTGCCGCTCGACACGGCGGTGAAGCTGACCAAGGAACGCTGCCCGTCCTTGACGCTGACGCAGGTGCGAGAGGCGGCGCTGGCGATGGAGGCGGACGGCTGGCTAGAGAACATCCACGGCACCTTTGGCACCACGGCGGAGGAAGGCGAAGGGAGCGCCACCGCCGCGGCCGCAGCACCGTCCACAGGCGTCACCTCCTCCAGCACGACAGCAGGGGTGAGCCACCGTCGCAAGCGAGCTCGCGAAACCCGTGAGCTGGCGAGTTACCCTTGCCGTCTGAGTATCCCCGCGATCCTGCGGGAGCTCCTGCACGACGCGCTGTGCCAGTGGGTGCGAGAGCACTTCCCCGACACCGGGCTCAGCGCCGCGCTGATCTCGGTCATGCTCCGCTCTATGTACCTGCCCGTGGATGCTGTCGGCACCGATATGCTCCTCGCGCGTGAGAGCCACACGCGCGGGGGAGGCTCCGCGCATGCGGAAGAGGCGGGCAGCGTCGTGACGAACCCACACGGATTTCCGCCGTTGGCCCTCGCCGCATCCTCGGCACCGGCCACACCGTCGGAGCTTGCACACACGCTGGCGTCGCTCGAAGATGCCCAAGGCAACCCGAGCACCTTTGCGCATGTGGGCCGTGCGGAGGTGGCAGCCGCCCTCAAGAAGATGGCGCTGCCGACGAGCAGCAACGGGGGCGTTGAAGGCCCCATTGTCCTTGCCCCAAGCACCGGGGCAGACCACGGCAGCGGCGTCGAGAGCTACACCCTCAGCCTCTCCGCTGCGGTGTCGGCGCTTCATTTTGACTGCTGTGAGCGGACCGTCTTCAGCCGCCACGGCGTATTGGGCGTTCGCCTCACCAAGCTCCTTCTGAAGCACCACTACTTGGAGGATAAGACGCTGTCCGAAGAAGCCGTCGCCACGCAGCCGCGCACACGGCACACGCTCAGCGCGCTGATGCGAGACGGCTACATGTACCAGCAGGAGGTCCCACGCAGTGCCGCGACAGGGGACCGGCTGCCCAAAAACTCTACATTTCTCTGGGGCTGCTCCATGAAGCAATCCATCGCCCCAACCGTCCGCGAGCAGCTCGCGAACAGCCTCCTGCACGCCGTCACGAAGCTACGCGAGGCGGTTTATATCGCGCGAAACAGCGCCGCGGGTATAGAGGGAGCCGCCGGCCTAGCTGATTTTGCAACGACGGCATCGGCAGCCATGCGTGGCGTTGTGGTGGGGGTGGAGCCGGATGGGAGTGAGGCACGCGTTGGGCAGGAACGCCTGCGACGTGCTGTGCGAGATCAGCGAAATGCGATTGGCCTACAGAGCTGTGCCATGGCGCTTATGCGCATGCTGGTGGTGATGGACTACTTTAGCTCTTAAGAGAGAAAGAGAGAGGGAGAGACAGAGGAAAGGAAAAAGAATCTCACCCCTACGCTCACACACATGGGTGATGTACCCAAACCACTGCGGAGGAGCGTATTGTCGGTGATGTTCAGAGGCAGCAGACGGAAAGAGATGCGAAGGGTGACAACGTCCAATTTGTATTCCTTTTTTTTTTGTTTGTTTCGTGATGTTAGCGGTTGCCGCTGTGCGCATCTCCTCTTTCCTGTGAGCACGTGCATGCTGTCAGGTGGTCGAGTGGTGGTGGGAGGGTCCTCCTTCTTTATGTCTCCTCATTTCCCGTGAAATTGGCGATGGGCTTGTCTGCTAAGGATGGAAGCATAACGTCTACAACAAAAATTGGGTTCAATATCCACAAACGATACGTTTAAAAAATATAAATAAATATACATACGTCAGCAACAACAGAACAGATAAAGCAACAAGGGCAACTGCGCTCTCGCACGGGACAGCCGACAGAAACTGCAGGTTTCTATTCCACGGCACGCATGTTGACAGGAAACGCACGTGCCATCGTGAAAGCAACAAGAGAAGGCCTGCTATGAGGAGAACCAATGCGTCGACCCCTACTCCCTCGGTCAACGTCTTCGTTGAGAGGGCGCACTCTCCTTCATGTGAAAGGGAGGCAGAGCCTTTTTCTCTCTTGTTGTATTTTTTTTTCGTTTGAAAACGGTCCCTCGTGGCGAACCGACTTTACACTCGGGAAAACATTAAAAAAATAAGAGCACACCCATGTCAACCTTTCGCTTTCCCTCCCCTTCTCTTTGATTTTTTTTTTTCATGGGGTCCATCACGATGACAATAACTCACAAAAACAACAAAAAGCAAAAAACTTGTCCTTCAGCATTTTCGGTAGGAGAAGCGAAATTGTTTCCATTCGTACCCCGGCGCGGTACACTTTCCGTTTTTTTTTCCCACCAAAACTAAAACGAGCGAAAGCAATCAACAAAAGGGAAATGCCAGTGCAAGGGCCACCGGACAGCGGCACGCGTGTGCTGACGGCGAAGGAGAAGGCGGCGGCGGCGGCGGCGGTGGAGAGACGCCGCCAGGAGCTCATGAACATTTTCAGCAAGATGGACACACGGAACGAGCCCACCGAGTCCTCCTCCATGGCCGCCCCCGCGACGGCGATGACGGCGGGAGCAGCAGCAGGAGGACGCAAGGAGCAACGATGGATGGGGGGTCCCCCGGCCTCCCAACCCGCTCGACCCGAGCGCGTGAGTGGTGCCGGGGAACGAGACGGCGCCTCTTTCGCGGTGGGAAGCGGAGCACTGGCTGGGCTGGGCGGCGGCGCAACCTTCACCCGCAGCGGCCGCCCCGTCATTCTCTCCGCGAACAGTCGCCGCCTGCCTCGTGTCTTCTCGGAGCAGCAGCAGACGGCGCAGCAGATTGACAGCTCCTTGGGCAACGTGGCAGCGACACTGCAGAAGCTCACCTATGACCTGAGCCGAGCAACGGATATTCAGTTGCCACCGGAGACCGTCGCCGCGGTGGAAGAGAATCATCGCGCCTTCACGGACAGCCTTGCGCTGCGCTCGGGGCGAGATGGCGATGGCGGCAGCGGTGGCGTCGGGAGTGGGGGTTTGTTTTTACCGTATCGTCTACGAGGGAAGAAGACCCTGTCGGACTGGCTCATGAAATTGCAGCGTGCGCGTGCTGCGGCGGCCGATGAGTGCCTCGTCGGCGATCAGTCCGTCGTGGATTACGCTGCAGATGCGGTGGTGCCGCGGCTGACAAAGGGCCGTCGCATGCAAGAAGAGCTGGAGGCCATGGGAGAGTCCCTTGGAAAGATCCTTGAGTGTGCGGCGGCGATGCGGGTGGATGTCAGCGGTAACCCCAACGACGCCACCATCCCTGGTCTTGCCCCACCCGCCACAAACGCCACCACTCGCGAGTTTACCAGCTCGTCGGCAGCAGCGGCGGCCTCGCCGCTTGTCGAGCGTGACGTCGCGGTGCCAAGCAGGAGCACGAGCATGAGTACCCAGACCCTCTCTCAGGATAACAATCATCCCCAGCACCAGCATCCGCACCGACGCAGTCCCTCGCCCCTTGAACCGACGATATCACCCCCATCACCACAGCAGCAGCAGCGCGCGTCTCTCCCACTCGCTGCTACGCGCGCTTCGACTGCAACGACAACCACAAGAACAGCGACAGGAGCACCCACTCCTTCCTTGTCCTACGACACGGCTGGAGCATCCAGCGTGCCGTGGTGGTCCTCTGCCCTGCGCACACGCGACTTGAAGGCGCACGCCATCCGGCTCAACTACCACGCCCGCCGCGCTCTGCAGTGGGACTGGCGTTGCCGCGAGCACGTCCTGCTTCAAGCCGCCTACCTCAACCACAGCTCCGCAAAGTGCCGTGAGGATTTGGTTCGGCTGCAATCGCAGCTCAGCAGTTTCGCGCAGCGCTTCACGGATAGCGAGGAGATGATCAAGACGATGCAGGCGGAGATTGCCGTGCTGCAGGATGACCTTGCGGAAGCGGCAGAGGAGCGTGCCGAGTTGCAAGAAAAGATGGTGGCACTGGCTGAGGAAGAAGGATGGATCGCCAGAGCCAAGAAAGGAGAGGATGGGGAGGGCGGCGGTGTGGACCCTCTCGGGGCAGAGCTTGTGCTGCTCCTTGCTCGTCACGCGTGGCCCACAGCCTTGCGTGAAGACGCGGGTCGTGTGCTACAGTGGCTGCGAACCGAGGACGTCTCACTTGAATAAATCAACGGCTGGATGCGTTTGTTGAGGAACGCTCATCTACCGTCTCTCGTGTTTGACCTCCTTTTTTTCTTCTTCGTGTGACGCAACCTGTGGCTGGCCCTCTTACCGCAGTCACTGAAGGGACGAGGTCCAACTCACTACCCCTATCTCTCCCTCAAAATGTGAAAGTAGCCACCAATTTCAAGACAGCATGAACCATGGAACATTTCAATGTACAATAATACATCTCTCTTTTCTTTCTTTTCTTTCTCTCTTCACGCATTACACTTCCGTCTGCGCAACACCAACAACGTATGTCCTGGTTTTGTGTTTGCCGGCGCGCGTCTTCACCTTCTTGTATATTCACCATTTTCACGTAAACCGCACAGGTGAGTTTACCGAGCCGCGTTTCCTCTGTGAAGAGGTAAACAAATGACACACGCTCTTGTGAGAGAGAGAGAGAGAAAAAAGGATTTCCAGCACGATGGCTCTTCAAAGACTGCGATGGCGCTAGTGATCTTCTCAAGGGGGGCGGGGGGGCGACGCGATGCGATCCTTTCTCTGTCAAGAAACACCTCCTTGTGTGGGGGCGGGGGAAGCGATGATGAAATACATAAAAATTCTGTACGTCATGAAGCGCTTCCTGCATGTCTCTTCCTCATGTTGCTTTCTTTTTTTTTTTTTTTGCTCAACAACTTCTCTTTGCGCTTCAGTCGCTGCATTCGTTGACCGCTCCTTCTCGCAAGAGGTTCGATTTCTTTCGTTTAGAAAAAAAAAAAGGAACTCGTAGGGGGTGTGCAGGTACAACTGCAAACGTGCGCGAGCAAGAGAAAAGTGACAAGGGACGAGGAGCTCCAGCACGTGGTCCTTCAGGCTTCTGGTGTTCTGCAAAGCGAACGACCTCCTCCCGCCCACCAACGTCTCCCTTCACCCTGACTGTACATATATCTTTTTTATTTATCATTTACATTAGATGTCTTCTTCCCCAACAGACATGAACCTCGGCGTGGATAGAGCGGCAGGTCAGCCAGGCACCGCTCCACAGTCCTTCAACCCCGAGGAAGCCGAAGCCTTCCAGGCCCTCCAGCGCGATGTCGCGAACTTCAGCGACTACGAACGGGAGTTCCAGGAGGTGCTCATGTCGCTTGAAAATGACGACTTGCTCTCTTCCTTTTACAACGAGTACCGGAGCCTGCATCACTCCTTCCTCAAGAGCCATGAAGGAGAGAATCGTCTTCTGCGCAAGTGTCTTGACTTGCAGTCAGATATTTACACTGCCGTGGCCAAGGCCCAAACCGCGGAAGAGCTCTCGCGCGAGGATCGTCAGACGATTGAGACGCTGCAAGCGGAGGTGGAACGGACGCGAAAAAAAGTGGAAGTCACGCAGGAAAAAGAGGGCCAGCTGCGCGAGAAGATTGACAAGCTCAAGCAGGAGCTCGTCGAGCTTGAGAAGCTGGCACGCGAGCCGGTGGAGGCGGCCGCACAGGAAGCCGCCTTGCAAAGCTTGCTGCGCGTGCACGAAACGGTCCTCAAGGAGAAGGAAAACCAGGAGTACCGTGTCAGCACCTTGCAGTACGACATTGCCGCCGCCGCGCGCCGTGTCATGAAGCTCAAGGACAGCAAGACCGCCAACGACACTGAGCTGCGCGCGATTCGACAGGCCGTAGAGGCGAAGCGAGCAGAGGCAGACAGCATTCTCGCCACCAAGCGTGCCAAGGAGGACGAGCTCCGCGCGGCCCGCGAGGATCTGGCACGACGCAGCACGCTCGTGAATGAGCGTGCCCTGCACATGGAGCAGCTTCGCGAAGACGGCGCACGGCACCAGTCCGACATGCGCCGCATCACAACAGAAACAGAGGAACTGCTTGAAACGTATCAGGGTCTTGTTCGTCAGGCGCAGAACACGAACAGCTCGCTGCAGGCCTGCAATGAGGAGAACGATGTCTTGCAGCGCAAGGTGCGTGACGCGATGGCGGCCCTGCAGGACCGGCAGAATGAAATGGCCACCACACACAAGCAGTATCTGAAGGAAAGTAAGGTGGCCGAGGCGCTGCACCGCAGAAATATTGTCGCGGAGCAGAAGCGCGCAGAGGCGGAGCAGGCTCGCGACGAGCTCCGCGACGCGCTCGCACGGAAAGAGGAGGAGCTCGCGCAGGCCAAGGCCTTGCTGGCGAGTGAAGAAGAAGGCCTGGCAAGCGTGCGCCGTGAAATGGATGTGCTTCACCAGGAGCACCTCAGCGCCGAGGGCCTGACGCAGCGCAATCGCGTGTGGCTTGCCGAGAAGCAGAGCCAGCTGCGGCACGCCGAGCACGCTCTGAGCACCAGCGAGGAGCACACTGAAAAGCAGAATGAGGCCATCTTCAAGGCGTCCAAGGAATGCCTGGCCTATGAAGCGCAGATGAAGCGGTACGCGCAGCAGTACTCGACGATGCTGGGCGAGGTGCAGGCCTGCGACACACAAATTGGTGAGGCGCAGGCATCCATTGCCGAGCTTGAGGTGCGACTGAAGCAGCAGCAGGAGATGCTTGACAGCGTCGTGCAGACCCGCAACGCGTACGCGAAGCGGCATGGGGATTTACGCCACGACCTGGTGGAGATGAACAAGACATTTCAGCTCCTTCTCGGACAAATTCAGCAAATCAAGGAGGACATTCTGCATAAGGAGCGTGAGATTGTCGCGGAGGAGGCCACCATGGTGAACCTGCAGCGGCAGCGGAAAGATATCGAAGTACACATCCTTGGCCTGCAGCGCCGCGCGGAAAAGAAGAATCGCACCGTGGACATGTTCAATGGCGAGCTTCGCCAGCTCAGCGATGTCCTGGCCAGCGCAAACGACGAAGTCGCTCGACAGCGCCGCCGCTGCCGCGATTTGGTTCACGAGCGCGACCTGCTGAACATCCAGGCGGTGGCGCGAACTAAGGAATTGAGCGACTTGTACGAAAAGCTCCACACGCAGCAGGCGCTGCTGCAGCGCGGCGAGGGCATGTACCGCGACCGGGTCCGACACATTGACCAGCTCGAGTACCAGACCGCGCGCCTCGCGCAGCAGCTGGCGCAGACACAAGCATTCGTCGCACGTCTGCCGGACTTACGCCTCATGGTCAACAAGGCCACACGGGACTTGAATAAGGAGAAGGCCAAGGTGGCCGCCCTGATGGCGACCTGCGAGCACCCCCTGAACGTGCACCCGGACCACGAACTCGCCTGGTCGGAACCGGAAACGTTTGCCCTGGCCGAGCGCGTGCGCGACTTGCAGCGTGAGCTGACACAGCGACGACAGCAGCTCACGCAGACAGAGCAGCTTATCCAGGAAACGGAGCAGACATACATGAAGGCCAAGGCCAGCGTCGCCCAGCAGCCAGGCCCTGAGGTGGCGGAGCAGCTCACCACCTATCAGGCCAATCTGGTGAAGAAGCAAGCGCAGATGCGTCAGATGCAAGAGAGCTTGCGCTACTTCCGGGAGCAGACGGAGAGCTACCGCAGCCGGCACGATGAGCTCCGCGAGCGACTTGATGACATGGCCAAGGTGTACGCAAGGCGCCGAGAAGAAGCAGAGCAGGCGAGGGCGAGCAAGGAGGGAGGGGCAGACGGCTTCGGCGCGACAGCAGACGGGGGCGAGGAAGAGGACAAGGATGCGTTAGCTTTGGACAGACCGCTGGTGTACGCAGGGTTTGTCGCTCCCCCGATGCCCACGAGCTCGTGAAACCACCCCGTGAAGGACCGCGTGTGAATGCATTACTATTAAAAAAGAAACGTTGACACGTCCTCCTCTTGTGCATTGAATACAGGGCCTGTGCTTGATGGAGGATTCACTCATTTCTTCTTTCTGTCCGCTTTCGTTACATCTCAACTGTATTGTATCTTTTTTATTCATTTTGCAACTTTCTTCCCTGATGTAAGTTAGATGTCGCCATGTCTCTCTCTTGTGTAAAAAAGAAGGCTTTCCATTTGTCGTGCTCGACAGCCAGCACCAAACGCAATCAACTGCAAGGAGAACAAATGACTCACGTGAATGTAAGAGAAGGAAGGAAAGCGTGACACACACGCACGCGCACGCAACGTTCTTCGAAACGTTTGCGCGGATGAGAGCGAGCTCTTCCTGGGTAATGACCATGTTTGCTTCTCTCACCTGTGCGTATCAGCGGCGAAGGATACTATTCACACAACTGTGAGTGAGCGAAAGAGAAAGAGAGAGAGGAAGGAGAGAACAACGAGGGCGAGGATCATGATGCTGTGTGTAGGAGGAGAACTCGCTCACCACGGCTCCGCAGCACAACTCGATTCGTCTGAATGACTCGAACCCCAAACGCATGAACAACACGACAAACAAAAACTCCAAAATGGCTCCCCTTTCGCCTCCTCAACGTTTCGATCGGATGCCTGGTCTTGCTCTTTTCGCTCTCGTTATCGCAGATAGTCCCAAAGAGAATAAAAAAAAAAGATATTGTAAGAACAGCAACACCTAACCTTTCAAGAAAGCATCCGTGATAACAACTCTTAAACAGCCCGTTAACACGAGTTCGAAACCAATCCGTTTGGTATTATTCTTATTCTGTCTTTTCGAGCAAGCGGTGACAAAGAAGAACGGTAGGAGGTCTCATCTTTCTTATCATTCGTTCCTACCCCCTTTTCTCCCTGTTTATTGTTATTATTACCCTATCTGCGGCCCTGTAATTCTTCCTTTCTCATTATTCACAGTCTTTTTTTTGTTTCGAACGGAAAGTGATCTCTTTGTTGTTGAGGGGTTTCTTTCTCTCTCGCACACGCTCTTCTCTTTCTTCTGAAGAAATCAAAAACAACAACAACAAAAGCATCCACTGATTCTCTTGTCGCCTATTTCTTCTGTCTTCACCCTTTCCTTGCTTGCTGCTAGGCCGCTTCTTGTTCTCGCGTATTTGGATCACATTAAAGAAACAAGGCCACACGGAACACTTATAATAAAACAACAACAACAAAGAAAGACATTTATATTTCTTTCGCAAAGCAAAGCCTTGCGTCACACGCGTACACGAAATCCCCCTCCCCCAGCTCCCACGGCACGCAGCACATAACCTGAGTGTTCTTGCATCGATCGAATTTCATTCGAAAGGTAGAGGTACACCGCATCTTCTTTTCCTCGAGTAGCGTCACGCAAGTGGAAGAAGTTTATTTGGGAATTAAAGAGATCAATCGCAACAACAGAGAGGAGAAATAGAAAAAAAATAAAATGATGCGCCGCTACCAGCGTTTCTTCTCCAACCCTAGCACCTCCAAGGTCGCTCTCGGCGGGGCCTTTGTTGGTGCGGTGACGGCGACGGCCACTTCCAGCGTCGGCGCACGTTTCCTTTCCACCTCAACGTCCTCTCCGCTCTCGCAGATCACCCCCAGCTTCGGCAGCACCGGCAGCAGCACCAGCAACGTTACGGCGTTCCGTCAACTGGGCAATAAGCATGCCCTCGTGAACACCAATGGCGCGGCGTCGCTGAACTCGCTGGTGGTGGCCCGTCGCATGCAGTCAAACGTGACACCGTGGGGCGGCAACAATAGCAACAATGGGGGCGGTGGCAGCGGGGGCCAGCAGCAGGGCCGCACCTGGGTGAACCCGAACGCGGTGCCGCCGGGTGAGTTCTTGAAGAAGTACGCGCGCGACCTGACCGAGGAGGCCAAGCAAGGCCGTCTCGACCCCATCGTCGGCCGTGAGGAGATCATCCGTCGCACCATTCAGGTGCTCTCGCGCCGCACCAAAAACAACCCAGTCCTGATTGGTGAGCCGGGTGTCGGTAAGACGGCTATTGTGGAAGGGCTGGCGCAGCGCATTGTGAAGGGGGAAGTGCCGGAGAGCATCAAGGGCAAGACGGTCTACGCCTTGGATATGGGCAACCTGGTGGCCGGCGCCAAGTTCCGCGGTGAGTTCGAGGAGCGCCTGAAGGGCGTCCTCAAGGATACCATCGAGTCCCAAGGAAAGGTCATCTTGTTCATTGACGAGCTGCACACCCTCGTGGGTGCCGGCTCCTCGGGTGAAGGGAGCATGGATGCCGCCAACCTGCTGAAGCCATCCCTCGCCCGTGGTGAGCTGCACTGCGTTGGTGCGACCACCCTCGACGAGTACCGTCAGCACATTGAAAAAGATGCTGCGCTGGCGCGTCGCTTCCAATCGGTCCTTGTCACCGAACCGACCGTGGAGGAGACGATTTCCATTCTGCGTGGGATCAAGGAGAAGTACGAGGCGCACCACGGCTGCCTGATCAAGGACGAGGCGCTCGTCTACGCCGCCGTGAACTCGCACCGCTACCTGTCAGACCGCCGCCTGCCCGACAAGGCCATTGACCTTGTCGACGAGGCTGCCAGCCGCCTCCGCCTGCAGCAGGAGTCGAAGCCGGAGCAGCTGGACCTGGTCGAGCGCGAGCTCATTCGCCTCAAGATTGAGGCCGAGGCGGTGAAGAAGGACAAGGACGAGGTTGGCAAGCAGAAGCTCAACCACATTTACGATCAGATCAACGCCAAGCAGAAGGAGTACGACGAGCTGGAGAAGAAGTGGCAGAAGGAGAAGAGCTTGTTTGCCACCATCAAGCAGCGCACCGAGGACCTTGACGTGCTGCGCCACCACCTCGAGCAGGCCATGAACGCGGGCGACTTTGCCAAGGCGGGCGAGATTCAGCACGCCAAGATCCCTGCACTCAAGAAGGAGATTGAAAAGGACAAGGAGCTCGCCAAGTCCAAGAACTTTATGGTGCACGACTCTGTCACGTCGATTGACATTGCAGAGGTCATTGCGCGTGCGACGGGCATCCCTGTCACGCAGCTCATGACGGGCGAGCGGGAGAAGCTCATTCACATGGATGCGGAGCTCAAGAGGACCATTTTGGGTCAGGACCAGGCGATTGAAAGCATCACCAACGTGGTGCGCATCTCGCGTGCGGGCCTGCACAGCCACAAACGCCCGCTCGGCAGCTTCTTGTTCATCGGCCCCACCGGCGTGGGTAAGACAGAGGTGTGCAAGTCCCTGGCCAAGTTCCTCTTTGACGACGAGAGCTTCATCTGCCGCATTGACATGTCCGAGTACATGGAGCGCCACAGCGTGCACCGCTTGATTGGCGCCCCGCCCGGCTACGTTGGCTACGAGGAGGGCGGTGAGCTGACGGAGTCGGTGCGTCGCCGTCCGTATCAGATTGTCCTCTTCGATGAATTTGAGAAGGCGCACCCGAGCGTGTCGAACATTCTCCTGCAGGTGCTCGATGAGGGTCACCTGACCGATAGCCACGGGCGCAAGGTGGACTTCAAGAACACCATCATCATCCTCACCTCCAACATTGGCGCGGACGTGATTGCTAACCTCCCTGAGGGCGAGCCGAGCATCAACGCGATGCCGCAGGTGATGAACCAGGTCCGGCAGCGCATGACGCCCGAGTTCATTAACCGCCTGGACGACATCATCATGTTCAACCGCCTGAGCCGCAAGGACATTCGCTCTATTGTGGAACTCCTCTTTAAGCAGATTTCCACGATGCTGGACGAGCAGGAGATCACGCTTCAGGTCCCCACCGAGGTGTACGATTGGTTTGGTCAGAATGGCTACAGTCCTGTGTACGGTGCCCGTCCACTGAAGCGTCTCGTGCAGACCGAGTTGCTGAACCAGCTTGCCATCATGCTGCTCGATGGTCGTATTCGCGAGGGCGAGACGGTGCGGCTGACGGTGGAGGACAACCAGGTGGTGGTGGTCCCGAACCACAAGGCGTCGGACAGTAGCGGTCTCAGCGATGCGGAGATCAAGTCGATTGCGGAGAGTTAGAGGGAGACAAGGGAAGGAGGACAAGCATAAAAGGGGCGAGAGGAGGTAAGTTGGGAGAAGAGGAAAAACAGCTCAGACGACAGATGGTGGTGAGGCCTCTCCGCAGCGTTTCTTTCCGTTGAACGCCGTTTTCTCCTGACGTGCGTCCCCTCTTCCACAGGTTTACCTCTGCTCCAGGTTCTTTGTGTTTCTCTTCTCTACTCTCTCTTTCTCTTTCTCTTTTTCTTTCTCTCTCTTTCTGCTCCATTCTGTTCCTTTCCTTTCATCTCATCGCTGTGTCGGCGCAACGTCACTGGACTGTTTTTTTTTCTTTTGCAGTGTGTTTGTATCTCGCAGAAAGACACACACACTCGCGCACCGCTTACATTCCTCCTATTCAGCTTCGAGAAACATCATTGTTCAACACATGTGAATCCCTCTGTAAGATTGTGTGCGCGTTCTTTGACGCTCGATTCAACAACCCCCTCTAGGTGCGCAGCCCCATTCAACGGAAGAGGGGGAATGACGAGGAAAGAATAAAAGTACAAACACACACACAGAAAAAAATAATAATATACGATGCACATGACTTGCGAGAGCGGATAGCACAGTGCTTCTCAACCATTTCCCCAAACGTTTCTGTGACTCGCGTGGACGTGCAGGTCAGCCAGCACCGCACACGCGCATTGGCACGATCACACGGAGGGCGGGTGGGAAGGAGCTCCATGGGAGAGACAGTCTATACGTCACTTCCCCTCTTCTCAAGTTTCTATCCCAGCCGCTATTTTTTTTTTCCTACTTCGCCGAGAGGTTCGGCAAGTGAGAAGAAGAAGAAGAATAGGGTGGACCTTGTCGATCCAGGGGGAAAGGAGCCGATGAAAGGGAAAGAATGTCGCAGAAAGAGAAATCGCGAGAGGACCAGCTTTTCTTTTTGTTTCTTTCGAAGATGAACATCGCTGCAGATTTCTTGCTTTCTTACTCCCGTTCTTTTTTTTTCTTTCTTTCACATTCACACACCCACTCCCCTTGCCCCCCATCTTTTCCTGTATTTTACCTTTTCTTTCCTTTGCGGAAGGAGGAATTTCTTTGGGATTCCCAAATACCCCTTCGCTTCTCACTCCCTAAAATGAACGCATGTGGAGTGGAATATCTTTTTTTAAAAAACAGCAACTCCGATTTCAAGAAGGCCGAGAAATGAGAGAAACCGCAATACAAAAGAATAACGAAGCATCAGAGGCATGGGATCCGACTGCAAAGAAAAAAACAACAACAACACGGCATAGGTGACGGAATGGCTCTCATGAAGAACATTTCACCGTCTGAGCATTCAGTCGACTGCCAGTGGTGCGCCGCGAGTGAGGACTGGTCAGGAAGGGATTCACATTCTTATTTAATTTGTGTTTCCTTCCTCTCAGACGGCGTGTGTTGCTGTTACCCAACGCCAATCTCTCTACCGGCCGTGGCACTGGCGCTGAGCCCAGTACTTCCGCAGTCGATGCACTTCTGAAGGGATGCATTATCGGCTCTCGCCGGTGCGCGTGCGAAACGCAGATTTGGAAAACCACAGTGAATGAAAGCAACAACAATGAGAACTAAATGCGTAACATTGTGCGCACCACACACTCTTGTCTCTCCTCTCCTTTTCTTTCTGTTTCACCCGAAGCTTCTAGACGTGATTCAGTCAAGGCCGCCATCTCTTTCTTTTATAAAGCCTCTGCTTCCTCCCTCTCCTCTCCCCCTATTTCTTCTCGGTTCACACAGACACTTCACGCACGTCGCATCCGAACGAGTGAGGCAAAGTAAAGGGAAACAGATTGACAGAGAAAAAAAAAAGAAAGTAGAAGAGCCACGTAAAAAAAAAAAAAAGAGCATTTCAAAACCTCCACTGCCTTGTCTCTCTCTTTTTTAAAATTTCTTCTCCTTCTTTTAGCATTTACTCTTTGCTTTTCTCCGCACCACACGAGAGGGATCCTCACGAAGCCATCCCTCGCCTTCGACACCCTCTGCCAACAAGGCTGTTCTTTGCAGATTGACAGAAGCAGAAAAAAAAAAGACGGCATATATTGCCACTCTTGTCTCCCCCTCCTCTCGATTACCATCTTTGCCAACCCATTTGAAGAACTATCTTCTCCTTCTCGCCTTTACATAAGGCAGAAGGATTGAATCCTCTTCACCCATATTCTCTCTTTTTTACAACAATAAGAATTTTAAAACCGACAGGTAAATTTTTCGTTTTTCCCGCTTCTCTCTCTTTCTTTCTCCTCAACTTTCATTTTTCCTTCTTCACAGATTCTGCCACCAGACATTCACACCCACGCACACGCCGACAAGAATAAACGCCCCCATCCTCCAACATGAATACCGGAAAGACACCCATCACAACAGCAGAATCTGCACTGCTGGCTTGCGTAGGTGACGACAACGTCGCCTGTGCCCAGGCGGTGTTAATGCACTTGCACATGCAGCACCGCTGCGCGCAGATGGAGGAGATGCAGGAGAGCGTCGACGAGGCGATCATGCTGTGCCAGTGGGTTCGTCAGCCACCGATGGAGGTGAGCTCAAACGGATTTCTTTCCTAGGGAGGAGAGCGTTTAAAAAATAATAATGATAAAGAGAAAGAAAAGCTTCTGATGGTGCGTCATCGCAAGGACAGGGCCACACCCATTCCGGATGCCAATGCTCGTGATCTTTGAAGAGGTGCGCTACATGAATTGGATCTTTTTTTTCCCCAATCTTTATTCTTCTTTTTTCATTCGTCTTGGTGCCCCGTTACATTTCTCACCCCCCCCCACACACACATACAGGGGAGGGAAACACAAGAAGAACGGCGAAACCAAGACGAAATTGCTTACATATCGCATTAGGAGCCCTCTTCTCCACTACTTGTTGCTGCTCATTTCTCTTTCCCTCTTTTTTTTCTCTTTACACTTCAACCATCGACACACCATCGTGTCAGAAACAAAGAAGTCATGCGTAATGATGTTCTACATGAAATCATTATGCATTGCATTTCAATGTCGCTTAACCGCTAATAGACAGAAATGTTTTTACAACGATCGTCTTTCTTTAGCTAAGACATTACCACTACCATCACCACCACCACCTCACCCACCACTTGCTGATTTTTTAAATTCTTTTTCATTTTTTAAAAAACAAATCTGGACCCTATGTCCTCACGTATGAATCTTCACTGTTGCTTTCTCTTTTTTTTTTTTTTAAAGTTCGGAGCATTTCTCCCGCTCCATGTTGAATGGCTGCGGACTGCTTTCATTCGCTCCTTTTTTTTTTGTTTTTCCCTCTACTTTCCTCCCACAGGAAAACCGTTTCTTCTCTTTTGTCGTTGATCCTTTCACAGCAGAGAAGAAAAACCAAAAGGGAGTATTTCAAAGAGAGTCATATACGTTGAATCTTTTTTTTTTTTTCACGTTGACTTGTAAAATGATACTGCTTTGAATAACAGGACGATAACTGCTTGGAGGAAAAAGAAAAAGAGAAAATATAATTGTACGCACGCGAAATGTGTTGGGAGAGTCGGCCGTCTCGCGCCGTAGTGGGAGGGACTGTCAGGATGTGAAGGATGTGAGGGACGCATGTTGACCCCGTCGGACTGACGCGGCTCTCTCTCACAGAGCAGCACAGGGAGCCACCACAGAGAGGCCTACATGTGCGAATGGTCACCACGTCCACTGTGAATCGCAAGGAGCGACTTTCAACGTACACGTTATGTCTCTCTTTCCTGTTACCCTCTGTACCCATGGGTGTGGTAATCCTCAACGCACGACAACTCTTTTCTTCTCATTGTGTTTCATGCCAATGTAGTACAAACACTGAAACTTTCGCGGAATACGTCACATTCTTTTTGAAATACATTTCTTCATGAAGCACATACGCAGCGGCTCTTTCAAAACCTAGATGCACCAGCTTACGAAGCGCACGCGGGCTCGCGATCCGCTCCCCAAAACTTCTTCCCATGCCGAGGCACGACACAGTTTTGGCAAGACTTTGCGAAGGACAACGTTTCGTCGCCATCGACGTTTGATATACGGGGCTACCGCTCTGTCTCTGAGCATTGCATTGACGTTTGTTTGTCTACTTCTTTTTGGAGGAGAAGTGGAAGATCTTCCGGATAGACAAGACATCTACGGTGCTGGTGAGACGCTTTCCTCCTATCCTGCTGTGGAGGAGACACGCGACGCGTGGCAAGTGAGGGATGCACGCATGCGGCGCGACCTGGATGCGAGTGGGGTGCCCCGCGGAAGCGGCATGAATCTGCAGCACGCACCCTCCCTCTCCATCTTGTCGATTATGCCCGTGGCGTCACGTCGACTGCACGATGATGGCAACGAGGAGCCACAGACGTCGCGTAAAGACACCCTCTTGCAAGAGCTTCTCCTGCCGCTGCTGGCGCGAGAAGACGCACTGTGCAACCAACGCCATCACTCACAGCCAACACCGACAACAACAACAGCATCAGCATCGGCATCGACAAGGCAGCCCTCGCGTGTGCCAGGGAATGCATTCTCTTGGTTGGTCCATGCGGCGGTGGTGGCCGATATTGCGGCCGAGGACCCTGATTGGGTATCCCTCCTCAAGGATGTGGCGGCAACACCTGTAGCATCGCAACCCCCCAAGACACATGAAACCGGTCTCCTCCATGATCATTCCTATCAAGCGTGGTCTGTCAGCACGCGCACGCTGCGCACGTACCTTCAAGGTACGCACAGTACACAAACGTCTCCTCAGCAACAACAAGGTTCTAGCGCATCTCACGACACGCCGACCTCCTTGTCGGAGACGCCGGTTGCATGTTACGGCAATACCGTCACTCTTGTAGCCATCCAGCCCTTCTTGAGGGTACCAGGACCTCCAGCAGGCGTGGATGTGAAGGAACGCAGCGGGCACCGGGAGCACTCAGACAGCCGTAATGAGTCCTCCCCCGTGCCAATGGAATTATTTGTGATGGCAGCGTTGGCGTCCAGCCGCACGGCGCTCCGACATGAATGGGATTACTTCCTCGTGCTTCCCTCACACGTGACGCCGGTGGCGAGCACAACGCGGATGGACCACGGCAGAGCTATTCGGTTCGAGGAGAGCGATGCGGCAGAGACGTCTGGCGGGACATCGGTTGGCTTTCTAGAAGCCATGTTACAGACGGCGAGGGAGTTTAACAAGGGCCGTGTGGCCGGCGTCCAATGCAGTCTTCTCACCCCAGATCCTTTGGAAGCTGACACCATGGCGACGGGCCCTCCGTCAGTGGCGATGAAGCAGCCGCCTCGACCGCCTGCCTCGCGGGTGCTTTCGCCAAGCAGCTTGTCCAGGTATATGGTGCTCGATGGTGGCGCATTCATTGGCTTCACCACCACGGCCGGGGCCGATCCTGTGCCGCCGTTCGCCGAGTGGCAAGCGGGTCCGCTGTCGCACGACCCGCCCGGTCTCTTGCTGCCCTTTTTCTCGCGACGGCACGCTGGACGCCGTGGATCAGACAGCTGTGTGCTCGCCGCGGCGCCCATTGACGCTGCCTCCCTCCACTGCGGTCTCTTTCACCAGCGCGCCTATGACATGTCAGGTGGCTTCGCGGACGCCCTTCAGGGCTTTCCATCCGTGCCAGAGCACGCTGCTGATGATGGCCAAACCAACGTCGGTGGAGGAGAGGAGGAAGACAACACCTTTGGTCGGACCGTTCATAATCATGCAGCGGACTCGGCGGGTTGGAAGTATAGCCTCCATGTCCAGCGCGTGCTGCCCCACTGGCAGTTCTACCGGGCGCCTGCCGCCGCTGTGGTGTCAGTCTCTTCGCACAAGAAGGACGAGGAGGCGACACAGATGGGTGCTCTCTCCTTTGTAAAGGGTCTGACACAACCGCTTTACAGCCTTGCAGACGGTTATGGACAGCAGCAGTACCCCGTCCTTCATCGTCTGCATGCGCGCCGCTTCGGGGTGCCCTATGCAGCCCGCTCACAGGCTTTGCCATCCACCACGTTGGCTAGCTCCCAGGATGCTCCCACACCACCGCCGTCGTCACCACGCCAGGTGCCACTTCCCTGGCGGTCCTATCCCCCCATCGTGACCTACCTGACAGACTTTGAGTGCAGCTGCTGCGGCCTTGGTCTCGAGGCGGATGGTTACCTGCGCGGCCTCATGGATCGGTACGCCGTCGGCGCTCTTGCGGGTCGTGACCCCTGTCCGCACCCCGACTCGCACGCCATGCGCATGGCCTTTCCTAAGCATCGTCATGGCGTTTTTGGCGACTTGCTGCGTGAGACGAAGGGATTGCCCTCTGCGTCAAAACCCTTGTCGACCACAAGAGCAGCGGGGGCAGCAGTCAAGGCAAGAAAGGAAGCGCTGGAGTTCTGGCACGCACGGTTCCTGGAACGGGCGCAGGTCACATTCCTTCACACGCGTGCGCCGCGCTACGTGGTGTTTCACGAGGCTGGGTTCCTGCACGTCGGCTCCCCCGTGGCGCAGCGCATGCGCGTTGGCCGCAGCGTCAGTGAGTTTGACGCGCTGCCAGAGGACTGGTGGCCCGCCCTGCGCGCGACGCTTCTGACCGATCAGCTCTGGGTCTCCTCGCCTTTCTTCAAGGAGGTGTACATGAAGGGGCGGCGTGGCACGCACCACACGGAGGGCGGCCACCGCATGGACACGAAGATAGCGGAGAACAGCGCGGGGGTATCCTCTGCTCGGCTGAGGGTCATTCCCGAGGCGGTGGACACCTCCTTCTTTGACCTGGACCACGTCGAACCCCTTCCCATCCCACTGCCGTTTCCGCGCGCACAGCTCTACGACTCGCACCCCGAGCTTACAGCGGCAGAGCGCCAACGCCGCTTTCTTTTTCTTTCCTCCTTCAAGTGGGAGCCCCGGAAGGGCTGGGATATGCTTCTGGCAGCGTATGCCGCCGCATTTGGCGCAGACGCCCCACCCGAGTGGCAAAATCGAACGACGCTCCTTCTCAAGGTTCACTTCACCCCCGAATACTCCCCAGGGGTCTCCGTGTTGAACCTGGAGAGCTACCTGAAGCGCGCGGACGTTCGCGCGTGCCTGGCCGCACGCATGCCCAACTATACCGGATCCCTGCACGACGGTCCGCACGTGATGCTGCTGGATGCGGATCTGTCTCGTCACACGCTCGCGCGGCTGTACAGGACCGCCCATGCGTTTGTGCTCCCCACACGCGCCGAAGGGTGGGGTCTGCCCATCGCCGAGGCGATGTCGATGGGCTTGCCCGTGCTGGCAACGGATTGGGGAGGCGTCACAGGTTTTCTCACCAACGAAACAGGTTTTCCGATTCCGATTGAAGGGACCGAGAAGCTGCCACCGGCGGCACGCGCACTGTACTCAGCAGGGGCGCGAGAGGCGAAAACCGCAGCCGCCGCCGCTGCCAAGGAGGCCGCCGTTGTCCTTGGCCCCGGAGCGCTGAGGCATGTGCCTTCTTCTCCTTCCGCGGCACCTCCTCGAAGCCAGAGCGGTACTACTCCTGGTGTTGCTGACGGCAAGGACGACGACGACGACGGCGCGATGCGCTGGGCTATCCCAAACCAATCGGCGACCGCAGCCTTGATGCGGTATGTCATGACGCACCCAATAGAGGCGGCAGCGGTCGGCCGGCGCGCCCGAGCACACATGCAGCAACACTTTTCGGAAGAGGCGGTGGCGGACGCCATGGATGCCACCATCTTTGAGTTCCTCGTGAATCAGTGGAAAACAGGGCGACACAGGAAGGCCGCAGGTGACGTTACAATGAGAAGAACGGAGCGACAGGATATTCCTTCTGTGTTGTACCGCTACGTTCGCGTACTGCTTGGGCTGTCATGAAGGCGGGCGGAGGGGCAGGAAAGCGAGAAAGGTGGCGCAATGACGCGCGCCGTCACGATTTTCCGTGTCTTCTTCTCTTCTCCCTCGTGCTCGTGTGGGAGGCAAAGAAAAAAAAAGCAAAGCCACTGGGCGCGTTGATCTGTTGACAGGCCCAACATCACAAGCTTTGTTACAGCCAATCAGAGACACGAGCAAGGTACGTTACTGAAGCAACAACAACAAAAAGAAAAGATGAGAGGAACAAAGAAAAAAAAGGCATTAAAGGTGCGCCAGAACAGGGAATTGTGTGACGGTGGAAACTAACCTCACAACGGATCCGCGTCATTCCCAGCTTAAGGCATCATATGCATATACATGTGTGTGTGAGTCGCCCCCCCCCATCTATTCTCTTTGCCTCAGTCCACCACTTTTCCCTCTTTCTTCTACCGCTCTGCTTCTTTCTTGTGTTGGTTTGGGTTTTTATCACGGTTTTCACTATCCTCTTTTTCTCCTTCTTTTTTTTAAATTTAACTTGGTGTGTTACGCCTCGTCTGTGTATTTGTTTTGCGTTCCTCTCTGGATCTGGGTTTTGCTTTGCCGTATTGTCATTGTTCGTTAACGCATCAATTTCCTTGATGCTTCACACCTTCCGCCGTTTTCGCCTCCTCGTTCATCTTAACAACCTTAAGTCTCTAACGTCTCCTCGTAACCTCTCTTCCTCTTTAACGTCCTCAACCTGCGCCACAGCCCTTTCTGCCGTTCGCAGGTCCTCTTATTCAAACCTAGTGCGATCCGCATCTTTTCTTGCGTCTCCTACCCCATCAAGTGACAAGACAAGCATTATTCCGTGCCATTTGTCCTCGCACGTCTGCTTCTCTTCTTGCCGTTCGTTTTCCAGCTCCGCAACCCGCATTCGCTTCTCTGCCGCCACCACTGCGTCTGCTGCTGCTTCTTCTCCCTTCTCCTCATCGACCTTCAACATGTCGTCCAACCCTCTCTTTGAGCCGAGCAAGCTGCCCTTCCAGGCGCCCCTCTTCGATGAAATCAAGACGGAGCACTACGCCCCGGCCTTCACCGAGGGCATGCTCCAGCAACTCAAGGAAATTGATGCCATCAAGGCCAACCCGGAGGCCCCAACATTCGCCAATACCATTCTTGCCATGGAGCTGAGCAGCCGCCTGCTCGACCGCACCTCGAACATCTTCTTTAACCTGGCCGCCGCGAACACCAGCGACGATCTGCAGAAGCTGGAGGAGGAATTTTACCCAAAGCTCACAGCGCACCGTGACAAGCTCTTCCTCGACAGCGAGCTCTTCGCGCGTGTGCAGGCCGTCTACGACGACCGCGAGAAGAACGGCCTGGCCGGTGAGGAGCTGCGCCTCGTGGAGTACTACCTCAAGGAGTTCCGCCACGCTGGCGCGAACCTGTCCGAGGCCGACAAGGCGGAGCTCAAGAAAGTCAATGAACAGATTGCGAGCCTCATGACCTTGTTCAACAAGAAGCTCCTCGCCGCGAATGGCAAGGGCTCCCTGATCGTGGACACCGAGGCGGAGCTGGAGGGCCTTTCAGCGGACCGCATCAAGGTCGCGAAGGACGCCGCGGAGAAGGCGGGCCACCCCGGGAAGTACTCGCTGCGCCTCTTCAACACTGCCCAGCAGCCGCTCTTCACCGACCTGAAGAACCGCGAGACGCGTCGCCGCCTCTACGAGGCCAGCGTGACGCGCGCGGAGAAGGATGACGACAACGATACCCGCAGCACCCTTGAGCAGATTGCGCGTCTGCGCCTGCAAAAGGCGAAGCTCTTTGGCCACAAGTGCTTTTCGGACTGGGAGCTGGAGCTGCAGATGGCGGACACCGCGGCCGTGATGAAGCTTCTCAAGGACCTGACGGCGCCATCCGTGGCGGCGGTGGAGGCGGACATTGCCGATATGCAGAAGCTGATTGCCGCCCAAGGCGGTGACTTCACCCTGGCCCCGTGGGACTACCAGCACTACGAGGAGCAGCTCCGCAAGTCTCGCTTTGACCTAGACGAGAATGAGCTGAAGCCGTACTTTGAGCTATGGAATGTGCTGGAGAAGGGCGTCTTCTACGCCGCGGAGAAGCTCTACGGCATCACGCTCAAGCGCCGCACCGACTTGCCCGTCTACGACGCGGACATGCGCACGTACGAGATGTTCGATCACGATGGCAGCTCCATCGCGCTCTACTACTTCGACCCCTTCGCGCGTCCCAACAAGAATGGCGGCGCGTGGTGCGCCAACTATGTGGACCAGGCCCACGCCCTGCACCAGCGCCCTGTCATTGTCAATGTGTGCAACTACGATAAGCCTGAGGACGGCAAGCCGTGCCTGCTCTCGCAGTGGAGCGTCACCACCATCTTCCATGAGTTTGGCCACGGCCTGCACGGCATGCTCACCTCGTGCACGTACCCGAGCCTCGCCGGCATGCACGTGTCGCGCGACTTTGTGGAGCTGCCCTCGCAGGTGAATGAGAAGTGGGCCACCTACGATCCTGTCCTCCAGAACTACGCACTGCACTACGAAACGAACGAGGTCATTCCCCCAGCGCTTGTGGAGAAGCTGCACGCGTCGGCCAAGTTCGGTGGCGGCTTCGAGACGCTCGAGGTTGTCAAGGCCTGCCTGATTGACATGCACTGGCACACGGCGACGACGGAGGCGGCCTTCAAGCCGGTGAAGGAGATGGAGGCCGAGACGCTGGCCGGGGTGGGCGCCACGCAGATCCCGCCACGCTACCACTCCCCCTTCTTCAGCCACATCTTTGGCGGAGGCTACGCCGCCGGCTACGCGGCCTACCTGCTGGCCAAGGTGCTCGACACAGACGCCTTTGAGTGGTTCCTGGAGAATGGCGGTCTGACGCGCGCGAACGGCGATCACTTCCGCGAGACCGTTCTCTCCAAGGGCAACAGCAAGGACCCGAATGAGCTGTACATGGATTTCGCCGGTCGCAAGCCCGGGCTGGAGCCCTTCTTCCGCAGCCGCGGTCTCGTGAGCAAGTAAGCGTGGGCCTCCTCCATTTTTTTGTTTTTTTTTGTTTTTTTTTCCATTTTCGCATCTTTTTATTTTTCCCCTCTTTTTTTCTCTCTCTCTGTGCTTTCGCCTACGTTTCTCGTCGTTGTGTTCGCAAACGCCACCGCCAAACTCCTTCCTTGCTTGCCGTGTTCTGATAACACGCGAAACAAATGGGAGAGGGAATAAGAAGAATTGAAGAATTTATGCAGACAGTTGTGCGTGTACGTTGCCATTTTTTCTTCTTCCTTTCCTCCCGTGTCTCTCCCTCTCATTCTCTGTTGCCATGCATGTTTTCTCTCCCCTTCTACCGCTTCCTCTTTCCTATCCTCACGAAGCGTCAGAGAGTGGTGTGGTAGTGGTGGCGGATACGGAGCCGCTCTGTTGCTTGCTTTTCCTCCCTCTCTCGAAAGAAGTGATTCCACTTGTCGATGGTGTGAGAGAGGGAGAGGGAGGCGTGATGGGATGAGGTGAGGGAAGGGGGAAGAGGAAACACACACACATTTTTTTTTTTAAAAATCAACGACAGCAACATGAAACACAAGCGGCTAAGAAGAACGAAAGGGCTGAAGGAAACAGTAAAGTGAAGGAAATTACAAATGCTAACGCAGAATATAATATAATAATTAAAAAAAAAGCGTCTTGTTAAGAGGGCGTTCTTTTCCTTTTTTTGTTAGTTTTCAAATGTTGTAGACTCAAACGTTCTTTTTTTTCTTTCTTCTCTTTCTTTGAATTACTCGTACCTGTAGCATGCGCCTATATCACATGCCCTTACGACGTTCTTCTTCTTCTAAATACTGCTAAAGCGCTCTCCAACTCCCTTTGTTTTTTTTCCTTTTCACTTTGCTTGAGAACTATCTCGTCTCCACGCTTGTTTATCTTGTATTGGATTTGATCTCCGACGCTGCGTCTTTGAAGCTTTTTCTTTTTCTTTTTCTTCTTTTATTTGTTGTTGTTATTATTAATATTGCTATGATTATGATTTCATCTTCGCTTGAGCTCGTCAGGGATTTATCCTACGAGCATGGGGTCATGGATGCGCTTGCGTCACATCGTTGGTTCTACATTGTGTATGTGTGTGCGGTCCTGTGTTGTGGCAACCACTCTCTGACCCCTCTTCACTTTTTTTTTCTTCTTCTCTTCTTCTCTTCTTCTCTTCTTTTCTCTTTACCAGTCTGCGTCACGATACTTCAATGAGAAAACCAAGAAACAACAAAAAACAAACAACAACAACAAATAAACGGAGACAATGTCACTACAAAAAAGCAGAATATTATGGCGCAGGTTCATGCACCGAGGGCCTACGTGTCGCAGTGGAGCTGTGAGAGCGCACTCTAGGGGAGATGGGGGAGAAAAGCGGGAAAGCATATGGGTGAAGCCTCGCTGAGCGAGTGGCCTCCCGCTATCGCGATATAGGACTTTTGTCGTGCCCCGCACCGAACCATTCCTGCAGACAACGGAGAACATAGTAATAACCATAACAGTATCACAGAAACCTTGAGGGAGGATTTCCCGTCCCATCACCGCATGCGCTGCGTATGGCTCATGTTTCACTAACGCTCTCTTGTTCTCTCACCGGCACACGCACTTCAATAATAATAATAATAATAATAATAATAATAATAATAATAATAATAATAATAATAATAATAATAATAATCAAGATTGGAAATCCAGAAACCTCACCTTGACGTATTGTTTTGGTCTGTTTTGCTTTTGTGGGTTTCTCTTTTTTTTTCTTTCTTCTTTCACGCCTTCTTCTCCGATTCTTCACTCACTTTGATTCCGTATTGCCGTTTCTTTCTTTTTCTGACCTGCGGTTTTTCCCTCTGAACTCTTCCGTGCTCTTCTGCATTTTTTGATTTTTTTTTTAAATTTGGCGCGGAGAGGAGGCTCTTTGCCCTCTATCTCTCTCTCTCTCTCTCTACGCCCAAACTTCACTACTCCTTAGAAGAAGAAGAACGGTATCAGCAAGATATACACACACACACACACACACGCTCACAAGCAAGCCTTTCCTTTGGAAGTACCACGATCGCAAACTTTTTGTAAAATATATTTTCTCCAGCGGAAGCATAATAGATAACACTTTCAGCATCGGCCACTGTCTGTCCTTGGGCACGTATAGTACTTTTTTTTTGTCTTCTTCAAGTCCCCTCCTCTCATTCCATCCGTTGAATTTCTAAGGGGTCGTTTGCGCGCCTTCGGCTCTGGTTTGAGGTTTATCTTTTTTTTTTTTTCATTACCGCCTTCCCTCTTCCCACCGGCTTCTCTCCTCTTTTTTTTTCTCACCTTCAGGCCTCACTCGCTCCGTTCAAGGTCGCTTTTATACAGTTCAAGAGCATTTTCAGAAGGAGGAGGACGGAGGAAAAAAACAGCAGCAGAAAACGTCTTGCGTGTCTGTCTGTCTGTCTGTCTCTCTCTCCCTCTCGCACTGTGGGGACAGCAGACCAAAGTCACTCTCAACAGCAGCGGTCGTCTCACAAAACGTATCAGAATTCCTTCCTCTTTCCAAATCCTGAATGCCAACCACGTCAAAGTCGAGCGCAAACGGAACCGCGACGGTGCCGCCTTCGAAAAGCGGTGGTGCCCCGGTAGGCGATCAATACACCAAGATGGAGAAGCGTTCTCACGTCCTAGAGCAGCGACCGTTGCCGCTGGCCCCGAGCATCCCAAGCAACCGCAAGAATGACAGCAACAATCAAAGCACGAGTAACGCCAGCGCAGCCACAGCAGGAACGAACGCAACGTCTTCGACTGGCATCACGTCACGCACGACAGTTCCCGGAGGCAGCCGTACAAGCAGCACGCAACCCTTCCTGGGAAGCAGCAGCGGCCACCATTCACCGCAGCATCAACATCGGACCACCACCCCGACTAGCACCTCGTCGTCTACCACTGCATCGGCTCTGACCGCAGCGGCCGGCAGTCGGTTGGCCTCTGCGGACAATCCGTTCATGGCGAGGTATCGTCGTACGTCAGGCAATGGGACCGGGGCAGCGCCCACACCCGCCGCGGGAACGGCGCCGGGTGGCGGTAGTGGCGGCGGCCGTCACAAATCCCCGGAAGGCATGGCCCACACGTATAGCAACCTCAGCGTGGACACACTAGAAAAGGCTCGCGAGCGGCTGCAGCCTGCGGCGGCGCCTCACCACGCCCTCGTGAACGGCGGCGGCCCGGGCAGCGTGAAGAACGCGACGGCGGCGGCCGCCATCGCCGCCAGTAGTAGTAGCAATGGTGCTGCTGCTGCTGGTGGTGGTAATGTCAATCCTCATAATAATAATACGCATAACAGCCATGTTGGTGGGGTGAATAGCGGCAGTAGTCGTTCCACCGTGAAGCTCCGGCAAGACGCCACACGGCGGCAGCTCAAGGCGCTGGTGGGGGCCTCGGCGCCGCAGCTGCCCTCGACAGGGGCCGCCCCGCCAAACCTCGCCATGGTCAGTGTCGCACCGTCTCCGCTCGCGCCGCCACCGTCGTTGCCGGGGGCGAACTCTCCTGCGCACGCCGGCACGTCATCGTCGACCGCCGGCACCGGGTTGAGCACACGGACCTCTGGCAAGGACACGAGTGCCCCGTCGGAGCTGCAGTCCATGCGAGATCAGGCGTTTCATCTAGCTGTGGGGTCGCGGCATTCCGGCTCCCCGTCAAAGAGCAACACGTCCACGTCCGCAGGAGGCGGAGGGGGCGGAGCGACGACGGGGGTACCCACACATAGTCCCTCCACCGTACTTCCGAGGAGCAACAGCAATAGCAACCAGACGGTGCAGCGTGTAAATTCAGCTTCCTCGCCTAATGGGGTGAATGCCACGGCTGCCGCTGCGATGCCGACTGGCCACAACGGAAGCCCCTCGAGCGCCACGACCGCGGCCAGGCAAGACCGTCTGTCCTTCCGCTCGATGCCACGCTCTCCCGAGGCGCACACACGCGACACGACGCTTGCGCGGCGCTCGGGCCACGCTGTCCAGTCGCCGAGCGCCGCGGGGGCGAATGGGGAGCGAAGCGGCAATATTCTCGCCGGGATGCCCCCTCTGCATCCTCCTCCTGCAACGTCCTCCAGCACCGCTGCGGCGACGTCCGCAGGAGGAACCGCGTCCCAGGTGGTGGGCAGGACGCGCACGAGCGGAAGCGCTGGCAGCGTCACAGGGACGGCTATGGTGCCCCCCATGGCGTCCCCATCAACCACCACCACCACCACCACCACCAACCACATCGCCGCACGGACGGGCAGCGGAAGCCTCAAGCGAGAGGGACTGAGTTTCTCGCTCATGGAGAACGCACCCATGCTCGGAGTCGGTGGTGGTGGTGGTGGTGGTCGTAGGAGTGGTAGCAGCGGTGCCGGCGGCGGAGGTGGCGCGCATGCTGGCTCAACGGCTACACACCGCGGCCAGCTGCCGCCGCGGTATGCCGCCGCCTCGGCCGTGAGTGAGTCTGAATCGGAGTTGTCCTCGTTGGATTCCTTCTTTGCCAACGGGCGCGGTGCGGAAAAAAACGGCAGCAGCACCGCCGCGGCCGCACCCGCACCCGCGCCACAGGCCTCGCGAGGCCCGGCACTTCCTTCTTCCACCTCTGGGCCTTCCGATGAGGATGACCTTGTGGGAAAGAGCCCCATGAGAGTCACACGAGCCCCAACCGCGACACAAGCCACGCTACCACCAGCACCAGCACCAGTACCACCGCCACCCCAGCCACAATCACAGCCGCAGGAGGGACACCGCCTTCGCACGTCCCAGCTGCCGCCGCCCCCCGAACCGCACCTGCAAGATGCGGGCCTTCAGACCAGCGATCCTCACACGCAGCCTCAGGCCATGGATCACAGCACGGGCGGAGACGCCGCGGAAGCCCATGGCACGACCGCCGTTCCCTTTGTGCTGGTGGCGGAAGAGGAGGCACCGGCAAAGGAAACGTTCCAGCGCTCGCAAGAGTGGTTGCAGATTCCGAATCTCTTTTACCTCTTTGCGAATATCATTGAGCTTCAAGAGCTGCTCCAGCACCGTCGCGACGCCGAGGCACGGGAGACCCTGAAGCGCCAGGGAGGCCTGTCGGGCTCCCTCTTGTCGTCGTGGGACGGAGAGCGAGAGGCGCAGTTGGCCAGCTTGCTGAATCACATCTCGTACTCCATGCTCGAGGTGGATGGGGTGCTGCTCAACGCCTTTTTCGCTTCCTGGTCTC
This sequence comes from Herpetomonas samuelpessoai, assembly GCA_030849835.1. Taxonomy (NCBI): domain Eukaryota; phylum Euglenozoa; class Kinetoplastea; order Trypanosomatida; family Trypanosomatidae; genus Herpetomonas; species Herpetomonas samuelpessoai. The sequence goes on from JASAOC010002135.1 coordinate 81,762, forward strand.
AGAAAACCGTGCGCTCTGTGGTGGCGGGGGTTGTGGACAGCTGGAAGCGCTATGGACCGGAGAGCACCGAGTTTGACTACGCGTCGTTGCGGCTTGTGGACACCATCTCTGCCGATGTAAGCGCCACCGTCACGTATACACCCCTGTTCATGCTGCGGGAGTGGGTCGGTGACGCGGCGCATCTGGTTCCCATGTCCATCATCAATGCGGTCTTGGCCGTTGTCGGCATTCTCTGCATTGTGTTTATGGGTGTCTTTGGTCGGTCGTCTCTCACCGCGTGCATTGTGCTCTCGGTCGTGCTGGGCATCGTTATCATTTTATTTTATGCCCTGAGCATGCTCGCCCTGCATCACAACGCGTACGCCGATGCAACGGCGACCTTCTTCCGCGAAGAGGCGCTTGCGCTGACCAAGACGGTGATTAACCAGGACGCAGAGAACTCCTTTAGTGAAATTCAATCCGAGTTGTGGTCGACCCCGACCACGTCCGCGATGGAGCCCCCGCACCGGGCCAACGAACGCGAGACGACGGATAGCTTGGCGGCGCTGCCGCAGAGGGGCTGGGGTCGTCGCGGCACCACGGAAGGCGACGAAGGCTACGTCTCCATGGTGGGTCGCTCCATGCAGCCAGACGATCCTGCCCATCGGGAGCAGCTCGAGGGCGATCGACAGAACGCATTGCTCATGACCAACCTCAACTACGACAAGCACCAGAAGAACATGCAGGACCATCAGGAGCAAGTGCTGCGGCAGCGCATGGACGTGAGCCCACTCATGAAGGACGTGAATGAGCTGGCGTATTCGGACAGCGGAAGGAGTGGTGGTGGTGGTCGGTACCCGGGCCAGCAGCAGCAGCATCAACAGCAACCACAACGACAACAGCAGCCGCCGCCGCCGCCGCAGTACCAGAGCCAGGGATACGGTGGGAACGACGCGGGCGCCGGAGCCAGCCACACCAGCAGCGCAAACCGGTTGCGCCCCTCTGCAGAGAACAACGCGGACCTTGTCGCCGACCTCTCCAAGGATCTCTGCATCACCGCGCTCGTTTGGTGCCGCGACGACGGCATGGCGACCCGGATCGCCACCTCGCTGTGGCCCCACCAATTTCTCGTGTGCAACGCACCGCTTCCGGTCTTGGACAGCGTGTACCGCCAAGGCTCCGAGCGCTTCAAGGTGTTTCTTCTGCACGCCGCAGAGCTGCGAGAAGGCACGGTGGAGTACGACACGGTGCTTCTGTGGCTGCAAGAGAAGCGCCCCGTCTTCTTCTTCTCGGCAAATGTCGGAAGCTTTCCCAGTGAGGTGCCCGTGTCGGCGCGACTGGAGGTCCCGTTGACGGAGCGCGATCTGAACACACTGCTGCTCTCTGGCATGGGCATTGATGAGGAGGTGAATGCGACCCCGCAGGCGACGCAGCCCTTCAAGGTGCCGCCCTACTCTCTCGGCCGACGACTTGGCGGCGGGGCGTACGGAAATGTGTTTGAGGCTGAGATGGAGGACACCGGCGCCAAGTGCGCTGTCAAGCGCATGTACCTCCGCGAAGACGAGGAGGACGGGGACGTGGAGGGGGCGGGGCCGAGCAGCCAACTTCGTGAAATCGCACAGGAGGTGGAAATTATGAGCTCCCTCAACCATCCGAATATTGTCAAGTACATGTTCTGCGAACGCGACGATAACTGCATCTCCATCTTTATGGAGCTCTGCTCCGGCGGCGCGCTCACCGCGATGATCAATGACAGTGAGCTCACCGACCCCGCCGTCGTGAGGCGTGTTCTCACCGACATCATCAGCGCCGTCGCGTACCTGCACAACAAGCGCATCGTGCACCGTGACCTGAAGCCTGACAACGTCCTCTTCCGTGATGGCCGCGCCAAGGTGACGGATTTCGGGACAGCCGTGCTCAAGCGCGACCGCGGTGACCTCCGCTTGGTGAAAGGGACCTTCGCCTACATGGCCCCGGAGATTCTCTGCGGGGAGCCGTACGGAAAGGCCTGCGACGTCTGGTCGATTGGCTGCATCGCGGCCGAGGTGCTCTGCGTCGCGCTCCCGCAGCGGGCCCTGGGCCTGCCGGAGATGTGCGAGTACTACCGGAGCATGGACACCCAGAGCGCGTTGGAAATTGAATGCGCAGAGCCTATTGTGAAGGAATTTTTGTGTGCCTGCTTGCAGCGCAACCCCGCCGCGCGCATGACGGCCGGAGAGCTGCTTCAGCACGACATGCTGCGGCCAGAGAACACCGGGCTCGATCGCTGGATGGAGGTTGTCAATGAGACCCGTCGCCTGAACAGCCACGCGAATCGGCTGCAGGGGTTCGCCGTGGGCGGCTCCGCCTTTGACTTGCATTCGGAAGCAAACGATTCGCTGCAGTCTTCGCAGATTCTCACGCCGCCGTGAGCGTGCACAAAGCCTTTTTTCCTTTTCTTTTCTGTCTCACTGCTGACCCATCTCCTTTCGCTGTGGATATAAGAAGGGAGAAGCCCGGGGATGATTGCGGCACTGCAAGGTGGTGGTGGTGGTGGTGGTAAGGATCCACTCATCCCTTCCCTTTTAAATTTTCATTGCTCCGCCTCGTTACTCTCTGCGTTCAAGGACCACGTCGAGTATAGTTTTTTTTTTCCATCGGCTTTTGGTTCCACTCCACCTTTTCACTTTTTTTTTTTTTTTACGTGTTCTCTCGTCTCCGCTTGTTTTTCTTTTTTGTTTCTATTTGTATACCCGCCCCTCCCCCGCAGAATCCGTCGCTCGTTTTCGTGTGTCTTCTTTCCATTCATCTGCCATGACGACGCCCGTACCCTTGTCTGTTTTGCCGCTTGTTATGCGTTTTGTGTTGTTCGACGTGTGGGACGGTGTCCGCTTTTTCTTCTTCTTTTCTTTCGCTGCTTCCACTGCCGCTCCATTCACTTTTGGTTGTTTTAAACTTGTTTGTTCTTGTCCGCGGTCCCGTTCTTGTTTATTTTGTTTTGCGTCTTCTCTCACTTTTCCACTCGCTGACTTAGATTTAGAATGACCCCACCGTGATGGGGCTTTATAATTTTTTTTTTAAATTATAGGTGATCACTCTTCTCTGCTTTCTCTCATATTTCTGATAATTTTTGTTTTCTTTTTCTCTCTTGCGTTCTCCGTCTATGTTTACCGTTTCCTCTTTTTTTTTTTTTTGAGTTCACGGGGATTTCTTTCTTTCTCTGTCCTCAAACTCACTTCCCTACAAATGTTCTTCCTCTCTTCTTTCACTCCTCTCCCCTCTGATGTGACAATACACCACTGTGAAGAACCCTTCTCGCCATCTCGTGCCTCTCTCACCTGTACACAGAGCAAATAATATTGCATGAACGTATATATGAATGGGATGAGAAAAAAAAAAGAAGAAAACAAAAGAAGGCATACACACTTCTTCTTCTTTCCGACCACAGGCAATACCTGTTTCTCTCTCTGGTCTCTCCACGCCACCACGCATTCACACAAGCACAGTGCAGACCAACCGAAAGAGAAAGAGAACACGTGATCACGAAACGGCGATGAAGGAGACCCACTTCATGCACGGCGAATCGTTGAGGCCATGCGTTGCTGGGGTTCATTTTTTTAAAAAACATAATACATGTAACTGAGGCTTTCTCTCTTTCTAATGGTTTCTGTCGTCTCGGTGTGCGTTTGAAAGTGGCTGGGGGGGGGAGCTCAATCACCTCTCGTTTCTCTCTTTCTTGGGATGCGACTTCCGTTCTTCACCTTTCCCCAGCGCGATGAAACTGTACATCCTCAAATCCGCTGCTCTTCTTTTTTTTTTTTAAACTTTAAACTTGTGTGTCTCCTCCCTCTCCCCTCGTTCCTCTTAGCCAGCTCACCTGCCTTTCGTTGCTACACAAACCATTCTACCCAAGACACGGGTCTTTCCGCCTCTCCACCTCTCCCCTCCACGGCTTGTTCGTTCCTCTCCCCCCCTCTCTCTCTCTCTCGTTGCGTGTTGCGTGCCTTCAAAGCTTCGTGTCGCTTCGCCAACTGGCCTTTGCTATCCTCATCCCTCCTTGGTAACAGTAATAATAATGAGAATAATAAAACAGAAAAAAAAAGAAGCGTTCACACAAGGAAGAAACATATGAAAATATGTTTCGTATGAGGGAATGCCAGTTGTCGGAGTGATGCGAATCACGTTGGAGGACTTCACTGCCGTTTTCGTTTCTCTTTTTTTTTTTTTTTTTTTGCAATTTTTCACAACTCGTGGAGAAAAAACAAAAGAAATACCAAGAGAAGTTGGGCAGTCAAAACCAATGGGGAAGGGGGAAGGGGAGTCGAAGCGAAATAAAACACAAATAGGTCTTTTTTTTTTTTTTTGAACGTACTCATGAGACATTCCATACAGGAGAAAGAAGCCGTCGCGACAAGGCAACGCATGAAAGCGAAACATCATACACCACCACCACCACAATAAAGAAACGAAAGTGCTTCAGACCATCATTTAACGCACGACGCCAAAGGGCAACTGTGGCGCTGCGCAGTGACGAGAAGGGAAATAATATTTTATTTTGCTTAGCTTTCCTTTCTGGCAAGATGATGAAGGGACAATGTGAGGCGTTTCAGAGGTTCCCTCACCGTATGAAGGGCCGACAGGACGCTCTTATAACGTTGTGCTACAGCCATGTCGTTCGTGCTTTTTTTTTTCCTCTTCTGAGCTCTGCTCATTGCTTAAGGCGTTGCTGTTGTTGTTGTTGTTATGTTGCAATCGGAGGCGGAAAAAACAACAACGCAGCAGCAGCAACAGCAACAGCAACACATTGCGTTGACGGAGCCGTGATGAAGAGGGAAGGTATGAGGCGCTGCGCACCGACATTTATAGAGAGAACTTCATGGCTTTATCCAATGTGGGAAGCGTCGGTAGCATCATGTACGTGCAAGCGAATGAAGGGATTAAAAAAAAAAACAACAACCTTTCAATATGCGATCTTTCCTCTCCGATACCTTTTGTGCTATCCGTAGCCTCTTTTTAGCAGGATCGCTGCTTCTCTTTATTTTCGTTTTCCACAGAGGAAAACAAACGAAGAAAGGACAGAACTCCTCACCCTCCCCTCCCTCGGCATTCGCTTCCGCAGTGAACGGCGTTTCCGTTTCCTTTGCTTCTTAGAAAACACAAAAAAGGTTGACTTTTGAGTTCTCATAGAATCAGAAATTTCCTTTCCCTTCTCTCCCTTTCTTTCTTGTTGATCTTGTCCTGCATTGTGGTTGCTCACACCAGCCGTCCCTCCCTCCCTCTCCCCTTCTCGTATAACCACAGAGAGCGGGCACTACTGATTAGCCTTGTAAAACAAAAAAAAAGAAAAGGGAGCAATACAATAGCCAGTTTGGTGTGTGTGTGCGTGCGTGCGAGTGCGTGATAGCCTTCAGACAGATTCTTCTCCTCATAAACGAAAGAAGTTTCCTTGGTGTCCACAAAGTTTCGAAGAAGGTAAAAACAGGAAACAAAAGCAAAGCGGGGGCGGTCATACGAAAAGCAAAGAAAGCGAGGAAAAACATTCTTTCCTCCTCTGTTTCTTTCACTTTCACGGTCACTGGATCACGACATTGGAAAAGGAAAACGAGAACTCTGGCACGCTCAAGAACTATCATCTCTGGGAATGATGTCGACGGAAACATCGACGGCGATGGCGGGGTCCTCGTCAGACCCCATTCCCCCGAGCCGCCCAGGTCAGGGCTTCCTCTCTGGCATGTACCCCCGTGGCGGTGTGCCGCGCTCCCTTCCCCCACCTCCTCCTTCATCGCGCGTGGTGAACCCCCACGCAGCGGTGCCCGGTGCCAGCCTCGGTGATGCCGCGTCTCGTGCCGGAGCGCTCGACGCGATAGCGCAGGGCCTCACGCTTGGCTCCTCCGCACACCGTGATGCGTCTGGCGATAAGCGGACGTTACAGGATCGCAGCGTCTTTGTGTTTGGCCTTGGGGAGTCCGACACCCTCCTGCGCGACACAGCGCAGCTGCTGCGGCGACTGACCGATGACTGCGGGCCTATGGCGGGTGCGTTTCGCTTCTTCAAGACTGCGCCGCCCGGCTATCCACGCGCGCTATACGCATCCGCTGTCTTTCTTGTCGTGTTCGACACGATAGAGGCGGCCGCCGCCGCGGTGCGGCTCTCGCGGTCTGTCGTGGTGAGTGGAAGCACCCTCAGCATCTTCCCTGCCAGCAGCGAGCGCTTGTCTGCAGAAGGGGCCCTGCGTGTGCTGCAATCCTTCTGCGCCCCGAGCTGGCGGAAGCGGCAGCGCGATGAGCAGGGGCGGCCGCGGCGTTGGCTCGAGAGCGATTTCAGCGCTCCGCCGCGCTTGTGGGTTCTGGTGATTTGGGGGAGCTCTCCGTATCCAATGGACTGGACAGCCGCACGGGCATCGGCGCGACGGTATGAGGCGGTGATTCTCGATGAATCGCGGGTGCTGCCGTGGGGGAACGACCCGGACGCGGCCGTGGTGCCGTCAGAGAGCCAGCGAAGCAACAAGGGACTCTGGGATGTTGAGATGTACGACGATGGCTACAGCTACCGGGACCGCGACGGGACTCGCCACTTCCATTCCCATCGAACCCTGCAGCAGCAGCACGATCGTCAAGGTGACGCGGACAGTCGTCGACGGGATGGGCACACGACCCTGTCATCTTCAGCCTTGGCCGACTCGGATGTGGCGTCGCCTGGATCGGCGGCGGTGGCTTCTCACGCGGCGGCGACGAGGAAGGCGTCCCCTGGCTCCCCAAGCAGCGAGCGCGTGCCGCTCTCGTCCCTCCATTATCACCGGGACAGCAGCATGGCGGGTGGACCACCAAGCAACAGCGAAGATTTCCGCTCCGCCCAACAGCGGTACTTCGACGAAAAGTACGGACGGCCCGATTACTCCTACGACCCTTCCCTGGACTACTACGGACTTGGCCACGATGTGATGCGTCTGGTTCGTGGCACGGCGCGCTGCGGCCGGTGGTTCGGCCGTCGCGCGTGGCGGCTCTTTGCTTTGGGAGCGGAGGAGCAGCCCCTGCGCATGAGCGACCGGGGCGAGGAACTGCGCCGCCGGGAGGCTCGTGCGCGGCAGGACGAGCAAGAGGAAGAGGAAGGCCGCCGCCGTCGACGCCCGCGGCGAGAAGGCGACGACGACCAGACGGTGCCGCTGACAGAGGCGGCGCGGGAAAATGCTCTTGTTCGTCAGGGAGGCCAGCGCCGCCGCTTGGGTGGCATTGAGCTCCGCCGCCCGCACCCTGTCGAAGGCGCCTTGGCGTGGGCTCCCTTTGTGCAATACATCCGCCCCGTCATGAACACGTTTGGGTTCTGGCTCAGGGACGAGGGGCGGCGCCACCACGGCGATCCAGACCACATCGATACCGAGGATCGACGTGTCGTGCTGAGCGCGACGGGCGATCGAATGGTGCTGGCGCCAACCGAGGGGATGCGTTTTGGCGGCGGCGGCAGCAGCGGCAGCAGCCGTGCTCGTCCTGTTAACCAACGTGACGACAGCTTCGTTGCGATAGAGCCAGGCGCGAACGTTCGTCGCCACAACAGCGGTGAAAATGTCGATGTCAGCAGCGGTGCCTGGGGTCTGCGTCCCCCAACCATACTGCCTTCTTCGCGCGCGTCAACAAACGGTGGCAGCGGAAGCGCCGTATCGCCGACCCCAGGGCTGCACCACCGATCCTTCTCGAGTGCGCTGCCCCTATACACAGAGACCACCACTACCACCGGCTCTGTTGCCATGGCTTCCCCTTCTTCGCTGTCCGCGTCCCTCTACCCCGGTCTCACAACCCGCACGGAGCCCCGCAGCTTGAATGACTTCTCTCGTCTGACCGCCGATAATATGGATATCATGCTTCCGACGGGCACGTCCACGCGATCAGAACCGGGGCGCCGCGAGGGCGGTTCCGCGTGGACGCCGTCTCTCTCCCATTCACAGCGTGTCACGGAGCAAGGCATGGCGGCGACAGATGCACCGTCGGCCTCACCGTCCTTGGCACAGGGCACGCGGAAGCGTCAGCGCGGTGGCCTTCTCAACACTTTATTCGGGTCTGCTCGCGAGGGCACGAGCCACGCGGCGGCCCCTGTCCGCTTCCTCAGCGGTCTTCTCCCCTTTTCTCATGGCCAGCACCCCGACGAGGACAGAGGCAACGCGCCCGGCGAGAGGAGCCTCGATGACTCGCTTCATGGCCGCCCCGTCCGTGGCCGCCGCCTCGACGGCCCTTCAGCGCCTGAAGTGTATGCTCTTGGCGCTCGCACGGGGAGCGGTGGTGGTGGTGGTGGTGTAGGAGGAGGGCATGAGCTCTTTCCCCCGTCGTCGTCGGCAACAGGAAGGCCTCCACTGGACGTCTACGGTGGTTCCGCGCAGGTCCCTGTGCGGTCGGCGTTAAAGCGCACGGCGACACGGCGCACGGCTCGCACAGTGCAGGACGACGTCGAAGGCTCCATCAACGCGTCCGTGTCCTCGCTTCCGCCGAAGCGGTCCCGCATTCAGGTGCTGCAGGTGAGCTCGATGAGCGCCAACGTATCGTCGATTGCACCGGCGGAAGGACTGGACCGGAGTGTGAGCCCCTCCGTCGCGGCACGGCGCACCGTTAACTTTCGTTTGCCAGAGGGCAGCGAGGGAGAGCTGTAGCGCAGACGTGAAGCCTGAAAAAATGAAAAACAAAAAACGGAGAGACCTGTGGCGGACCATTCCGCAGAGGCACTGTGAAAATATTGCGTGAAGATGCTTTTACATGAAGCGGAAAGAATGGAAAAAAGAGTGAGAGAGAAAGAGAGGGAGGGTGATGGAAGAACAGAAGGCTGCGAGGCCAAGCGTTATGCACCCTCTCTCTCTCTCTCATAGTCTCTCGCACATTCCGTCTTTCCTGTTGCTGTTGCTCACCATCGTTGGCGTACCGTCACTCAACAGGATTTAACTACGACGCTAAAAAGAAAAAAGAAACAGAAACAAAAAGCACTTTGTAAAAAAAAAAAAACACCAAAAAAACAAAAGAAAAACAGAAAACGGGAACACCCTCCCATCCGAATCGAATAGAGAATCATCATTTCCGCGGGTACCCGATGAATAAGCTCTTTGTGTGCGTGCGTTTGTTGCCAGAACGAGAGGGAAAAAAAGAAGGGAACCCCCTATGTCTCCCGTTGGATACGCATTGACAAAGACACTCTTACGGAAGTGAACGTGTGTTCAGAAGCGAGACGCACACGTATCACCTTTTTCCTTTTTTTTTTGCTTGTCTTCAGTGGATCTGGGCTGTGAGGTAGCAGCGCAGTCGGATGCTGCACCAAGCGGCTGAACAAGGCAAAAAAGGGATATTGTGGTGTTACGTGTTCGTGTAGCACACATCTCTCATTCATGGAACTCATGGAAACACAAAAATAAATAAATATACAATCGACGTCCTACCGTTCCTCCTCGTTTTCTCTTTTCTTACTGGCAAAACCAAAATCACACACATGATTCACAGAATTTTCCTCCTCCTAAGATCTCTTCCCCCAAGCTCCTCTTCTTTTCTTCCTACCCTCCACCTCGTGCCCTTCCTCACAGTCCCTCAGCGACTCCACGCGCTTTCCTGTTCTCCCTATATTCTCTCCTTCTCTCTCTCTCTCTATCTCTTTCACACCATGCCCAACGTCGTCGTCACCTGCACCTTCAACCCCCCTGTCGTCTCTATCCAGGGCGCCAGCCTCCGTCAGGATACCATCGACGCGCTGCAGAAGGCTCTTCCCAAGCACACCACGACGAGCCTCCCCACGCAGCGCGCGAGCGAGACCCCCAAGTTTCTCCTAATTGGCGGCAGCGGTGACGCCGCGAACTCGGCCACGAGCTCGCCGGACGCGAACAAGTACACCAACTGGCGCATCGACCTTGGCCAGCACTACTGTGACCAGAAGGGCCGCTCCATGGTGTTCCTGGCGGTCATGGAGGCGCTCGAGGAGGAGGGCTTCGCGATGCGCGGCACCCACACAGTGCTGACCGAGTCCGAGAAGGACGTCACTCGCATGATCTTCTCTCGCGTTTAAAAGACAGAAGAGAATTTGTAAAAAAGAAAAAGTCTCTCCTTGTGGAACGCGAAAAAGAAAGCGAATACAAATGGTATTGGGCGAAGAAGAAGAAGAAGAAGAACGAGCCGCAGCCCGGAGCAGATGGAAGAGATGAAGTCTGAGTCAAATGCAAAACAGGAAAGGAAAAGCAGCAGCCCCTCCTCCACAAAGGATTCGTTCCTTTTTCTCTTTTCCTTTTTTTTTTTTGTGTGTGGCAAATCTCCCTCTTCTTTTCACGGGGACTTTGATGTATAAATAATTTCTGTTTCGGCCTTCTCATTCCCTCTTTCTTTCTCTCTCTCTCTCTCACACACACACACACACTTCAACGTGCGAGAGAGAAAGAAGGAAGAGGAGAGAGAGAGACCACAACTAGGCTCTTCGGACTCGACATCTCACCTGAAGAAAAAAAAAAAACCGCCAGAATATTTTTCGTTCTTGAAAAAAAAAAAGAACGCGCCCCATGTTTTTTGTTTTCTTTCTTCTGCACGGATGGGAGAGATTTTTCTAAAACTTTCCTCTTTCTCCTTTCACCCCATTCCTCCCCTCCTCCCCTCCACACTTTCGATGTACTGGAACTCTATCACTTTTATGTTTTTCTTTTCGTCGATTCCATTAGCTTGCGGTGTTCCACATGAATATTCATTTCCAAAAAGAGAAAAAAAAGAAAATCGAAAAAGGAAAAGAACGCAACGACGGCATCAACGCAACCGCAGGACCATCTCCAACGTACTCGCTGCTCGAATCCTCAGACGTGCATAGGAAATGACTTCTTTATTCTGTAAAAAAGCGTTCTTAGCGTACGCACTCGTCAAGGTTGACGTCGTGGTTTGCCATTTTCCATTTTCGTTCCTTCTGTCTAAAACAACAACAACAACATCAGAAACAAAAGTAACGATGTTTTTTCTCAATCTCTGTTCACGTTTGTGTTCGACTCATGTTTGTGATACCAACGAAAACAAAAAGAAGAAAAGCAGCCGCTACAAGAAGAGCATCAGCGAGGGAGGGAAAAGAAAGAAAGAAAGAAGGCACCCATCTGCAACAGCGCAAACGCACGAGCACCCGTGCTCACGCTACCGACTTCCCACTTCACGCTTCCGTCGTGCTCAATTTTCTTGGCATCCCCTCAACGTCCGTGGAGAACGATGAGGACCAAAGGTTTGGAGAAGACGGGAAACTTTGGAAGCTGACAGGTCCCCTGACAGAGGTCTTTCTCGACGCGCGTGCGGAGACTTTGCGTGAGGGTGGGGACTTCACGGTACGCTAAGAAGAGGCGGCAGTCAAAGAGGGGTGGGTGATTCCTCTAGCGCGTCGTGCGTGCGTGTGGGCTGATGTGCAGCTTCAAAGCGTAAAAAGCAATGGCACGCTGTGACGTTTTCGTATGGATGAAAACGCTCCTCATCGGCACTCTTTCTCTCTCTCCCTCCTTCTTTTCTTTCTCTGTTCTCGGGACGGTGTTATTGCCACAATGACAAACATTTGTTTTCCTCCCTTTTTTTTGGTTTGCGCTGCACCCTTGTGTAGAGGTTTTCCATAGTGCAGAAATTAAGTCACCTCATTCACACTTCGAAGGAGGTGGCACGCCGTTTTTTTTTTTTTTTTACCTTCTTCACGCTCGCACAACGGGAGGCCTCCTTTGTTCCGCCTTCTGAATCCAGAAAACACCTAGAGTATCCATCTCTGCGTCACCAAAAAAAAAAAAAAGTAGAGAAAAGAAGAAGAAAGAAATAGGGAACAATGCAATCCGATCCGGCCTTGTCGCATGCGTCGCGCTTCCTCCCTTCGTCCGATTCCGTGATTTTGTGGCTGCAAAACAGCCTCGTGCTGCTCTTGTACCTCTTCCTCCTGTGGTGCTCATGGCGCTTCTACCGGCTAGGACAGTTTCTCAGCCGTCGGACGGCTTCCGCCACGTCCGCAGACGAGAAGAGTGCAGCAGGAGACACAGAGGGTCACCTCGGAGAGGACCAACACAAGGATCCCCTCGACGCAAGTTCTCGCGGAGACTCTGATAACAAAGACGGTGAAGATCAAACCGCAGAGACGACGGCACGCAAGGCTCCCGGTGACCTGTCAGCTCTGGCGACAACGGTGGTGGGAACCACCGAGGTGCAGGTGCGCGCTCGCGGCCCTTATGGAACCTCAGACACACCAAAACCACCGCCAGCAACGGGTGCTCCGCTGGATAAGAGGAGAGCGACGACTCCTATCGTCGGTAGGCTGACGCGAGCGCGAGCGTGGCTGCGCGCGTTTGTCGTTCGCTATTGTTGTTGCTGCTGCTGGGCGAGTCGTGCGTCAAGTGCACCACCGCTGGCAGCAACGAGGAAACGCAATCGTTGTGTTGCGCGCGCACGCGTGCTGTGGCGCTCCCTGCCGGCCATTCCACCAGTGCTGTTTCTTCTTCTCACAGGCGTCCTTGCGCGTGAGGTGCTCGAGCTCGTGAACTATCACCAGTCCGTTAGTCGACTCTGGGAGGACATGGACCTGCAACAACAGCAGCAGCTTCAGGCGCATGAAGAGACGGGTGAGAGAAGCGTCATTGCCGCGGTGGCACTGACGCACGACATGGCCCATCACGAAGAGCCGCGCGTGCGGGTGGCTTCATCTGCCGTATGGAGTCCCTCATCAATAGCCGACGGCGCATCTATGGCCGCGACGGCGCCGAAGCGAGCCGCCACCACCGCGTCCTCCTCTGCGCTTGACAACCCCGCACGCCGCGTCAACCTTGTCGAGCGCCTCCTCGTCGTCTCCCAGCCCTTCTTGCTGCTGGGCCTCGCGACCATTGGCCTCGACATTGGCTCCCACCTTGCTTACCCGCAGCTATCCCTGGTCAAGAAGCAGCTGAGCCTCTTTCTTCTTTGCTTTTTTCCGGTGGTGTTTGTGGCCATGACCCTGGTCTTTCGCGTGGCGGGCGCGCGATTGCTGCATTCGTCTGAACGCGGGGCTTGGTTCAGCGCGTCGCTGCGCGTGGTGGTGACGGAAGGCGACTTCGACACGGCGCCACCTCCGTCCGAGGCCGCCATGCTCGAAACGGCGAACCGTTTCTTTGCGAGGTATGAATCCACCGCGCTGTGGTGCTTCGCGCTTGTCATGGCGTGCATCACGCTGGAGCGGTCCTCGCCTGAATTCATCAATGCGATTTACAGCACAGGCGCCCGCGGTGTCTTACCGAGCTTTACCCTCTGCGTGACGGCGTGCCAAGACATCTTTGCCCTCGTGTTGTTTGTGCTGGTGTCCTCCTCGGTTCGACCGCGGCAGGTGGACGGCGCGCGCATGTTGTTGGCGAGCGTGCGTGCTGTCGCGGCGCACACCATGCAGGAAGGAAATAGGCGTGCTTCGAAAAGGGTGGAGGCTGACATGAACATGTCAAGCGCTTTTCTTTTTGGGCGTGCCGCGAACGCCACTGCGTCATTTGCTGAGGGAGAAGAAGAGGAAGAAGAGGAATTGATAGCGCAGCAAGGCTTTCCGCTGCCAAAGCTCTCGGAAGGAGCAGAGGTGTCCAGCGGAGAGGAAGGGGCCGCTAAGGAGCTCCTTCTCATCGCCATGGCAACCCTCGGCGCTACCATCACAGCGTTGCTCCTGCGCAAGGCGTTTCTCTTTGTCCTGCGTCGTGTGGAGGCCCGCATCTTGCGACGGCGCGCGGCCGCCTCTCGCACCCGTGCAGATGAGCGGCTGGTAGCGGATCATGGCCACAACGCCGACACCGTTTCCGATCACGTGACTGCTGTTCCCATTGCCCACGATGCTGACACACACGCCACAGACAAAAACGAAATGTCACGAGAGCAGGCGGAGCCCGTTGCCTATGCCGCCTTCGGCCTCCTCGCTCTCCTCACCGGCACCCTCGCCTTGTGGGCGGCGACGACGCCCTGCGAGCTGCTTCTCGCCGCCGTACTCACAGGCAGCGGCGCGAACTTCTTTGTTTCCTGCCCCCTTCTGCACCTGTCGGTAGGCGCGCTGAATGAGCTAACCAACGTGGTCCTCTTCACCACAATGGGAATGCGCACTCGGTTTTCATCGTACACGGTCCCGACGGCGGCAGAGCTTCTTGCCACGACCATGACGACGGCAACTTCAAAGGGCAGCTTTCCCGCTGCTGCTGCTGGTGCTGCCGATGCTGCGCTGCTAGACGGAAGAAAAGCATTCAGGGACAATGTTTCTATCGCGGCGATGCTTGTCCCAAAGCTGCCAAGTCCTGTAGGGCCGGCTTCCTTTCCGTCGATTGCCCTCTACGGCGTCTTCTTCTTTGTGGCACGTGTCATCTTCTTGTGGTTAGGCGGCTTTGTTGGTGCCACGGTCGCGGGGGTGGAGCGCTTGGCCAACCAATACGTGACACCCCCTTCCCGTGAGGACACCACACCTGCGTCGACGATTGCGGCAACCAATTCGAAAAACAACAACAACAACACCGCTGTTGCTACCGCTGCCGCTTCTCCTCCTCCCTCTTCAGGACGTCATGTAGATGCGGTGCCTACACCGTCGATGGCAGCGCGGCTGACGACGGCGAGGTCTGACCCTGATCGGCCTGCTGTGAAACCCATCGTGGGCGTGCGGTACTGGATCGGGTTCGCCCTCATCACGCAGCTCGCCATTGCGCTGACCTTGAACGCGCGCGGCGGAGAAGAGTACAAGCAGCGGATGATGGTGGGCCTCTCGGCACAGGCAGCAGCGGTGTCTCCGCATGGCGCGATGAAAGCATCTGGCGCTGCGCAGGTGCGTGCACAGGCGTTACAGTCGCTGCTTTCACCGGCACACTTGATGTTGTCCATGGCGCCGCTGGTGCAGGCGTACACGATCAGCATTGCGCTGGCCATGGTGTCAGGGCCAGTTCTCGGTGCCTGGGTATTGCGAAAGAGCACGCGCCACCACAAGTAGTCGACGGCATTGCTCGATGCGGGTTGGAGGAGGAAGAGAACGAAAGAAGGAGAGAGGGAGAGGCTCCCATGCTGGTGACGCCCACTGCCTGCATTCTTTCACATCTTCTCTTCTCACTTCTTTTTCTTCTCAATTGTACATTTCTTGGGCTCGCTGTTGAACGCCTTTTTTTTTTTCTGACTGAAGCATACGACACCAAGTCGATGCTCCGAAGAACAAAAATAAAAAGAAAGCGATATGCCATTTGCTCCTCCTCGTTTCTGGTCGGGACACCTACCCCCTGCATGCATCGTTGAGGCGCAGCAGCTCCACACTCAGCAATACCATGAAGAAGAAAACCTATTCTTGACGTTCCCCTTCTCTTTTTGATGAGCAGAGATGACATCGGCTCAGGCGCTCTCACATGCATGAATCCCCATGAAATCAACTCGCATTGTTTTTCTCCGCTTCTCTTTCTTCCCCATCCTCTCTGTGTAACAGAAAATCCTCTGAGCTATTCTTGCTTTTTTTTTTTTCACCACGGCTCTTCAGTTTTTTTTTCTCGTCATTACATTATCTTTGTCTTCTCTCAAGTGCAAACACACATACATTTGTACGATTCAAACCGACATGAAGCCAATCAAAACACGTAAGCGTCGGATGGCCGCTCGCACCGACGACGGTGCTCTCCGCGTGGCCCTCAAGATCTCTTCCCTCATGGTATGGGCCTTCTACTCCTTCGCCGCCCTCTACGTTGCCTACTGCAACTCGTTTTTTCTCGAGGATGACCACCAGCTTCTCGCCGCCCAGAGCGTCGTGGGGCACAGCACGCCAAAGTCGCTTCTCCAGAAGGTGCAGCTCAGCCACAAGTATAGCAAGTACTATTACTACTTCTTCCCCGATGGCTTTGACATCGCCGCCTTCATGCCGCTCGTCATTCGCGTCGTGGCCTTTAGCCTGGCTGCGACGGCGGCGACGTTCTACTTTGCCAATCAGTACGGCAGCGGAGGCGAGATGCTCATGTTTGTGGCGTGGCTGATTGGCGTGCTGAGCGAGCGGTACTGGCTGACGGCACCCGTTAGCTTGGGGGCGATTGCGACTACTGCGACCGCGTCGACGTCAGCGGCCTCGGCGGTGGCGTCATCTGTCGCATCGTCTGTCGCGTCGACGGTGATCAAGAACGCAACAAATGCGGCGGCCGCTGCGGCTGCGGCGGCGTCATCATCCGCCTCTGCTTCCGCTTCCGCTTCTGCGGGAGGCAGTGATGTGGTGGTGATGTACGATCACCGCATCCCAACGGTGCCCAGCTGGCTTTGGCTTGTCGTGTCCATTGGCACGGGCTTCTTCTGCGGACTCATGGCCAAGGTGAAGGACATTGCAGATGGCAAAGTCGATCGTGGGCATCACTTGCTGAGCATGCTGGAAGACGAGGATGGCAGCACCGTGGCCGCACGCATCGACGACGTCCGCGTCTTGCAGAAGACAGCCGCAGACGATGAAACGGCAGGTGACGCGGGCCCGGCAACGGCTGTTGCAACCTCATCGACAAGGACGGGGGCCCTGGGCAAGCGTCATGCCTCGGATACGGCGACAACGACGAGCACAGGGGGAGGCGGGATGGAAGGCGTGCGCACGGTCACGACACGCCGCCGTCGCAACCGCGCCGCCCGCGGCTTCGGCTCCCGCTTCGTCGCCATCGGCGAGCGCCTCTACATTGTCATTCCCTTCTGCACCGGCCAGTGGTTTGCCTTTATTCTGCGTCACGGCTGGCGTGGGATCTTCATCGAGAACTGCGTGCTGGTGCTGACGCTGGGCATGATTGGCTACACGATGCTGAGCTTCAAGCTGCTGCGGGAGCAGGTGTACCGCACCTCAGGCCGCACCACGGTGGTGCGCTACCGCCGCACGGTGCCGATTGGCGAGAATGGAAATGAGGTGGCGACGGTGGTGGAGGAGGATGAGGTGGAGACGACGGTGGATTTGATTGATTTGATTTCTAAGATTTTCACCACGTCGTTTGGCGCCGTAGGCGTTGGTGTGGTGGCGGTCAACGTCTTTATCACGATGCTGGCCATTCCCTTTCTCAAGACTCTTGTGAAGCTGAACGCATTGGTGAGTAGTGTGGGGATTCTCGTGGAGCTCTTTGTTTATGAAATGGCTTAATGCTCTCATGTGTGTTCTATTACGAAGATGACAGGGACATCAAGGTCAGACGCGAGAGCGTGAGAGAAGCCAACGAAAACAACAACAACAACAACAGAAGAAGAAGAAGAAGAGAGAAGAGGCGGGATGATTGCTCATGTTCCGTCACTCTAACTCTCATATCGTTGCTCTTGTGTCGTTTTTTCTTTTTTCCTCTCCTCCCTCTCTTACCTGAACGTCCTTCATGAAAGCGCATGCTGGTGGATGGGTCAACCCATTTCCATCAAAAGAAAAAAAACAAAAAACAAAACAAAACAAAAAAAAACACTGCCAACAATACCACCACTCGCAAAAAAAAAAAAAAGAAAGAAAAAGAAAACGGTTCACTCTTTTTCAGTGATAGAAACGGTATTTCTGTCCCTTCCCTACTTCCTGTCCCGGTGCTACAAACAAAAAAAAAGCTAAAACGAAAAAAAATAAATATACCTACACTTACCCATGCATTACACGTTCGCTCTCTTGTATATATTTTTCTTTTGCACTCTTTGCTGAACACGAGCGAGTTCATCTCACATGCTGTCCACTTTCGCCTCCCTCCTCCTTTTTTCAACTGATGTTGATTATGTTTGGGTTGCTTTCTTCTCCCCGTTGTCGTCGTACCAATGTTTACTCCTCTTTCTCAGAGCCGCACTCTTCACCGCCATCCCCTTTTTAAAAAAAATAATAATCAACAAAATCTTTCCCTCCGGCTTCCACGGAATGCTTCACTTTTTTTTTTTCTTCTATCATGCTATCGCCATCATACCACTTTCTCTTTCTTTCGTCTTTACCCTTTTCAAAAAATATATAATGGAAACGTCAACGTCATCTCCGCCTTATCGTATCGTCTCTTCCTTTGCTTTGTCACACGTGAAATCACTGACCCCACAAGCGCACGTGCATAAAGAATAAAATGACGAACTGGATGCGCGCTCTCTCTCTCTCTCTCTATGCGATGCCCGCGCACTCACCGGAAGAGTTACCATGTAGCATGACATGGACGACCACACAGAGGGGTAGAATAAGGAGGCCATGATGGATCGTTGCTTCGATGCTTCTTTCCGTTTCCTCTGAGGGGTATTTTCTTTTTCTCGTCAAGGGCTGTCATCCGACCCACCTCCCCTTCAGTGTCTGTTTGTACTTGTGTGTGTGTGTGTGTGTTGATAAGCGAAAAGGGGTGAAGGAGAGAGAAAAAAAGAGAGAATTGTTTCATTTGACTTTGGACACCCTCCCCCCCCCCCCACACACACTGCGACTGCGCTGACTCCGTTGTGAAACCACAAGCAGACAGAGAGAGAGAGAAAGAGGAAGAGAATAAGAAGGACATGCGGACTGGATGGTGTTGCTTTCAACGGGACTCCATAGAATATCTTGTGATCGTGTTCTCCCATCGCTTGACAAACCTTGACGTGCGACATTCCTCTTCTTATTTCCCTCTTTCAAATATTCATAAATTGCCTTTTAGTGTCCTGAAGGGTTTTCACAGAAGCAGCACACAGAGAACAATCAATAGCGAAGGACGTTCTTTCAAAAAAAAAAGTTTTGTCACGCATCACATCCTGTGTCTTCACTCTCCCTTGATAAAAAAAAAGGAAATCTGCACAGCATAAAACCTTCTTCTGGATGCGATCCTCATGTCTTCTCCGGAGCCGAGAACGCATGGAGGAATCGGCGGCCGCCATTTCACTCCTGCTATGACAGCCTTGCCACCTTCCACAGCACACCATCATCCTCTCCCAGATGGAAACGATGCGATGTTGCAAACACTAAAAGATGACAGGCCTACCGGAAAGGATATCGACGTCTCTCTTTTCTTCTTTAACGGCGCGCTTCATCGGCTCGCCATGAAGCCATCCTACGGAGCGTCTGCCACGTGCAGCGCGACAGACCTTCTCAACCAGCAGGAGGCCGTGCGTGACGGGACGGCCGAAGGGCTGGGTAGCGTTCATCTCCCTTGTTCAAGCGCTGATAGAGAGGCTTCACATGTGGCGCCGCGTGCGCATGCAGCGTTTCACGCAGATCCTGTTGCCGACGCCGGAGACGATGCGCTACCCGTCGATGAGGACCTCGACTCCCTCCTGGATCTGTCCTCCACCGACTCGCTGACAGCGTTACCGTCACTCGTCCCTCCGACGGTAAGCCCACTGCCGATGTCGGATCGACTTCTTGAAGGTCCCTTGGGCCATCACACCGCGGGGCCTAATGGCTTTGCAGACGGCAATCTTTTCCATTCGAATAACAACGCCAGCAGCGGCAGCGTGGCTACGATGGGAGGAGGAGGAGGAGGAGACAGCACCGCGTCAAGCACGCGGCGACGATTTCCCTCGCATAGACAATTCAACGTCTTTCGTGTGCGAGAGACGGACCCATGGTGCCGAGCGGCATCCTGGGACGTGACGGATGAAGGTGAAGAAGAGAGCGCTGAGGACGGTCCAGGGCTTCTCTGTGAAGGATCGTGGGAAGAGCCAGGGATCAAACGCAAGGCAGAGAAAACGTCTTGGTGTGACCCATCCTCAAAACCGTTAGACCATGATGAAGAGAGAAAAGATGCGGCCGGGGTGTCGATGGGGGGAACCATCTCACCGTGCGTGCCACTTTTAAATCGTCGTCATTGTGATGACGGCATCCCTGAAACGGCAGCACCTCATCCGATGCAAGCCGCTTCGCATCGGCCACAGACACCACAAAGCAAGCCGTGGAAGGAGGAGGATGTCCTGAGAGAATCACAGGAGGCAGCGACGACGGGTCTTCGCCTGCTTGCCAGCCGCATTCGATTTGAAGCACGGTCTCGACTTGGACAGCGACTTGCTTGCTCTACTACAAACGCACCGTTGCCCACGGAAAGCTCTTCTAGAACCAGCTCTCCAGGGCGAAGAAATCAAGGCGCCCGTGTTCACACAGAGCAAGGTGTACAGGAAACATCCGCGCCGCCGGCAAGACCTCCCGCGGTGTCGTATCCCAGCGTGCATCACCACGACGTAGACGATGCGCTTGGCGGACCGAACACAGACTTTCTGAAAACGATGGATGCTACCGATTCAAATTTCTTCTTCTTCCCGACCGC
Organism: Herpetomonas samuelpessoai; assembly: GCA_030849835.1. Classification (NCBI taxonomy): domain Eukaryota; phylum Euglenozoa; class Kinetoplastea; order Trypanosomatida; family Trypanosomatidae; genus Herpetomonas; species Herpetomonas samuelpessoai. Next base: position 101,863 of record JASAOC010002135.1, read on the forward strand.
ACCTTCCGCCGTGGGGTCGGCTGCTAGCGGTACCTTCGGCAGCAGTACACCACAGGGGCTTGCAAACTTGGGCTGGCTCCGGCCCGGCTCACCGCTTCCCCCCATGGAGTGATAACAGGAAAGTCAAACGCGCCCTGCTTTTCTTCTTCTTTGTCGTTCATGGCATGAACCACCGCCACGTCAATCGAAATGTGGATGTGTGCTTGTCACCCTGAGGGAGGTATTGCTAGGGAGAGCGAGAGAAGTAAATGAAAAGAGAGGGGGGGGGGGAGGAGGAGGAAAGACAAACAAATAAATAAATAAATAAATATACCACACAAACGTGACAGAGGCAGGGAGGAGAGAAGCCTCTTCTCTTCCATTCCGTGTCCTTCATTTCGTCTCACTTTCTCCTCTGCTGTCTGCATCTCTCTCTCTCTTTAAGGTTTTTCTTACACCTGTCGCACGGCTACTTGGTTCTTCGCAGCTCTGACACACGCACACGCACGCACGCATACTTCGCCATGAACTCAAAAAACAAAAAAACAAAAACAAAAACAACAACAACAAAAGAACGATCACGAGTTATACGCACCGTGACATCTATTCCCACCAAGGGATGTTTTTTTTTTCGGGGACTCAATGCGAAGGGAGCAGAGGCGATGCGGAAAGACCCAGACTTTACCCTCCCTTACCCCGTTGCAGGCTTTCTTTCCCATGAAGCGCACATGTCGCGTGCGCGCTGTAGACGAACGCCTTTTTGGAAGCGCAGAAGGAAAAGAAATCGATTGAAATGCACGCAAAGAAATATGCGTCCCGGTGAACACTCCTACTTCCTTCTCCTCTCTCGACACTTCCTCTTTGTGAAAACAACAACAAAAACAATTACTCACGACTGTTATATTTATTCAAGTTTTTTTTTTTTTTTGAAAGCATTCAAGGATAGGTTGCTCGCTGCGTCCTACCTCTTCTCCGACCTGATTCGGGTAGATCCCCCTCTCGTCGTGGTGAAGGACGTCCCTCGCCGTGGCATCGCTGAGTCGTTGCACACACACTCACACGCGGCCCCAGTGTTGCGGGGAGAAGAAAAGGAAAAGACAGTCCTCGTCTTACAACTCTCCCGTTGCCGTTTCTTTCTCTTGCCTATTAGAGAGAAAGATATTAAAACACCCAAACAGAGAACACGTTCTCTTTTTTTTTTTTAAATCAGCTTTTTTTTTCTTGCGCTGCATCGGCAGGCATTGCCACTTGCGTTCTGTCTCTCTCTCTCTTTTTTTTTTCCCTCTTTCTTCCACTGCGTCGTTTACTGCTGACCGCTACACGGTAGACCTCATCTCCCGTCCATCGTTAAAGAAGAGGAATTTTTCAGTATATAATACTTTTTTTTTCAACCACACCCACACCCCCCTCGCGATTTTATATTTGTATTTTTGATATACACTCCTCGTCATACGAAATTCTGCGCACGCATTCATCGCTTTGAAACGCACCTTTCCCCTTTGGCGCGTGCGCGTGCGAGTATTTCGTTCCCTGTTCTGCATTTGCAAAAAACAACAACAACAACATCGCTATAGAAGTGTCTTCTCTTTTTCTTTCTTTCTCCCCCGCCGTGTTCGCTAACTCGTTCTCTCCTGTTTTCCTGTGTTGAAGTGAAACCATAGAAGAGACAATACGGATATTCCGTTGGTGCTGGTTGACCGGATTCCTCCCTCCAGAATCCAAATTACTGTGCTTTTTTTTGTCTTTACAAAAATTTTGTTCCTGTTATTGTTCTCTTTTTCCTTATTCCACCCCACGTTTTTTTTTTTCAGTTGTGAAGAGAAATTATTTTCACGCGGTTTAACAACCATCAGTAGTGTTTTTTTCTTCTTCTTCTTCCCCTTCGTTCTGTTCGAGTGTGGGGTTCTCTGTATCATTCTCTTTCATGCTCTAGTCATCGGCTTTCTTTCTTCCACAACGTATTTTCTTTTCTTTTCGGCGTGCTCTTGTGCCACTACCCGACCTGTGTTAGCATATTGTGTGTTGCGCGTGTGTGTGTGTGTGCCTGTTACACGTGCTGAACTCTGACGTTTCACGTTTATATTTTTGTTTTCTGTTCTCCGAAGCTTGAAGCTAAATTTCTCGTGAAGGTGAGGAATCAACAGTGAATAAGAAAGAACGTCGTCGTCACTTTTCTGGCAAACACATACACGAGGCGAACCACAGCAACCAAACACACAAACATTTATTGAAACGACTGGAATCCCTCCGAAGTTTTTGTGTCGTCAGGGATTCGTTTCTCTTTCCGCTCAGTCAGTTTTGTCGTTGACTCTTTTTTTGTTTTCTCTTCCCCTTTCTTCTTTCCCCTCTCTCTTTTTTTTTTTTTCACAGTTGTTCCTGTGCGGTGATCGCTTGGATCGCGCATCTCTTTCTGGTTGTTTCTCCGAGGGCTGATAAACTGGTTTGGCTGTCTATCTCAAGCCCCGTTTTTTCCCCCTCTTTTTCTTTCTTAGCCCATCTCGCTCTTTCGTGTTGTTGACAAGTTCTTACAGATATACCACCACATGAGCGCTTCCAAATCAGTGGACCATTCCAGCAGCCCAGGGACCAAACGCCGTGCGTCTCTGGGCACCGCAGGCACGACGACCCCGGCACGAAGGACCTACGCCCATGGCAGCGCCAAGTCACCGTCTGCCGCCGCCGTCGCATCTTCGCCGGTGCATTCGGCTGGAAAGGGCCCATCTACACCGAGCCACGCAAAGCCATGGGCAGACGACAGCAATGCGAGCCACTCCCTGTCCTCGCCATCGCTGTCCCCGGCCAAGGCAAAGGCAAAGTCCAGCGGCACCGTGCGCATTGCACCGCCACCAGGGAAACGGCGGGGCAGCGGAGGCGGCGCGGAGGACAGCCAACGAGGGTCTGAAGCTCTCGCTCCAGCAGCAGCGTCGTCACCGTCCAAGTCTCTAGGTCATGACGGCGGCGAGGGCAACGAACTCGGCTCAGGTGATCGTAAGCCCCGTCCGTCACCGCTTTCCGCTCCGTCCTCCTCTTCCTCCCGTGGACTTCGTGTCGGGAGCCTAGGTGGTGGTGAGGTCGTCGCACCCTATTCCGAAGGCGATGACGGCCCGACCCCTCTGGACCGGCACCTGGAGCTGCACACCGCGCGAGCTACCTCTCTTTCCACCGACCGAGCGAGCACAGAGGCGGGAACACCGTCAAAGGAGCCGTCTCGCGGCTCTGCGTCGTTGTCACGCACCCATGCAGCGACTTCCGTGAAGCCATCCACGGCCGCCCTACCACCGTCCTCATCGTCATCGCCATCCTCGGCTCGTGGGCCTCTCGAGGCAGCCCTCACGCAGGCGTTGCTTCTTCGCTTTCAAAACGTTCTAGAGAAGCAGGAGCACGTCCTACAGCGGGTGGACGCGGCGGTGGCGGCGAACCCGGCGGCCTCTCGCATCGCCGCCAGCGCCGCGGGAAGCCGCTCTGGTTCCGGCCACCCCCTGCCGCCTGCCTCCACACTGGCACCTCACAGTGTCGGTGGCGCTTCGAATCCCTTGAACACCAGCGTGCACAGCACCGGCCCGCGCACGGCGGAGCGCAGCGAGGCGAGTAGCGCGTACTCGCACTCACCGATTCCCGGCGCGGGGCTGCTGCCAACGGCGTCTCCGACACCGCGGACGGTTGTGTCCGCGCGCCTTATGTCACCCGAAGAGATTCGCTCGCTGTCACGGCTGGCCTCTCCACAGCGGCAAAGCGGGACGCACTCCACCGCCGCAGCGGCAGCTGCAGGGACCTCACGTCTGGTGGGCTCGGCGTCGACATCGCCCCTGCCGGCACCCATGCCCGCGCCCTTGTCTTCGCTGCCGGGAAGTGGCGCATCGACACCACCGCCGCCGCCGCTGCCGGACTCCCCTTCTCGCAGCGGCTACGGTGGTGCAGAGAACTCCTTTTCGCAAGTGTCATCGGCCGTCAAGGAGGAGAGTGGCGTTATTTATTTACGCCCAGACCTGGACAAGGTTCGCGCCTCTGCAGGCGGTCCGGCCGGCAGTGCACGGGGCCACGGCATCGGCAGCGGTGGTGGTGGTGGCACGCTCGGACAACCTCTGGGCTCTGGGCGAGCGCCGAACACCTCTGCGCGCAGTGAGGCTGGTATCCCATCGCAGCGCGGCGGGTTCGATGACTCGACAGGCGACGTCCTCGCCTACTTGGGCACCCAACCTGACCGATTTGATCCACCGTCTGCGCGTCGTGGCACGCTGCGCCCCGCCTCCGGGGACCCGCCCGCCACCGATACGGAGGGCGCGGGCACCAGTCACCATGAAGGGGAGACGAGCGCAGAGCGACGTCATGGGAACAGCCACAGCAGCGGCGGCGGCGGCGGTGGGCTGTTTTCTTCGGGGGGCTCCACACCCGACTCCCTCGCGGTGACGCGGAGCGCGCTGATTATGATTCCTGCGCCTGCAACGGTTGTCACAAAGCACAGCGGCGGCCGCCGTCGTCACGACACCCCGCCGCCACCGCCGCCGCCCCCGGTGGCCCGCCCCGGGCAGGGGCAGAGCGAAGGGCCCTCCCTGGACAGCAACCCGCTGCAACCCGAGAATTCCTTCACACAGGACGAGCTCCTCAGCGAGGCGCGCAGCACCGAGAACAGCCACACCATTCCGATGACGTCGCCGACCCGGCCTCGACCGGGGAACGCAGGCACCTCGAAGGAAGGAGCGGAGACGCGTGCGACCCCGCAGCCGCCACAGGTCTCCCGCCGCGGCAACCCAACGTTGGGCGAAGGCGCAGGCGTCGAGGACGACGACAACGCTCCGCCGTTTAACTCGCTGCCCGTCTGGAGCTCCCTCGGGTCCCCAGGCGGCTCCGCTGTGAATGGGGCCCTCAGCGGCGGCCATCCCGGCATCGCGCCCAGCCACAATAGTCACCACAATCCTAACACCACCACGAGCGCGGGGGATAGCAGCGACACCACACAGAATGGATTGGCAAGCTCCTTGCTCACCAACTCCGTGCTGGCCACCCACAATAGCTTGCACTACCTACGCACGTCGAGTCCTGGGAGCGTGTCGGTGTCGCCGCTGTCTCGTCCCATGTCGGTGTGGGCGGAGAGCCCGGCGCAACTCGGCGTGAACCCGAGCGGCAGCGTGCCGGCGGGCTGGCTCTCCCCTGGAACCCCTGGCGCCATCGGAACCAGCCCCGTCGGGGCCCACTGGCTCTCTGCGAGCACAGACGGCACGGTGCCGCCCCCTCAACAACAGCAGCCGACGCCCCCACAGCAGCATGTACAGCAGGCGCAGCGTCTGCGGGTGACGCATGCCCTGCGCTCGCCGTCGCGCTCCCTGTCGGGGGAACGCGAGGGGAGCGGTGGTGCGAGTCCGGGGAACGGAGGGTATGCCAACACGCGCCATCCCAGCGTCGCGGGCCTTGCCGGCACCACGACCAGCAGCGGCTCCACGACAACGACAACGACCGCCACGGGAGGTGGAGCCGGAGGAGGAGGAGGGCGCACCAGCACGGGCACGGCCTTTGTCAGCCCTTCGCTCTCTCCTTCCCCATCACCCCTGGCCACGTCCCATGACCGCCCGCTGGTGGTGGTGTCTCCGCTGAGCACCTCGCACACCCCTGTCACGCTCACCTCTCCGTCCACCCCCATGGGCGGCTCCCAGCACCAGCAACCGCCGCCCTCCTCGCAGCCGCAGGGCTCCCTGTCGTCGCTCGGCGGGAGCGCGTTGGCCGTCTCCTCGGCAAGTGGCACCCGCACGTCTTCGTTACCGCAGCCACACCAGAGCGTCAGTGGCCGCGCCGGCAGCCGGCCGCACTCCCCCCCGTACGCCGCCTTATTTCAGTCTCTCAGCAAGAATTCTCCGTCCCCACCGGGCCAAGGTGGGGGTGGCAGTACGGGTGCTCCCCGAGACGCATCGGCCGGGGCTGTGGCCCCACAACCCTTGTCAACGCTCTCTCCCGCATCCTCGGCGGGTGGCTTTCGTTCCATCGCGGACAGCCGGTCACCGGTGCGCAAGGACAGCATGCGCAGCGGGAGCAACATGACCACCACCGTCGTCCCATCCACGCTCACCCACCGCTCTTCGCTTTCGAGCTTGTCGGACGTGACGCCCACCAAGCGGCCGTCGTCCTCGTCGATGGTGGGAACAGGGAGTGTTAGTGGAGGGGCTGCTGCATCTTCGCTGGGACTGCATTCACCAGGCCCGCGCCGCACGTTTCCGGCCGAGGAGGGCGACTATGACGACGACGTCAACGTGAGTTCCCCATCGCTTTCGATGCGGGGAACGACACAGAGCCGCTCGCGCGCCTCGCCACCGCCGCTGTCGCATCAGACCCTCACCACCCCGACGCTGCAGGACTCACGGATGGAGGAAGGCAGTGACGCGAGCCCGAACTGTGGAAGCGATCGGGAACTGTCCGCATCGTCGTCATCGTCGCCCTTTTCTACGAGCGGCGGTGGGGCCGTGAATGCAACAGGCCCTGTCCTGCATGAGGCAGCACCTGCGCCGTGGGCGGATGCCAGAGATGACATCGTCACAGGAGCATCGACAGAGCGGAAGGAGGCGACGGCGGCAACGTCAACGCCGCCTCCCTCGGAGGCACGCCGTGTGCCACCCATGCGAACGATGCGGCGGCCTCCCACCGTGCCCCTGACCCCTCCCGTGGATCTCTCGCCGATGGCACGGCACAGGCGGGCCAAGTCGATTGAAATGGGTGAGACACAAGCCGACGACCTGGATGGCACCTCCTATACCGGCAGCCCGAGAGACGGCAAGGACACCGCGGCCGCTCGCGCAGAGACCGCCCGACGTGAGGCGTACTGGAGCAACTATGAGGTGATGCACCAGCTCGAGCATCTGCCCCCGGACTTGAGGGACTTGAATCCCTTCCGAAAGGATGCCGCTCTCGACGATGCAACGAAAGGGCTTTCGGAGGTGCCAGCGGTCGCAGCCCCTTCTTCTTCTCACCTCCGCCACTCGTCGGGCGGTCGTCCTTCCCACGCGATGGAACGCGGCCTTGACGATCCAGATAGGGACTTCAATGGCGACGACAGCAACAGCAACAACAGCAGCGATTACGAGTTTATTGAAGAGGAGCTCTTTCTCAGCGAGGAGGACGACGAGGAGTATTACCGGCGTCGCCGTGAGCTCGAAGGCACCCCGTCCTCTTCTGCGTCCGGTGACGGCAGGGATGCGCGCGACGCTGACGCTGCTGGGACGACAGGGTGGCCCCCCGCCAGCAACGCCAGTGCGGTGATTGTCGTGTCGCACACGACCAACGGCCTTCGCCTGGCTCCCGGTCGCCGCCGCCGAGGCCAGGTCACGCGCCTCCCAAACCCTGTTCGACAACAGGTGCTCTCTCGCCGTGGCGTCACAGGCACACGCACGGGCAGTGCTCATAGCAGCGGCGCGACAACGACGACAACAGCAGCGGAGGAGGAGGAAGGGGAGGCGCACCTGGCTGCTGTTGCCGGCTACCCTGTAGCCACCGCTGGTGGGGTACCGGTCGGGTCGGGCGGCCGGTGGCCAGAGAGTGAAGAAGAAGAGGGGGATTGGGACCTCACCGCACGCATGGCCGCCCTCGCGCACTTTCAGCGGCAGAACCAAGAGGCGCTCCTCATGGATGCGGATGGGGACAGGGAAGGGGATGTTGGCGGCCGCGGGGCCTCGCTGCCTCAGGAGGAAGCCGAGGTTGGCGGTGATGACACGTACGGCGGCTTGAACCAGACAGCTCGACGTGGTCGCCGCCGCGGCAGCCTCGGAGGGGGCGGCGGGGCGAGTGGTGGTGGCCACGCAGGGCTGCCGCCGCGAACTCTGCTATCGGAACCCCGCGGCCCGTCAGAGGTGATTGAAATCATCGAAGTCCCCGACGGCGCGTCCGTGCTGGCGGCAGTGGCGGCGTCATCGGCTCGTGCGTCGCAGACCCTGCCTCCGCCACCTCAGTTGTCGTCGTCGTCTGTCGCGAATGGGACGACAAGCGGCGCGGACGGTCGCACGCCATCGCAGCTCTCCGGCTCTTCCTTCCACGAGACAGGCGGCGCCATCGTCACAGACGTCTATTCTCCGCTTGAAGCGAGGCTGGAGGACCCGCTCAAGGATGCCAATGGCCGGTATGACCTATCCGCGGGCCAGGGCGGTGACACCACCCCCAGCACGCTGACGGAGCCTTCCCCCACCTCACCGATAAGCGCCGCTCTGAGAAAGGAAGGACATGCGTCGTCTCGTCTGTCAAGCTCCCCACGTCGCGCGGGCAGTAATGGGAGCCACCCGTCGATCCCACCGCTCAGCATCGCCAACCTGCTCGAGTCTGGCGACGACGCCAACACCGGAGCCACCGTACATCAACCTTCTCCGTCCAAGAAGACCTATCCGCCTCCTCTCACCTCCGTCAAACCCAAAGACGCTGCCACCAGCGTTGCTGGGGACCACGTCGATGATGAAGAGGAGTACGTTGACGAGGAGGAAGAAAGGGCTCCCAGAGCAGCGGTCCGCACGCCGACAACGGCCAAAACGCCACGCTACCGCTTCAAACACACGCCACGCGGCACCGGACAATCCAGTGCGCTCGCCAAGACGAGGCACAAGGCGTCGCTCGTGCGTGCCGATACGCTTTTCAGCAGCGGTGCCACCCCACCTGCGCAAGGGCTGCCAGCGTCCTCGCCATCGTCTGCCATGCAGGAAGCGGAGCGCGCCGCGGCATTGGTCAACCCATCCCCTGCTGCAGGAGACAAGCCACGCAAGCGAAAGACAGCCGTGTCACCGTCGAGCTTGTCCAAGAAACCTCCGCGACGGCCCATTGTGGATGTCACCGCCACCCCGGCGACGGCGGCCGCCGCCGCGCGCAAACCCAAGACTTCCTCTCCTTCTCCCCAAGCCACCAGCGGTGCACCGCCACGCCGCCGCCACAGCATCGGTGCAGACGGCCTTGCTTCTGCCTTCACTACCCCTTCCCATCAGAGCAGTATACACCACGACACAGAACGGGAAGGGGAGGAGGAGAGAAACAAGGGCGACGGAAATACGCTCTCGCGTGCAACCATCACTTCAGCAGCGCCGCGTCGTCGCGGGAGCGCGGGTGATGCCTTGATGCCAGCGACCCTTCCGCAACGTGTCGTCGTACCCTCGTCGCAGGCGGAGGAAGCGAGCCGCAGCCGTGAGGGCTCTCCTCTGAAAAGTAGCAGTAACCATCACCACCACCACTACCCTCACCCCTCTCACGCACCGAACACAAACGCGAGCGCACGAAGCAGCCCCACCCATGCACGACGTCGCGGCGGCACCGAGAGCGAGGCGGCGGCCGCCGCGTTGAACGGTAGCCACAGCCAACTCCTCACGTCCTCGTCGTCGCCGTCCGCTGGCTTGACCACCCCGCGCCACCTATCCTTGTCACAGAACCTGGGCAACCACCCAAGCAGCAGCAACAGCAACCTCCCAGCGGGTGCGGGGGTGACTGGAGTCTCTTCGCCTTCATTCCTGTATTATCAGCAGCGGCTCACCGAATCGAAGTCCCGGACGCGCGCGATTGAGCACACATTCCCGTCAGGCGCCATCGGCGGTGCCCCGACGTCCGGTGCGAAGCGTGACACGCCCCCTGGCGATGTGCTAGAAGGCACCCTGACGTTGCCGTCGCTCAACACGACGACGGGCAGCGGCGGGGGCTCTGGCGCCGGTGCCCATGCCCACACCCCTCCCAGCGTGGAGCTCGCATCGAGTGGCGCAGAGAATCTCATCGCCAGTGGAGTGCCTGCAGGCGTGGCAACCGCAGTCGGCCCAGGAGGTGGTACCGCAACGGCCACGCCCTCGCCCCCATTGCCGCCCGACGCAGCTGCAGAATCCCAGAAAGCGAAACGAGGCCCTCACCCGAATTCTGCCGCCTCCCTCACGACACCGGCTGACAGGGCTGCCCGTGCCGCTGCTGCGGCAGGTCGCACGAACCGTCGTCGTCATCTGTTTCTACTCGTCCCCACCACTCGCATGCAGCCGAAACTGCCCAAGAGCAGTAGCGGTGACGCGAACGCGAAGCCGTCGCGCGGTGGTACGTCAGGCACTGCCAAGCGCCGTACACGAAGCGCCAAACCTGACGGCGTGCACAGCCCCCGTGGGGCCGCCAACGCAGCCGGCGCCGCCACCACAGACGGAGGCAACACCTCCACCTCACTGCCCTCCACCACCGCCGCCGCCGCTGGCGCCGGCTACCTTCCCACCACCACCGTCATTGTGCCGAACACCGCGCGTGGTAGCAGCGCAAACCACTCCCTCCTCACAGACGATCGCGACGGCGACGACAGCAGTGGCGGCACGGCCCGTCGCAGCGCTCGAGAGGCACCTCTCATGTCGAACCGGAGCCAGACAAGCACGGGCAGCGATGGAGCCCGCGCACATGCAAAGGCATCCTCCATGAATGCCGCGGCGCGCGCCAGCGCGGGTAGCGGGGGGACCCAGGGCCACGCCAACGATTCGATCCTCACGCCGCACAGCACAAGCGACGGCACGAACACGACGGCGCACAGCACCGCCCGAGAGCATCATACCGTGACCTTTGTAAACGATGCGAAGCCACAACGGACGTCTGTGTCCCCGGCTCGTGACGTCCGAAGGCGGGCGAGCACCGGGGGTGGCGGTGGCGAGGACCCCGTCGCCAATCGCGCCGGCTCTTCGGTTGGTCGTCGCCGCACCATTCTTAGCGGACGCGGCAGCACCATGCGAGACAAGGAGGAGGACAACGAAGGCACCAGGCGTGCCGCCAGCAGCCGCCTGGTCGACCGTGACGTGCACTCCTCGCGCCGGCGAGGGCTCGACGCGGGCGGCAGCCACCACCCCTCGGCGGCCTCATCACGGCCAGGCGACGAAGGCAGAAGTCAGAGCGTGTCTGAGGTTCGCCGGCGGGCGAGTCTCGGTGGGGTCAACCAGAACATCATCACGAGCACCCCTTCGGCGCGAAAGAAGCCGCGCGACCGCCCTGGCACCACCGCAGCAGCAGCAGCAGGGGCCTTCGAAGACCCTTTGGACCGCGACGGATCGGTGCTTCGAGCTCCGTCTGCGCGTCGGCAGCGACGGGCATCGCTGGGAAGTACCCTCGTCACCGATCCCGCGGCAGCCGCGACGGCAGCAAACGCGAGTAGCGGGAATGGCCGTGAGGGGCTATCCCCGCGGCGCGCGGCGTCAGCCAAAAAGAAACGGACGGCAGCGGCCGATGGAACCGGAAAAGAGAAGCGGAAAGCTGCGTCCGGGAAGGCGTCGTGATGTTTCGTTTTCAGAGAGTTTTCTACGTTTTCATCTGAGAAAGGAAGAAAAATAAAATTAAATAAGAGACGACGCAGAGAGTGGAGTCGGCGCCGTGAAAGGAAAAAAACCTTCACGGGCAAACCACCACGATGGCTGACAGCACACATTCACCGTTTCTTTCTTCTTTCATACTGCACATCTGCGGTGCCAACGAGAATGAGATCTACAAGCAGCAACCCAAAAACAACAGCAACAACAAAAATATATGATCGGATTTCTGCAGAAAATACCTGCACACCAAGCACAAGAAAAGCTTCGTGTGTGCGAGCCTGTGGCGTCGGGAGGCCTACACGACACAGAACAGAATCAGGAAAGTGTTCTTTTTTTTTTGTACGGAAAAGAACAACGCACCCACCATCGGATCTCCGTTCTCGTTGAATCTGTTCGCCAGCAAGCGTGGGTCAAGAGAGAAAAGAGTGGATGCGAGCCAAGAACCTTTATGATAGTCCATGACGGTATAAAGGGCAACCAATGCCTTTTTTTTTCTCTGCGCTGATGCGAGCGCTCGTGCAACCTTGCGCTTCACCATAAACCACTACCGTCGTCCCCAATTTGTTCTGTGCGCGTGATCTTGGATGATGTGTGCGCTGCTCACGCCCCAAACGCTGCCTACCATCACTCACATAGATGGATATTCAAGAAGAACCTTTACTCACACTGAAAGAAGACAACCGCAAAAACAACAACACCCAGACACCACTCGCCGTCGCAAATCACATTTTCAAAAAAAAAAAAAAAACAATAAAAACAAAAAAAACCACAGATACAAATCGAATTGCTTATACCCATTCCGTTCACCCCAAAAACACGAGCAGATCGAAATATTTGTTCTGCAGCAAATTTCATAAAGTGTCTCTCGACGGACTGTGGTACACGGGATCGCGCGCACACACAACATATCACCCGTTCGCGTTCGAAAAGCGTTCATTGCTTTCTTGCTGAAGTACAACACACTATACATATATTCTTAATAATACACACACACACACACACACACCAAAGTACATATTCACGTCAAGCATGAATCGCACGTGCAGCCTTCTTGTTCGCCAGACGGCAGTCGCCACCACCATCACACGCGGCACCGCGAGAAGGCTGACGCCTGCCCGTGTCGGCACCACCCTGGCGCCGGCCACCAGTGCCATGCTTCTCGCGCAGCGGACGCTCTTCACAAACAAAAAGGCGTACCGAGGCCCTGTCGTGGACGAGCAGGACCGCAAAGAGCGCGAGGCATCGGAGAATTTTTTCGACAAGAAAGTGGAGTCTGAGAAAGATATCTTGCCGTCGCGCAAGGCGGAGGAAAAGCTCGCGTCGAAGCAGCAGCTGGAGGAGGAGCTGCCCACCGGAGAGGAACTGGAGAAGGCCTTGAAGGAGGGCCGCATGGACCAATTTGTGACAGAGTCCTCGGACACCGTCATAGATTAGACGTCAGTCCTGCTCGAAGTCATCCGTGGAAGGGAGAGAGAGAGGAAATATATATTTCTTTTTTCAAAAATATCTATATCCGTCTTCGTTTTTATTTTCTCCCACCAGAAATGGCTGTTTGCTTCGCTCAGGAGGAGAAGGTAAGGATGCTTCCTTCCTATCTGGTCTCCTTCACTTCTCTCTATTGCTCGGGGGGTTAGACATGGACAGACATGGCTTTTCGTCTCCCTCTGCCCATAACGGACCTATCCCCCCCTCCCCCCAATTCCCTCCCCACAGCAAAAAAAAGCAATCACACAAACGAGGAGGTATTCCTGACATGCAAAGGCAATGTAGCAGAGCCGCAGATGTGACACCACTGTAACATAACCTTCAAGTGTGAGAGGAGGTGCAGGAAACACTGACGAAGCGCCGTGCGGCTCGGCCGACAGATTGCTGTATCTGCTTGTATGCACCAGATTTTTCATCTGGGGCAATTGCTGCATTCGATCGAATAATAATAATAATAATAAAAGAAACAAACCATCTGAAGCGATGACATGACGGATTTCCTGTCGTGTTGATGTGATCTGGGTTCGACTCACCTTTCCCCCTCTTCCTTGCATCGCTTTCTTCCATGTATACACTGTTTGTTTCTTGGCCGCAGCGCACACACACATACACACTCACACACGCACGAAAGAAGAGAACATTTCATCCTAGTCCCTTCGTGCATCACTCATTGCTTATTCACTACGAATTCAAAATAGAAGAAACCTTCCTCCGCTGAAAGCGTTACACCCAAAACTTATCGATTTGTTTATCCTTTCATTTTTGTTTCAGAAAAAACAACAACAACAATCAAAGACAATCAGACACGGAACAATACATCAACAACGACAACGACAAAAAGTTAAACAAAAATTGAACAAATTACAACAGTAAAAACGTTCGTTGAAAATTATCGCCCGCTGTTTTCCTTCTTTCTTTCAAAAAAATAAAGAAATAATAAAATAATCCTCTGTACACATGTCTGCGGCGCGTTCGGCAAGGCCTCCTACCCGCATCCTTTTTGCCTGCGACTCCTTCAAGGCGACGCTGCCATCGCACCGAGTAGGGGAGGCCGCGGAGAAGGGCATTCGTGAGGCCCTTCAGAACCCAAAACGGGCTGTCACCGCGCACTCACCGGCCGCAGCGTCCTCGCGCGGGGAAGGCGTTCTCCACGAGGCTGTCTGTGCCGCCATAACCAGGACCACCACAATCGCATTGTCCCCCTCTACCTCGCATCATGTGTCCACGTCGTCGTCTTTGCTGGCAGACACGACGGGGTTTCGCTTTTGTCACTGCCCCATGAGTGACGGCGGCGCAGGCTTGCTAGACAGCCTCACGTACCAACACGCCACTCCTTCATCTGAAACAAACCACACGGACGACGACAACACTCACCATAACAATAGTAGTGGTGGCATGTCACGAGTGTTCATCCCGGCGTCGTATCCGATTACGGGACCTTTGGGCACTCCCATCACGAACCCACCCGTCTCCTTCGCGTGTTGTGTGAAGCGACGAACCTTGGTGATTGAAATGGCGGAGGCCTCTGGTTTGCCACGGGTGCCGGCTCCAGGCATGCGCAACCCGCTGAAGACAACGAGCTACGGCACCGGCGAGACGCTGCGCTTTGCGCTCCGGTACATGGAAGAGGCCATTGCACGCGATGTTCATGACGACAAGGCGCAGGTAGCATCGTCACCACAACTGAGACAGACTTCCGGTGAAGTCACGAACGCTTCGGAAACGGAGAGGCCCGCCGGCTCATCGACCAGCGAAGGACGTAAGGTAAGAGGTAACCAGAAGGCTGTGGGCGTTGATGTGTTTCTTGGGATCGGCGGGAGCGCGACAAACGATGGAGGGTTGGGTGCGCTGCAGGGCCTGGGCGTCATTGACATTTATGTCTCGCGCGAAAACCAAGACGACAACCTTTCCATCCCAACAGGTGTCAAAGAGCCTTTGTCCAAGGAGCAACGGCCGCAGCGTGGCGACACATCCGACGAAGTGAAGCTATCGCGCCCGTTCCGTGGCGAGGACCTAGCTCGCATGACACGGGTTGCCCTTCGACCTGAACTGGAGACGCTCTTCTCTCCTTGCCCCTCTGATTCCGGCAAAGAAATGGTTCAGAAGTCGACAGAGGCACATACGCACGTGTACATTCGACAACTGCGCCTCATCTGCGACGTGGATAACCCCTTGGTGGGACCGCGCGGTGCCACTTATACCTTTGGCCCGCAGAAATGTGCTCCTCAGCGTGTCCTATCCGTCCACGGAGATAACCTCGTGGCAACGACAGGACAGCACGACAGCGATGACGACGACGGGGCCGTGGGCGTCGTTTCCTCACAGGAGCAGCAAGCGGTGCTCGACACACTTGAGGCAGGGATGTGCCATGCCGTGACATGTGCCGTCACCTCTACGTGCTCGCAACTGAGGACCCTGCATGCGAAGCTAAGGCAGCATCGGCGAGCCGATGCCATACAAGCACAGCAGTCTGAGAAGGCTCCGGTCACCGACGTGGATGCGGCTGTCCATCAGCTCCTGCACGGCAGCGGTGGTGGCGGCGCGGGGGGCATGAGCGGCTTCTTTCGCTATTTTCTTGGGGCGACATGGATGGCCGGCACCGACGCTGTCGCGGAGTTGCTGGCCTTGCGTGTTCCTCCGTCTGAAGAAGCGTTTCAGACGCAACCAGACATGTCTGTGTTATCTGATGAAGTGGAGGGAAGGGGTCTCTTGTACACTGCGTGCGATGTGCTGGTCACGGGGGAAGGATCCTTCGACGCGCAGACCATCTCGTCGCACAAGACGGTGGGCCGACTGCTGGAGATGGTGGTGGAGGCCAATCTAACGTTTACCCTCACCGCGTCACGCCAGCGTCAGGGCAGCGCCGTTGACGATGCTCCTCTGGCTTCTTCACGAGAGAGGGATCGGAGCATTCGGGAAGTCATCATTGTCTGCGGGCGGATGGGCTTCAAGGATGATGCAGAGTGTCAGCGTCGGGTGCGTGAGGCGCTCGTGGAGACCTTGCTCCCGACGCGCCTTCGCCGTGCACCCTCGAGCGCGCAGGAAAATGAAAAAAGGGTGACAGACCAGGTGTCCACTTCTTCATCGGGTGTGGGTGAGCCTGCCGCTTCAACGTACGTGGAGCGCCTTCTTGACGCCGTTGTACACGCGAGCTTTTCACAGGGCTGTGATGACAGTCGTGGTGGTAATGATGGAGGCGTTCATCACATCACATCCCCAGGAACAAAGCCCAATGAGGTGGAGCGGTACAAGCGCGTTTTGGAGGCCGCCACACCACGCGTGACGGTGCTTCCGCTTTCTCCCGAGCCCTTTTCTGTGAAGGAGGCCATGACACAGCCTTATGCATGCGTGCAGCATCGTCTCAGGGATTATTGCCTCTTCGGTGACCCCTCTGAGACCCCATTGCCTTCAACAACGTCTAGCATGTGATCTCTCTTTCGTTCTTAACGATGAACTTATGGAGGACAAGAAGGTGATGTGTTTCCGTGCCCCTTCTTTTTCATTTGCTACAAGACCGCTGCTATCGCTAGTCACCGAAACGGATTCTGCATTGGTCCTCATTTCTCTCGCAGGAGGTTGCGGAACGAACAAGAGAGAGAGAGAGGGAAAGAGAGTGGCGCACTGGAAGTTTAACGCAAGCCTCCTTGGCCCCAGAAGATGGAGGAAAGAGAGAAATGCTTCCGCCCGCTCAGTGAACTAGCCTCTGCTAGGGGAGAGGGAGAGAGGTGAAGTTCCCCAGTACATGGGTGAGGGAACGTTCGGTTGCCCTCTTTTTTTTTTTCTTAACTCAAATCTCAGGGTTCGGTCTCCTTTTCAACTGTTCCTTTTTTTTTTTTTTTTTGGCTGCGTAGATTTTTTAAAAATCACAGGACGACTACTCTCATACAAACTTTCAGAAGATACTTGTTTATTCCATCGTGTTTGTCTCACTGAAACACACAGAGAGGCAGAGAAAGAGAGAGGGAGAGGGGGATGCTTCGCCGGTGGCATGCGGGAGCGTCACGTGCCTTTACTTCTCCTCAACTTATCTTCTTCTCTTTCCGCGAAGTGCATCACCTACCGCGTGAGGTACCCTGTCAATCTTCTCCACCAAAATTCCCTGAGCATTCGGTCTTCTCCTATCCTGCAGACACCGACGCGACGGCTTCGCTTCATCGAAGTGGATTGAGAAAACGCGAGGGAGTGCATGTGCCAAGCAGCGCGAGTGACACGGCCTCCACCGCATCCTCCTCTGGTAGGGCTGCGGCCCCTCTGTACGAGAAGTGGGCCTCACCACGGGAAAGGACGCTGCGCCGAGAATCCAAGCGGACCGCACCTTCACCTTCACGATCCCAAGGCTTCTCGCAGAAACCACATACATGGAAAAGGAAAGCACGGTGGGAGCAAGATGAACGAGACAGCTTCACGCGCAACCATCGTGCAAAGGGGAACGGTGGCTCAGAGGGAGGTCGCTGGCGTGCCGCTTCCACACCTCCAGGAACGCCGTTTCAACCTTCAGGAGATGCATCCTCGTCGCGACCGCCGCATCGCCTCGTCGGTACGACACGACGAGGCGACAACTGGAGGGAAGTCACCGTGGAGCCGTGCAATCTTTTGGAAAGTATGGCAGGCATGTTTCCGCCTCGTCAGGGTTCTGACAGAAGACCAGAAAGAGAAGAAGCGTCGGGCGACGAGGACGAGGAGGCGGAGGATCCTCACGATGGCGTCACGTACTTTGACTGGCATCGGCTCTTTCTGGTCCGCATCGGAGAGGACGTGACACTGCCTTCGGCATGCACTCACACCGGTGCTGTCGCGACCACTGAAGTGCAGGACCCATCCGCCATGTACGACTCGGCGCACTTTTCGATGGGTGCGGTATCTGGTGAATCAGAACATGTTTCTTCAGGGATGGCCACGGTAAGGACGCCTGCCGGGCATTCTTCTTCTTTCGCGCAGACCGCTAAATCACACGACGGTGACATCTTCAACACCCCACTTTGTTTCCACGCTTCTCATCTTCGCCCGCCGGTGACCAGTGTGGAGTCGCACGAAAAGGGAATGGCATATGCAGAGACAATTGAATTCCTCACGTGTGGAGTGGGTGGTGGGAGACAAGACGGCCAATCAGAGGAGGATGCTACGACTGTTGGCGCGGCCGCCACTCCACCGGGAGACCTTCTTTCATTGTGTTACGATCCGAAGAACGGCTTCTTCACGTCTGCCTTTGATTCCGCCAATCGGCGCTTGATTGAGAAAGCTGTTCCTCAAGACTTGTCCAACGCGGCAAGCTCCGCACCACTGAATGCCTTCATGTGGGAGCAACCCGCTGTGTTCGAGCTGTACTATTATCGCCACCACAAGCCTTTAGCAGGCACCTCGCCCTTTCCTTCTTCACGAGGACAAACGATCCCGGGTGCGAGTCCCCTCCTTTCTCGTGCGCGCCGCGTATACCAGAGGGAGATGGCGGCGCACGGCATCATGGACTCGAGTGTCAACGAGCGGAAAAGCACTCGTGATGATACCGAGAGACGATGCCCTGTGCGGAAGCGTGACGACTATGTGTTTGAGTGGATCGGCCGGTACTGCGCGATCCCAGGTGTACCCCAACCGCCGGTGAACACCTCCACCGTGGTTCGCGAATCTGCTGCGAAGCGCGCGCCACGTCACGGCACCGGGGCTGGCGATGTCGAGGCCGGAGCAGCGGCAGCCGTTCTGGTCGAAACGAGAAGCGGATATGGGCGGCGGCATGCGGTGTCCGGTGTTGTGATGAGCCTTCACAAGTACTTTTCCTTTCTTAACCCACGCTACGAAGTTGGCGGTGTAGAGGCCACTGTGGCAGCGGCAGCAGCAGCGCCGAGTGGTTTGAAACGGGAGGAGCAAGACGGGCGTGTACCTCCGCGCGGGACTTCATCGAACATAGAAGCACGCTCATTCCAGCGCTCCTCTGCTTCCCAAGCGGTCGCACCCGCAACAGTGGCATCTCCGCTATCGAGTCTGTTTGCCAACCCGGACGACTTCCAAGGTGGTTCTTCTTTGTCTTCGTCTTCACCACCGCACGGCGTAAGGAGGAACAAGACGGGCGCGGCAGAGGCAAGAGACGGTGATCAACACGAGGAATTGGATGGGAAGGATGAGGATGAAGATCTCTTGGAAAGTCTTCTTCCCTCGTCTTCCACCCCTTTCTCCTCCTCCTCCTCCTCATCCCCACTGCTGTCTGCCAATGTATCGAAACTGGCCGCCACGTCAAGAGAGGTGCGTAACGGCCAGCTCAGAGAACACTGGCGGTGTCGGTCGCTGCCATCGCATCTTCAACTTCTCACAGATATGGGCGAGCGTTCATCGATGCGAGGGAGCACAGAAGATGCTCCATCTTCTGAGTCAAAGAAACATAAGAAACCAACTCGCGAGAAACAAATACAACGTGACAAGAAGCAAAAGAAACAAAAGTCGCTCCTGAAACGCAAAGAGGATCACGCGATATTGAAGATCCCGGCAGCAACCCCCACAGCACCCTGGATGGACGAGGCGGCCGTGAGGCATCGGTTCGTGCGTGAGCGTTCCGTTGGTGTCCTGCTGCTGCTGAAGGAGGAGTGGGTGTACTTCTCGATCCTGATGCACACACACGTTCTTCCGACCACCACGCCTCCACCGCATGCAGAGGCGCCACGTGAGGTCCCCATGAGCAGTAGCCATTGCCATCACAACGAAGAATTGCATGTTATCGCACAGAAAGAGTACGTCGCGTCGTGCTCGCTGTCCTTTGTGACAGAACCGGTGCGTTGGCTCGTGACAGACCCGATCCCCTCAATGCGTTTGTGGCAGCGCGCGGCGGCGTCGAGCACCGGGCCGGATAATGCTGAGGTGAAGGAAAACACCAGACGTTCAACAACAAAGGTGCCGACGCGAAAGCAACCCATCGCCTCTGCGGCGGAAAGAGCACCGCACGCACCTTGCACGTCACCGTGCGCGCCACCAAGCTTCTTGTCACTCTTGCCACACACGATTCTTGTTCTGGAAGAGGATGACTTCGCGCTTGTGAAGGATGAGGTGCTGCTGACGTACCTCGGCGGTGCGCGTGCAAACATGGATGCAGCGGCAGGACACATGTCATCAGCCTCTCAAACACAAACACCTTGCTCTCAAGGGGTTCGTGCACAGGGTGCAAGGATCACGGACCACGCACGAGGCGATGATCACGACACAAGAACCGAAGCAGCTGACTTTGATATGGAAAGGGCGTTAGCGGAACGCGCGGAGCTTGACTATATTGAGCGCGCGCAAGACGCGAGCTCCCTTCGTGAGAGCTTCCAAGCGTCAGAGGACACTGCTGCTGTTGCGACGGCTGCGGCCACAGAGCAAAGGTGGCGCGTCACCGCCGCTGCCCTGCGACGAGAGTGGGAGCGCACGCTGCGAAAAGCACTCCTTAACGCTAGATTGAAATCTGTCATGACGGCAGCAGCAAGTACCGTGAACGATAGCAACAGATGCGATGATGAGTTAGTTCCAGGGAACGCGCCGCTTCTCTCGCAGCAGGGAACGCCTGGGAGGAACCGCGCCCATCGCTCCACGAGCGGAAGCATCGAGGAGCGAGGCAGCCCACGCGGTTCGTCCGACACGGAATCACTCATGAAACGTTCCCGAAGAGGCAAGACAACCGCGTCGGGCACAAGTGCTGCACCATTGTCACCAGGGATGAAGAAACCAAAGTCGGACGGGGAGAACCTTCAGGCTAACAGTACTTCCAACGGCAGCTCAATGGACAGTATGGGCTTGGCAATCTCGCACGACACGGACCACCGCTACCCCTCTCCCTCCTCGTCTGCGGCACGTGACCCTGCGAGGATGATTTCATTCTCCACGTTCCCACCTGCCAAATACCTTTTGAGCAATCCGAATTGGCGAAAGAAACCCACGGTGCTCGCGATGGAAATGCGTTATGGAAAAATCTTTCGGTTCAACCATTGAAGGCTGCCAGCTTTGTGAATCATGTTTCCGTTTTTTTTTTCTGCACGCTTCAGCGTTCTCTCTTGTTTGAAAAAGAGCAAAAAAAAGGTGTTCTTCAAGCTTTTTTTTTTTTGAAATATAAACGGGGAACAACAACTGCAATTTTATGTTTCATCTCACTTTTGTTTCTGTTCCTTGTCGTAACTGTTCTCCTTTCTGCTATTTCGTTTCCTCTGCTATTCTTCCTCTTATTTTTCTTCATCAGTAAACCAGCAAACACAACGAGATAGATACATTAGAGTTGGAGTTCCATTCCTCATGGCATGCCAAGACACGCCTCATTCCGTGAAGCAGTGTCCAACAAAAGGAAGAAAAATATATACAGAGATAGTGACGAGGAGGGCGGCAGACAGCAGTGCACACACTCGTTTCACGTACGTGCGAGCCTGCCTATACGCCGATCCGCAACTCCTCGCCCTCCCCTTCCTCTTTACCGCTGACAACAAACATTGCCTTCAAGGGTATTTTATTTTTCTTTCTCTGTGAACGCATACACAGACGTACATCCCTACACACACACACACACACATACACAGGTACAAGTACCCTAAAACACTTTAGCCAATGGTGAAGAATACGACAAGGACACAACGGAAGCTGACCAAGAAGCTGTCCCGTGTACAAGACGGGTTTGACGAGGCGGACGGCAGCACTTCCCATGGCATTCAGGCGTCCGCCGTGCTGGCGGATGGCACGCTGCCCGCGGCGCATCTGCGCACCAAACGTGAGCGCATGATCGCCAAGAACCTCTCCCTCGCTTCCCACTCGCCACATAGCTTTGGCGAAGAAGCCGACGGCGGCTTCGACGGCGCCAATGATGCCGCGGACGAGCCCCA
This sequence comes from Herpetomonas samuelpessoai, assembly GCA_030849835.1. Classification (NCBI taxonomy): domain Eukaryota; phylum Euglenozoa; class Kinetoplastea; order Trypanosomatida; family Trypanosomatidae; genus Herpetomonas; species Herpetomonas samuelpessoai. The sequence continues at coordinate 123,410 of JASAOC010002135.1, forward strand.
TTCGACACACGCTCCTCAAGGAACCCCAAAGACTGCCTTGAAGAAGCGTCTGCAGATGCGAAAGAAGGTGGCCAAGAAGGCGAGCAGCGCAGCTGCGAAAGACACGGCAGCGTCTCGCCATGACACACGAGACCATGACAGCGATGGCGAGGAGGAGGAACACCATGCCCACGCCCACGGCGACGGGGATGTGGTGCGGGCAGCGCGACAACAATTAAGGGCGCGTGCAGCCTCAGGTGCGGCGTCCTCCGGTCATGGCGGCGCGGGCACCTCGGCCAAGGCCCAGACACGCCAAGGAACCGCTGCCCTGCGGGAGATGGCCTCTGGGAAAAAGAAGCGGACCCGTCCAGAGAAAGGGGGTGCATCGGTGCGCATGACGCAGGTCCACGAAGAGCTCAACTTGTTTGATAAGGTGCTCAATGTGCCTGCGTTCTCGGCGGATCCGTTGGGCATGATTGAGGACCATTTGGCGTCGACCATGGATATGCTGCAGCCGCTGACCCCGGACGTCGGACGCGTGCCCCGTCCTTGAGCTTGAAGGAAGAAGCGTGAGGGGAGAAGAAAGAAGAAAGAGAGGGAGAAAGAGAACAAAGGTCATGGATAGAGACGCGGTCTCCTTCAACCCTCTGGTTCACTTCTCTTCGCATCCTTTCGTTCTGTCTTGCTTCCCTCCCCTCTGTTTCCTTCCACGATGGTTCTCCCTATGCAAGACGGGGGCACACGTGAACTAAACATCGAGTAAATCCACCGTGATGCCCCATCTTGTTTCCTTCGCAATAATGCAGTAAACGAAAAAAAAAAAAAAGCAACAACACGGCAAGAAACCCACCGTTTAAAAGAAAAAAATAAAGGCCCACCAATATGTTCGTAGATGCATTATGAAGGACTTGAATGCTGAAATGCGTGCCCTCTCGCTGTTTCCCTACCCTGTCTCGCTTGGGTGGTAATTGTCCACGAAGGGCAAGAATGAGGGGAAGCGGAAGTAACGATTGGCTTGGTGGAAGGATTGTGCCACTGGCGTGCCTTCACAACTTGTCTACAATAGAGGGGTTTCTGTGTTCCACGTACAGGATAGGAAGACCAGCCCTTGAGTCTCTCCATGTGACCTTGGATACATGTGTGATTGAGAAGACAAACACTGTAATTCATGCCTTCCTCTTCTTCTTCTGCCTTTCTTGTTCATTGTGTTTCGAACAATGAACAACAACGATTTGTTATCCCTGTTGGTTAATAAACTCGCGCACCTATCCGTACGCATGAAGGCTGCCTAGGAAGCCACTGGAAACATTCTCTTGTGGTTTTGGTTTCTATTCCTTTTTTCCCCCTTTCTCTTCACGCGTTGTTTCACACTCCGTTTCACAAAACCTCGTGTCCTGTAAATTTTTCTTTTTCTTTTTGACGTCAGCGAGGGCTTCTTCACTTTCTCTTGTGCTTGTGGTTACAACTATTACTGTTCTTGTTGTTTTTGTCGTTTTCAACGCTGTTGTGTGTGCCTTAGGACGCGACTGCGTCCCTTTCCCCCCGGTTCATTAGCTCTTTCTTGTTCGACTCTCTCTCTTTTTTTCTTTTTTTGTCGTCGGGCTCAACCATCCGACGTGTACGAGTGTGTTGTCTGCGCAATCACAGCCACTCGACACGTTGCTTTTTTTTTTTTTTTTTGTCTTCTTCTTCTTCTGGTTCTCCTCGCCCACACTAACACACACCTGCGCAAAGCTTACTTTCCTCTCACGATTTACGACTTCTTTCCCTCTTCGCTGTAGTATCACTTTTCTTTTCTGTTCTCTTTTTTTTCTTTCGTTCCTTTGGTTTCATTTTCTGTATTTCCGCGTTTGTTTCTCTTTTAGATACGCTGTAGAATCATGGATTGGTCCAAATGGCCGGTGAAGCCGCATCCAGCAGCAACACAAGCAGCCACCACCAATGCAGCCGCGGCCGTGAAACCAAGCATTGGGGCGTCGCTCTCCGGCACCTCGGCGATCCCCTTGTCTCCGAGGAGCCCGCCACAGCCGCAACCAACTACACCCCGTCGCATCGACGGCAGCGGTGCGGGACGGTCTCCGGTCAACACGACGACGTCCACTGCGCCACCCCCCGTGACCGTTATCGTTCCCTCGCACCTCCCTCGGCCTGAGCACACGCCAACGCAATCTGCGTGGGCGGCTTTCAGTGCTTCGTCGGGGCCCGGCTCACATGCAACATCTCACGTCGTGCCAGGAGCAAGGAGCGCGTCTCCCGTGTCACGCACCGTTGTGCCAACGGCAGAGCCTTTCCCGCCGCCGCCGCCGCCGTACCACCGTCCGGTGGTCCTGCCAGGAGCCCCGCATGTAGAAGAAGGAGTCTTGGGCCCGCTCGATGCGAGCACCGTGGCGCATCAGTACGTGGATCAGTTCGGTCGTATTCTCGGGGCACACCTGGCGTCGTCCCCTTCGTCAAGCTCCGGAAGTAATCTCTTTGACGGCGACCGTGGCGGGCGAGACGCGGAGAGAGCAATAGAAATCGAGGAGGAAGAGGACGATGAAGGATGGCGAAGGCGCGAAGAAACGCAACACATGCCGCGCGCAAGAGGCAGCAGCAGAGGTGGCGATACCAGTAGCGCAGAGGATATGACGCTAGGCGCCCGCTACGTCTTGAGCAGCGGGGAGAGTCACTTGCCGGAGAGCGGATCAGAGACACCTCCGCGCATGCCTGACCCGTCGATGCTCGCAGCGTCGAGGCACAAGGACGGCTTTCCCTCCACCACGGGACCTGGAATACCGCGACGAACGTGGCCTGGTTCTCTCGCTAACGACATGTCCGCGCCGCAGGACTCGATGCCCTCATCCTCGCAGGTCCCTGCACAGCAACCCCGCCACACTCTGTGGTCGTCCACTACGCAGCTATATTCTGACCGGCGCCAACACCCCACTGCCAACCCTTACTCAAATCTAAACCACAGCGGACGTCACAGTACTCGCATCACGGGAGGCGGCGTCGAGGATCACCTCGGTCGTGGTACGCTACTGTCCGCGATCGCTGACATTGAGAGCATTGTTGGCGTACTCGCACAGCAAAAGGAAGTGCAGCAGCGCGAGGCTGCGTTGCGACGCGCGCGCCGGCGCCGCGTCGCCACGACAGGGACCCTGTCGTCACGACGTCAGAGTACGAGCACACTGTCAAGCGGCACGGTGGAGGACCGGACCAGTGGGGGTCGCGGGGAGGGCCACGTGAATACCGCCACCTCCTCTTCTCGAGGCCTTGGACATGCAAATAGTCATTCGGGTACGACGACGACCACCATCACGAATACCAGCGGTGGGTCTTCGGCGTCGTTCCAAAAATCCGTCCTGGGGGAGCTGTCTCCCGCGGCGACCGCGGCGGTGGCGACAACCGCCTCGGCGTCTGCGTCAGGCGTCGGAACGGCCGGGGCGAGCCGCATGAGTTTGCGGACACACACAAACACCTACCCAAATAGCGTGAGCGCATCGCGAACCGTGTCCGAGGGCGTGTTGGGTGCACACGGTCTGGATCACAGCGAGGCCAGCATTCGCCCGGGAGATCGTCCGTCGATCTTGCCACCGCAACCTCCACCCATGCCACCCATGCCCGCGCGTGCGCCGCCCTCGAGTTATGAGGCCCATGAGGAACGAGCGGATCTCTCGGAAGGCGACGGCGCGTTGCCCGTCACGGACTACTTCACCTCACATTTTCGCGCCATACAGAATCAGCGCTCGAGCGACATGCTCAACGCGCGTCTCCGCTCCCTACTGCTGACCACGGAGCGTATCGCACAGCGGTGCCGCATGAACCTTGACCTGTGTGTCTCGGTGCAGGTGCGCGAGGCGGCGGCCGATTTCACGGCACGCGGTTCGCTTACGTCAGTCTCTTGCGCCAACCACACAGAAGACGGAGAGGAGGAAGGGGTAGAAGACGAAGAAGAAGAAGGGGTTTACGGAGTTCAGGGTGTGGGGTTACCAGCACGCACACGAACGTCACCTCGGCGAATGGTCACATCCGATGGCTGCGAGGCGGATGAAGAGGAGGAGATCGATGAGGAGGACGACGAAGAAGAAGACGAAGAAGGAGCGACCGCAGAGGATGGGGAGCGAGATGGAAGGGACGGGGCTCAGGGGCACTTTGTCCCGTGTCGTGCGCGCAGTGCACGCCATCACGACTCTCACTCCTTCTACGACAAACGGCTTCCCCAGCTGCGGCAGGCACCGGCGGGCGGCGGTCGCCGCCGCTCGTCCGCGGGGGGCGACGACATGCTCAGCACGTGGGGTGCCGGCACGACACCCACGACACCGTCCACGAGCGGTTCGATCCGCGCACCACCACCACCGCACCGTCGGGACACCGCGGTAGGCACGACGATTGCCGCACCGCAGCCGTCAAGCAGCCTAGCCGATCCGAGCAATCACGACGGAACCACGGGACATGCGGACCCTTCTTCTTCTTCTCCCTTGCGGCAGGAACAACATCCTCCGGCGCTGCCGCAGAAAAGGCAGTCTTCTTCGACCCACGACCATGCCTCCCTCCGCTCCCGCAGTGCACCACCACCACCACCACCGCCACCATCCACCGCACCAGGTGTTCTGGGCAGGGAGTTGAGCAGCGACAGCTACGGCCATGAAAGCTCCTCGCATCAGCCTTACACCACCACCAGCAACAGCCAAAGCAACAGCCACAGCACCAGTGAAGGGGCGACCGCGTCTGCTGTGCATCCACCGCACCACCAGCACCTCCACCACCTCAGTCATAGCAGCAGCCATCCCATGCGCCAGCAGGAGGGCTCCTTCGCCGCGGCGGGTGGGGTGGGAACCCCACCAGTGCCTCGCGCGCTCCGCTCCGGCATACCGCCGGCCCCACCGATTCCGTCTCCGCAAAACAGCTTCTCTCGCGACGCGAGTAGTCGCAACCAAAGCAGCAGTATGAGCACCAGCCGACAGAGCGGCAGCGGCAGCAGCGGCGGGGCTGCTGGGCTGCCTGCGCGACGCCACGCCGGGCACGATCGCGCGGCCTCCTCCTCGCCTCCGGCACGCCCCATCGTGACAGCGGCGGAGGGACATCACAGCAACAGCGCGAGTGGCAGCGGCAGCGGTGGCAGCGGGAGTGGGTACGGCCACGTTCCGTTTCACCATCCTTCTCCGCAGCAGCAGCTTCAAACGTACACGCTTCCCTCCTCGCTGCGGCAAGGATCGCACCCGCAAGGGATCTACCTCCCCGCCACCAGCCACAGCGCATCCGGGCAGGCAAGCTCCTTCAGCAGCTCACAAAGTCAGAGCCGCGGCTTCCTCGGCGGCGCATTTTACAGCGACGACAACACGAGCATGAGCGCGGCGAGCTCGCATCTGGAGCGTGTGCCCTACGCGCGCGATGTGCGGCCGTCGCCTCCGCTCGCTCCAGGAGCGGTGGGGTGGGCAGCGGCCATGTCCGGAGGAGGAAGAGAGGCTCACGGCGATCACGCGCATGGGGAGGAGACCGAGGCTGCGGCGGGAAACACCAGCAGCACCAGAACCGTCACCAGCGCGCTTCCCTCTGCCATATATACGCCCTTGAATGCCGTGGGGCCGCCGCCAGCGACGGCGTCGCGGTCGTCCTCGACACCGATGAGCCCGCAGGAGGGCAGCGGCGCGTCTGGCCCGGCAGCGGGAGCCGCACCCTCCGATGTCTCCCCATCCCAGGCAAGCGTGGCGGCGAAACCGCCCACCCCGCGGCTGCCCGATCGCAAGAGTGAGCGGTATGAGCTGCTTCGCTTGGGCTACCAGAGCACAGCGGACAAGGCTGCCTTTCCTATCCTTCCCGAGCGCCGGCACGGCGGCGTGCGTGGTGCCGACAGCGGTGGCGTGGGCGGCGGGGTCGTCGACGAGGACGAGGACGACGATGAAAAAGATGATACCCTGTCCATTAGCGCCGCCCCGGGGTATAGCAGCCGTCGGGGCTTTACCCTCGAAGAGAGCCTCACCGCCGCTGTGGCGTCCCTCCGGCGCGAGCAGCAGCAGCGGGACAGCGAGGAACCAACCCCAGCGGCAGCGGCGGCGGCGGCGGCCGCTCTCACTTCATCGTCTGTCTTGGGCGCGGGAAGGCTGGGAGGGGACGTCCCACCGCGACCACCTCAGCGACGGTTCAGCCGGGATGACTTGCCCCCTCTGGCTGCCTCCTCTGAAGGCCTGCTGACCATCAGCGGACGCCAGCCCGACGGCTTCTTCACCACATCTGGGGTTGCCGCGACGGCCGCGTCTTCGGTGCTGGGTAGCCCTTTCGAGAAGCCACCCCTCGCACCACCCCTACCACCGCCACCACCCGTATCTGCAACACCCCCACCCCCACCCCCACCCGCACCGGGGCAAGAATCGCCCCCGGCCACACAAGAAAAGACAGGGACCGCATCAGTGCCCGAGCAGCTGTCGCCACAGCAGCTTCCCTCGTCTTCCCCTGCCTCTCCCGATGCCGATGCCGAGTTAGGCAAGACCCTCATAGATACCCCGCACACCCGTGAAGTGACCGCACTGCCGTCCGAGTGGAACGACGGAGGCAGCAACAGTACCAAGGAGGGAGCCGAGCAGAACCCTGTCCCGAGTCAGGAGGATTCCACGCGAGACCCAACGACGGCGGCCACCGCTGCTGCTGCGGAAGCCGACCCTCACGCGAGTTCACGGACCGAAACGACTGTCAAACGAAGTCGCGGTGGCAGCTGTAGCAGCAGCGATAGCAGTCGCCCCACGATGCCGAACCCATCTCACAGCAACGACAGCAGCCCCACAGGGGATAAGTCTGATGCTACGACCGTCTCCCCGACCATCACCACAGCAACAACAGCGACAACAGGAACCACCGGAGCAGAATCCTCCTCGGCTCAGCAGGAGAAGCGTGAAGCATGGCCCACCCAGCACGAGCCGTCGCAGAACGGTGACACCCCAGCGGTGCCGCCAGATGTGAGTGTGCCGTCCGCCCTCCAACACCAACAACAGCAACAGCCACAACAACAGCGTGCATTTGAAGGCCGAGTCAGCGACGGCAGCAGAAACGACACACCGCTTCCTCTGATAGCGCTGCCTTCCAGTGGAGGGGTCGTGTTGTCGAGCCTAACATCGCACACACTGACCGAGGCGACACCCACCACCAGCACGACGGCGACCACCGGCGAGCGAGTCTCTGGCAGCCCCGTCGGGTTCATCCGCACAAGGCACACGCAGAGCAGCAGCCATTCTTCAGGGGCAGAAGACCCCGCACCCGCACCGCATCTTTCAAAAAACGCACGTGACGTGGAAACGTCAGAGGCTGCCGCTGCCTCTGCTGCGGCTGCTGCTGCTACTGCTGATGGAAAGCGTCTGGACGGCGCGGACGGCAACTACCACACGGCTTTGTCATCGCCATCGCCTTCATTATCGCGTGAGGGGTTGTCAGGTGCAGGAACCACGACCACGCCCTCGGTGGCTCCTGCAGCGACAAGGGAGGCGGTCCCGCCAGCGAAAGCGCATCACCCTCCCCTCCCTCTCTTCCCCACGTACCCGTTGCCAACCGATCCCGTGGAGACCAGCACCGGTGTGGGGCTTCATGCGGGCGCGTCCGTACCCACGTCGTCGGCGCTTCCTTCCGGTGCTGCAGCTGCTGCTACGGTGGTGGTGGCTCATGAGGGCTGGCTAGACCCGGAGAACACCCTGCGTGACAGCTGCGAAGGGTCTGGCACCATGCTGGACACGACCAGCGGTGCTGGTTGCGCTGGTGATGGGGAGAAGAAAGCGGAGAGGGAAAAGAAAGCAGCAAGCAAAGAGGAAACAGCGTCGTACACAGGATCGCAGCCCACATCGCCTACGCCGCGGGTTGTGTCCGAGAGGAAGGACCACTCTCAGACGGCGGGAGAGGGCAAAATCAAGAGCACAGCCGGCACAGGGGATGTCCCAGCCGATGCCGCGCGGTCTTCAGCACCCTCGCAACGTGTTGAACCCGTCGCTGACCCCGAACCCCCAACGGAGGCACACGCGAACACTGCCACAGCGGCAGCAGCGGATAACAACGATACGTCCCCCAACACCCTCAACCTCTCCACCGTCGACGCACACCCGCATCGGTACGGTGAGGCGGCGGCACCTCGCGACGCGTCCCAAGGCAGCACGCGACTCGTTCGCTTCCCAGATCCCACGGCCAACACCACCACCGACACGCACAGCGTTGCGGAGGTCAGCAGCAGCGCGAGTACCACCGCGGCGCTTGGCGGGCGACAGAATACCTCCTCCGGACCCTCCGGCTCTGTGTCGGCGACCACGCGTAACGGCGACTCCTTTCGGGCTGCCGGCTCACCCAACGCGACAGGGTACTCGATTAGCTCCTCGCAAACCCCAGAATCCACGTCCGTGCTGACGGCGGGGGCCGCGGGGGTGCGACGAAGCATGGGTGGCTCTGGCCACGGCCAAGGTTCCGAGGATCGCGACTTGATTCCTCCACCACTACCACCGTCGTCATCGTCATCGCGACAGCAGCACACACAGGAGGTGGGTTCGAAGGAGCCCCTGTCGCTTGCGGCTGCCGCTGCAGATGTGTCTGCAGGTCTGGCCGATATCAGGAGAGAGACAGACCTCGAAGGCTCCTCGCTCCGGTCCCCGCAAGAGAAGTCTACGACGGGCTTTCTTCTCTCTGACGGGGAGCGAACCGCGGGTAACAGCAAGAACAACCATCCAGGGGAGGAAGGAGGAAGCTCTGGCGGCTCTGTCGACGCTCGTGCGCCTCGTGTGGCGTCCGAAGGCCACTCGCACATGAATCGCCCCGAGGAAGCAAGCTTCTCCCATTCCGTCGCAAACACGGACGACGGCAACGCGCCGGAAGAGGAAAACGAAAGCGGAGAGGCCCATCTCTTTGCCTTACAACTGGCGAATCTGCCCATGCCTCGCTTCTACACGTCGCAGATGCAGCGCTTTGTGGAAGGCAAGTCCCAGTGCGAGCAAGAGGAGGGGGAGGCGCGGGATCCGTCCTGCGCTACGGGTGGAGGAGGGAACAGCGGCAGCACGACGCCGCGTTCAGGGCGCGGGTCTACCCCGGCGCCATTGCAACCACCGCCACCCGACACGGACGCACGTTTATCCCCCGCCACGACAACGCATGGCGGCGCAAGGCGGCGGAGACCTTCTCCCCGCAGCGACCAGGTGTCCGAAGATGAGGCGTCGTCGTCCCTTCTGGCGCGTTCTTCGGCAGAGGCTGGTGGTAAGACGCGGGACCTCAAGGACCTCCACGTCTTTGTCGACACACGGCGCTCCACAGATGATTTTGTCAGCGGCACCACGCTTGCAACGATGACCACCACGACAACGACGAGTACCAGCAGCGAACCCCACGCCAACATTCCGCGTCATGCGAGTGGTGCCACGGGCGAGACGGCTGCGACCACCGCAGCAGGAGCGTTGGGTGGTGGTGATGCTGGTGATGAGAACCAAGCACGAGCTCAGCAGCACCACCATGGGCAGCGACACCGAGGTGCCGAGGGCAGTGGGGCGAGCCTGCTGAACGACGCGTCTGCATCGGCACAACAGACGGAGGAAGCTTTGCGCGATGGTAGCACCACCACTATGATGATGACGTCCGAGTCCGCGATGCCCCCGGCGGTGTCTGTCTCCTCGTGCTCGCACGCGCCGAGTCGCCAGTCGGAGGAGCCCTTGCACGAGACTGCGGAAGCGGACCATGAGACAGTACGCACAGAAGACGCGGACGGGAGCGAGGAGCGCGCGGAGGCCGAGGACGGGGAACGGAAAGCCGGTGGAGAGGACACCATCACAGTGCCCGCGCTGATGCTGAGCGCCAAGCAGCCTCCTTCCCCTGTGACGGGCGACCAAGCGCAAGCGGTTGCCGCGACCGGCCCTGTTCCGGAACACGCCGAGGCGCAAGACGAGACCCTTCCCTCTCCCGTGACAGAGGCGTACGCGCAGCAGCGTCGAGACGAAGACGCCGACGCGCTGCTTGCCCTGCTGGATGCCAAGCTCTCGGCACGTCCGTCATCGCTTTCGCTCAAGCAAAGCAGTACGTTTTACGAGAAAGATGCGGAGCCCTCACCGCAGGAAGGAGGGGAAGAGGACGCACCACCAAAGGAAGAGCGTACCGCCACCCCATCCGCACCACGCGATGCGCCACCGTCGCACGAGCGCGCGAGCTCCTCGGCCCATGACCTCGAGCTCAACGATGCCTCTCTGCTCCTCGATGGCGAGGAAGACAGCAAGGCGGTCAAGACGCACGGCGGCAACGTGACGAAAGGAGGTAAGGCTGCGGAGGCGGAAGATGGTGCTACCCTAATGGCCTCCGTGCCCGTGCTGGACGCCCTTGCTCACGTGGCAGCGGCAGCAGCAGCAGCAGCAGCACCACCGAGGACGCTTTCGGTCTCGCTCCCGCGGGACGACAGCGATGTCACCATGGGGTCTGCCGGTGGTGAGAGAGGCTCCTGCGCCGCTCCGCTGGCTGCATTTCCGCTTGTGCGAGACTCCTCGAGTGAGCTCTACTGCTCCCCGGCCACCGCATCCCCTGCGAACATGAGCTTGCAAGTGGCAGATTCACTGCGGGCGGCGACGGTGGGTGCGGGGGAGGGTCTCCGGTTGGCAGCACGTTCTGGTCACATTGCGGCCGCTGCCCACCACAGGCGCAGCGTGAGCGCTGGCGCGGCGGTCACCGCGGGGGGTGACGATGGAGGAAGACGCCGTTCTGCCTCCCGGAGTGACCTCAACATGGCCAGCCTTCGAGGGGACTACGGCTCCCCCATCTCCCCTGACCCCTCTGTCGCCAGCCCAACCTCCTCCGCGTCGGCGGCGTCGTCTGCGTCGGCATCCCCTTCCTCTCCCTCGTCCCTCTCTGGCAATGCGAGCTCCTCTCACTTGGGTCGACATCACGAGGGAGCGGCAGCCACAACAGCAACAGGCGCAGCGGCTGCTGCTGCTCTCGCGGGCTTTCCAAAGCTGGGCGGCTCCCCGTCGTCTTCGTCGTGGTCGCGTCCACGAACCTCGCGTGGGGGTACCACACCACAGAGCAAGCACACGCGCGCGAATGCGACGGGCAGGCCCGCGAGTGGTAGCAGCAGCAGTGCAACGCACAGCTCTCCCAGTGGCCAGCCGCAGCCACTGTCGGAGCACCGACAAGGGTTTACGTTTCAGCATCATGCAACGCCATCGGCGGGCAACGAAAGCGACGCCCCGTCGGTCACCGTCTCCGAGTGGTCGACTGGCACGCCCGCAGCGTTGGCGGTGGCCGGGGGGCATGGGGCGGCGTTTCCCTCCACCGGTGGCAGTGGTGGGCCAAGCTTTGCGACACCTGTGTCCGCGCAGAGCATTTCTCCATCGGCGTCGTGGCGTTACGGGGCGCCGCCCATGCCGCACCGGACCCCTTCCATGGAGTGGCTGCCGGGTCAAGGCAGCCCGGCATCAAGCACCTCGCTGACGGGCAGTCACGCGCACGCACCACCGCCGCCGCGCAAGGACAGCTACCGCGATGTGCTAGAGCGACGGCGGCAGCACGACCGCACACTTCTTCCTGGCGAGGGCTCCGTCACCGGCTTCCCATTGGTCACGGAAGCACTGCCCACGGAGGAAGGTGCCGCTGCGGATGCACCGCAGAGCAGGGGGAAGGACGGCGACTCCGTCACAGCCACCGCCGCGAACCCTCTGACCTCCCCAGGTCCGCCCTTGGCGGCTTGTCGGGAGATCACTGGCAGCAGCGAGGTTTCGTGGGGAATGGGGGATGGCCTTCGGGAGGACGACGACGACGGCAGTGAGACCTCGATCGATCACCTGGTGCGGTACATGGAGCCACCGGGAGAGGCCGACCTTGACGCGCGTGGGAACGACCACGGGCTGCGGGGGCTCCCCGATCCTGAGAGTCTTGCGCGTCTATCCGCGCTCGCTGTCGGGACCGGTAGCATGCAACAAATGCGCTGTGGTGGTGATGCAGGAGAGAGAATGGTTGGCGGTGACACACCGCTTGGGATGGACGCTATGGGCGAGGGGCAGGCGGCGCTTAGTGAGAGCATTCTGCTGGTGATGGGCAGTGCCCTGCGCGGGCGGCAGCAGGTCGACTCCACTACCACGCTCCCACCCCCACCAGGCGACCACCACCACGATGAGGACGACGAGGGAAACAAACAGGAAGACGAAGGCGAGGAGAGTGACGCCCGTCTTCCGGCAGCGGTCGCTTCACGGAATGCAGACACACACCGGTCAGGTGACGCCATGCCGACCGTCGCCCCATCAGACCTCGCCGTGGCACCCCCGCACCCGCCTTCCCCACCGGCGCTGGCGGCGGTCACAAAGATGAGCAGCGGCGAGGCAAGCGACAGCGCACCGGCGTGCTCGCAGACGTCGGCCAAAAACAAAACCTTCGACGAGTCCGACTGGGAAAGAGCCATGTTCTTGCAGACCGCCTACTCGGTCAGCAGCCTCGGCTCCAGCACGGAGCGCGCCATCTTTGGCAGACGCTCGCTTCGCGCGTTGGCCATGTCGCTGTCGCAGCGGCAGCAGCAACAGCAGCGCCGCGGCTCCTCTGGTGTGCTCTCTGGGGATGAGACGATGTCCTCTGGAAACGATTCTCAACCGGCCACGCCATTTCCGGCCGTGCCGTCGTCGGCACGAGCCACGACGGCCATGCCTCTTGAAAGAAACGGGGCACCCAGGGACTCCTCTTCTCCCCTGCCGTCATCCTCTGCGTCATCGTCGGGAGCCGCCGCCTCCGCAGAGGCACACGGGCCTCCGTTATCCTCGTCTGCTAACCTTGTTCCACCCCACACGCGTTCCGCTGACAACTACACCTATTACGCTGCCCTGGGCAGTCGCACGCGATATCCCACGCGCGTTCGAGAGTCAGGCGACCCCCTGCTCGCGTCGCAACGAGAGATGGGGAGCAGCTTCTTCTCACACCATGGTGCGACGGCCTTCGGACTCGAAGCCGCATCCACGCTGCCGCGGTCATCGCCGCCTGTAGTGGAGTCGACGGTGAAGCCACCACCACCACCACTATCGACCACCACAGCAACCACCGCGACGATGGCGTCGCCACCACGCTCTGCAGGGGAGAGGACCGTTATGACAGGCAGTGCCACACGTGACGCTGCTCCTCGTGTCCCAGGGAACCCGACCGCGCGGGAGTCGGTGGGTGTGCTTGATCCGTTCGACGAGATTCTGTACGCCATGTCCAAGGCTGGCACAGGGCGTCGGGGTGCCACCAAGTCCTCGTACTTCCCTTGATGGCCAAGAGCGAGAAAGGGGGTGGAGAAGAAGAAATGAACTTGTTTGTTGTCACAGTAACCGGAAGCAGTAAACGACAAAAAACCAAAGCATAACGTTGCACTGGGAAGATAGGGGGGAGGCGCGTGTATTCGATCCGCAACGGTGGGGAAGACGCAAATATCGATACACGCCACCCGATATCTCTTTCTTTTCCCCCAACCTTCTTATATTTTTTTCATATCGTTCTCATGCATAAGCGTCTGCTTGTATGTCCGCATATGGTTTATCCCCCGTTTGTGAAAATAATAAATTGACGACAACAAACAACAGTGAATTCGTTTCTTTTCATCACACACAGCGGCACGCGATCGCCCGATGGGATCAAAGGCGGAGCCATCCGATGTGAGGATCCCTTCCCCTCTAAACAAACAAACAAACAAAATAAATAATAATAATAAGATAAAAAACTAATTGGAGTCCTGACATGTACAACGGCTGTGTACGGAAATGGGAAGACTCTCACGTGCGCTGCAGTCTCTATCCACGAGATGGGGAAGAAAAGTGCGTGGTCGGCTTTCTTTCCATGGGCGTTTTTTTCTTTTTTTGCCCTCTTCCCTCTTTCTTAAAAGCTGCAGAGACAGGGGGACATTACCTGGTGGATAAGGGAACGCTGAGAATACTGAAAAAAAAAGAAAGTATGTGTTTTCTCCAAGGCAGGGTGTCTGGCAGAGCTCTTTCAGAAACGAACATCCATGACGGCACCCTGGCCACAAGGAGGCATATTCGTATCACACGCAAATTATTTCTTTTCTCACTTTCTCACTTTCTCTCTCCTTTCCTCTCCTCACAAACAAAGATTTCTTCGCGCTTCTTCCATCTTCTCGCACACTCTCGCTCCGTCTTTCTTCTAAAAAAAAGAAAAGAAAAGCATTTCCTATCAAAAAATAATTTAACAACCCTCCTTCCATTCCCTCACAGCACTCGTCAGCCATGTCCTCTGCTAAGCCCGTTCCTACCCCCGCCGCCCCCAAGGTCTACGGCGCCCCTGCCCTGTACAAGGACTACAACAAGGCCACCTCTGACTTCCTCACCAAGAACATCCCCAAGGCCTCCACCTGGAAGATCGAGAGCAAGTTCAAGGGCCCCAAGGACACCGTCTTTGTGAACCCCAGCGCGACCAGCGATGGCAAGCTCGCGTGCGACATTGAGTACGCCCCGTCGTCGTGCGGCGCGAACGTGAAGGTGAATGTGACTCCGGCTGGCCTCGACAACCTCAAGACCACCGCCACCTACAACGTCAGTGGGCACAAGATCGAGGCGGTGCTGCACAAGAAGCAGGGCAATGAGTTCGACTACGAGTTCAGCCACGAGACCGCTGTCATTGCCAGCAAGAAGATGTCCCTCAACGAGAAGCTGACCAAGCGCGATGTTATTCTCGGCCTCGGCGTCGACGTCGCGCCCCACTGCCAGGTCGGCTGCGGCGCGACCTACAACATCAAGGAGAACAACTGCAAGTGGAGCGTCGGCTGCCGCTACTACAGCAACGGCATCGAAGTCGCCGTGCACACCCGCAAGCTCGCCGAATACATCTCTTCCGCCTCCTTCCCCGTCAAGGCCAAGATCAACGGCAACGACGTGAAGATCAACATTGCTGCGGAGACCATCTGCGGTCGCGGCAAGCGTCTGGAGGCTACCATTGGCTGCGAGTCCGCCTGCCCGATCTACCCCAAGAACACTGTCAAGGCTCGCGTCAACCGCGATATGGAGTGGGCCGTCGCGTACATCACGAAGCTCGCCGATAACTGGACCGTCTCCGTGTCGATTGATAAGAACCTCAAGGCCGGTCTCCTTCTTTCTCACTCGTAAGCAGAAGAAGAACACGCGACAATGGGGTGGGTCATCCGGAAATAGAGAGAGAAAGGTCGAAAAATAAAGAAAGAGAGAGAGAAACACAAATGCAGGAGCGCATGCACGCAAAGGTAAGAAAAGTTTATTGACATCGCTGGGCATACATGCACGTGTATTCGTGTGTGTGTGTGTGTGTGTGTGTGAACCCGTATCTTTTTCTTTTCTTATTTTTTGTATGTTCTCCTACTTATTTTCTTTTCTGTCTATCGATTGTTGCTGCGTAGGAACCACCACCACCACCGTATCCTACATGGTGTTGCGGTCCTTGTGTGTGAGAGAGAGAGAGCACGTCCTACTGAAAGGAAAAGAAGAAGCAGAAGGATCGCCTCCGGTGTTATTTTTTTTTGAGTTTAGTATTCACACACACACAAAAAAGGTGTTTCTCTCCACTCGCTTCATCACTCTTTTTTTTAAATTTATTTATTCGCTATCTTCTCCTCTTCCGTTTCCGTCTTTCTCCCTGTCTTTCTGCAAGAGACGCTTCCCTTATCTCTTCCTCTGTCTGTTCGTACGTGAGCATTACAGCGTTTTCCTTCCCCCCTCTCATTAATACTTACCAAACTTAGCTCGTTCACTTGAAAGTGCACGCACAGACTCACGCACACAAAACGCACATCCGGCCTCGCAAGCTTCACGAAAGTGGGATTCAATTTGCGAAAAAAACATTACCACACTCCCAGGCCGTCGCACACTTATATTGAGAAAAGAAAAAACTGTAACACCACCCAATTAGCTATGACCCATGAAGATAATTATATACACGCACACACACACAAGCAGTGAGCTGTCTGTATTCAAAGGAAAAAAATGAAATAAATGCTTATAAGGCAGGAGGCTTTCTCCTTCCCTGCACCACTCGTTATGTATTTCCTTCTTTTTTTCTTTTCTTGTTATCGCGCTCTAATACTTCTCTTTTGTTATTTCTTTCTTCCTCTTCTTTCGTAATTCCCAAGGTGGATGTGCCTCCTTTCCTTTCCTTTTTTTTTTCTCTCTCGCCATCACGCAAGCTCACAAACACAGAAAAAAAAAGAAGAAAGAAAGCAGCAAAACGTTTCAACAATAAAGTAAAATGAAGATGAAAAAATAAAATAAAAATAGTGTAGCGCTGTCGGACAAACCTCTCTTCGCTCACGTGCCCCTCCTCCCCCCTCTTGTCTCTCTCTCTCTCTCTCTCCTCTCTGTATATCACTGTCTGTGTGTGGATTGCTTCCCTACCCTCCCTCGCAGTTTCGCTATGCCTCTCCCGACAGGGAAATACTGCCTTGCCTCTTCACAGCAGCAGAGGTGGGGATGAGGGAAGGGGAGGGGGAGGAGCAGTAACACACAACATGTGTATCACGTGCGAAAATGCACGCTTTGCGTTCGACCTCATGACGCGAACGAATCAGTAAGCAGTTGAGAGAGACGGAGACACAGAGAGAGAGATAAATGAGGAATGCATATATTTTTTTTTCGTTAATATTATGGCAACATCATCGTCCTCCCTTTTCCGCATCTGCCCTCATCTGCAAAAAAATATATTAAAAAATTAAAAAATAAATCCAACATTCTTTTCGGACGGAGAGGGAAAACCAAGCAAGTATCATTCAAAGCCGTCGCTCACAGTTTCACTTTTTTTCTTTCTCCACCCTTTTTTTCATTCCATTCTCCACCTGTGTAGATCATGTCGCTACCTGTCAACGACCAGGGTCACCTCCTTCTCGCGGGCCAGGACGCCTGCGAGCTCGCCAAGCGTTACGGCACCCCTCTATTCGTCTACGACGTGGATCAGATCCTGCAAAACGTGGATGGCTACCGAGTCGCTTTTGACGCCCACCACGTCCCGCGCGTGGTTCCCGCCCGTGGCAACAACCATCCCAGCAGCGGCAGCAGCCACACGGAGCCGTCACAGCCCCGCCGCGCGCCGTCCACGTACCAAATCGCCTACGCCTCCAAGGCCCTCTCCACCACCGCCATTTACGAGCTCATGAAGACGCAGCGGAACGTCTCGGTGGATGTGGTCAGCGGAGGCGAGCTCTTCACCGCCCTGCACGCCGGTGTGGACCCTCGCAAGATTCACTTCCACGGAAACAACAAGAGCGAGGAGGAGCTCCTGTACGCCCTCAGCAGCGGCGTCGGTTGCTTTGTGGTAGACAGCTTTCACGAGATTGAGCTGCTCCAGCGACTCACGCCTCAAGTCCTCGGTACGGCCACAGACGCGTCTGGTGTATCGCCTCGCAACGTGAATGTTCTCCTTCGTGTCTCGCCCGGCGTCACGGCCCACACGCACGAGCACAACACGACGGGTCAGGTGGATAGCAAGTTCGGCTTTGACGTGGCGAGTGGTCAGGCTCGCTTGGCCTTTGATATGATTTCAGGGGGCGGCCGCCCCAATGGCAACGGTCACACAGGAGAGGAGAGGAAAGAAGCGGATTTGACCTCGTCATCGACAAGCGAAGCAGCCCCGCTGTCATCGTCTTCGTCAAGGAAAAATTATCTGCGGGTGATTGGCCTTCACTGTCACATTGGTTCTCAAATCTTCTCCACAGAGGGTCACGTCCTCGCCGCCCGTCGCCTCTTGGAACTGGCGTGTGAGTGGGGCATGCTGCTCACCGCTCAGGAACAAGAGGAGCGAGATCGCAAGATGCGTCACACCAACAACGCGGAGGCGAACCATTCTCCTTCGTCTCCAGACGGGCACCAATGCAACGGCAACGGCAACGGCAACGGCAACGGCAACGCTTGTAATAATGATGACGATGGAAAGCGCTTTGTCTTGAATGTGGGTGGTGGTTATGGTATTTCCTACACAAGCGAGGACACGCCGCTGCCCTCGGCAGCCTTCATCGATGCCCTCCTCGACACAGTGGAAGCGTTCCTGACCGAGCGGGCGACCGGTTCTGCGACGCCGTCATCGTCGTCAACAGGCGTATCGGGCATGCACGGGTTCGGCTTTCCGGAGATTTGGATTGAGCCGGGGCGCTCCCTTGTTGGCGCGGCTGGCTCCACCCTGTACACCGTCGGCGCTCGCAAGACGATCCCCGAGCTTCACAAGCACTACGTCGCCATCGATGGCGGGATGTCCGATAACATTCGGCCGATTCTGTACCAGGCCAAATATCAGGCCTACATCTGCAATCGCATGCCCGAGCACCTTCGCTTTCAGAAGCTGTCACCCGAAGCGCAAGCCGCGGAGCTGGCGGCGAACACGCATCGGAACAGCACGGAGGCGCACAGCCGACATCACGATGCGCAGACCACGGGCATGGAGACGTGCACGGTGGTAGGAAAGCTCTGCGAAACAGGAGACCAGCTCATCAAGGACTGCGCATTACCCTGTGCGACGCAGTCAGGCGATATCATGGCGGTGCTGTGCACGGGTGCGTACGGGTACGCCATGGCGTCCAACTACAACCGCATGCGCCGCCCGCCGATTGTGTTTATCAGCGCATCTGCGGGTCGCGAGCGGGTGGTGGTGAAGCGCGAGACGTACGACGATCTTGTGAGGAATGATGTGTCGTTTTTTTGCTGAGAAGGAAAGCAAAGACTAAATCGGGAGGGAGGGGTGAGAAGTAACCCCTATGGGTACTCTGCGACGCGATGAGCAATGGGTGTGCGAAAGAAAGAGAAACAACAGCAATCACGTAAATTGCCAGGGCAATCCTTCCAGGTTATGCCAAACGAACTTCTTCTCCACCCTCCCCTAAGTTTTCGTATCCGTCGTGGCGAAGCATCAGCCGATACTGTTCAGTCTTTTTTTTTTTTTACTTCTCTGGTTTGTTGTGAACCTCTTCTCCACCATCCGGCATTCCTTTTTTTTTTTTTTTTAAATATCTACGTTTCTTGTGTGCTTCAATAATCTTTGGTTACCATAAAGCTTCTAAACGATCTCCTCGTGCATTTGAGGCAGACACTGACACATCGCGACAGCACCTATCGTGTTCTTCTCTTTCCATTTTATTGTGTTTTGCGTTCTCACTATCGTCCCCCCTCTCTCCTCTTGTCGGAGAACACCAACAACAACCCCAAAAAGACAATAAGAGAGAGAGAGAGAGAAAATGAAAAAAAAAAAAGAATTAAATGTCTGCGAGTCACTTCATGTTGTATCCTTCTTTCGTCTCATCGCTTTTCTCGTGAATTATGATCTTTAAAGAGAGATGCTTCTTATTATTATTATTATTATTATTTTTTTTTTTTTACACACGTGGAGCCGGTACAATGTTTCGCGCACACGCTTGGACAAATGAGAGCCTTCCCCACTTTCTAATTTAGAAAAAACAAAAACAAACGGAAGCGGTGGTGTCCTGCGAATGCAGTCTCCACCTCTGTCATATCGCGTGTGCTTGTGTCTGTGCACACCTGACCACGAAGAGAGGAAAAAAGAAAAAAGTTAATAAAAAAACAGATGCGCAGTGGCGTAAGTATCACATGCTTCATTATCTGTTGTTCTCTATCCTTTTCGTTTTTCTCTATTTTTTTTTTTTGTGTATGCCACTCTCCAGAGTTTTTTCTTTTGTAAAAATCACGTATTTCTCTTCTGCAGCATGTTGCTCCACCTGAAATTTGACAGCCCGAAGGGGAAAAATATAATACCACGAATAAGCAAAGAAGAAGAAGAAGAAGAGGAACGCGAGTAGCGCGACCGAAGCGTATTCCACACACCATGTTTCCTCTCCCGTGTCAGATACCTGCGCGTGCGTACATCTGTGTTCGCTCCCTACCAAGCCCATTAGCCCGACAGTGAAAGGGGAGAGAGAGCGAGAGAGAGAGAGAGAGCTCCGTTGGGCCTCACTGCCAAGACGAAATGAATGAAAAAAAAACGTATCTTCGGAAAAATGAAAAGGAATTCAAGGTATCCCTTCTGCTTCTTCCTCCCGATCTGCACTTGAACATCAACAAACAATAAAACGGAAGACTTCACGCTTTTTTAAATTTATTTTAATTCTCTCTCTCTCTTTCTTCCTCTCTTTCTCAGCCAGCCTGATCTATTGTTCATCTTCGTTTTTAATTCTTTTTTCCTCTGTTTTTTTTTTTTTTTACAACATATTTCAGCTTCACTCTGAGATAACCCATCTCTCGTAAGCCTTGTACCTCTCCTCCTATTGCCCCGGTTTTACGCAACCACAACAACAAAAATAAATAAAGGAAGATACTCAACAGTCTCATAAGAGCAGCTGAGGACAAACCTTTTTTTTTTCCCTATTCATTTCAAGTTTTATAATTCCTCACATCTGAAGCTTATTACCATTACCACTTTTTCACTCCATTCGTCCTTCACGAAACGCTGCTGCTCGTAAGTAGAAGCATCGGTGAAGCCCTATCAAGTCCTCCCCTATTTTTCTTTCTTTCTTCTTCTTCTTTCTTTTACTCTTCGTTCTTTACAATCAAAGTCCATCCATCCGAACTCCTCTTTCGCAGAATTGACGATTGCCATTCGCGGAAAGAAAAGAATTTCAAGAGAACAGTTTCAAAAGGAAAAACAAAGAAGAGAAGAAACTCCTATAATAAAAAGACAAACAAACAAACAAAAAAAACACGATACACGCGTACACAGCATATCTCACCAAAGGTGTCAACGCAAGAAGAAGGCCAAGCAAAAAAAAAAAAAAGAACAATGTCTATCAGCCCTTACAGTCCTCAGGGGAACTCCCCACTGAACGACGCGGTGGAAATGCAGCCCGCCAACTACCGTGACGAGACAAACAACAACGACAACAACAACAGCAACAGCAACATCGCCCATCCGGAGACGTATGCTGATGTCCCTGTCACGGCCCCACAGAAGCTCTCTGGCGCCACCGAGGCCGCCGATGCCCAGGACAATGAACCCATGGGCGCCTCCCACTTTGACGCAGCGGTGAAGCCGCACGAGCACGCCCTCCACGACCACCATGAAGCGGTTACCGCCGCCATCTACATGAACAATGAAGCGTTGTTCCAAGCCGCCGATGAGCCTTCGCTGCTCGGTGGTGGGGAAGGGAACTGCGTTACCCGCGCCCTCTCACGCTTTCAGATGGGCCTCGCGCGTCTCGTGCCCCCCGGCGGCCACATCTCAAACGTCTTCAACTTTGCCTCGAACACGCTCGGCATCGGCATCGTCAGCATGGCGAGTGGCTTCAACCAGACGGGTGTTGTCCTGTCCGCCATCCTCATGGTGATTTGCGCCTGCATGGTCGTCTTCTCCTTCTACCTGCTGGGCAAGACGGCCGAGCTGACGCACTACCGCTTCTCCTCCTGGGAGCTTGCCTCGCGCAACCTGCTCTTTCGCGGCGCGGACTACTGCGTCTGCGGCGTCATGATCTTCCTCCAGCTTGGTGGCATGACCGGCTACACCACCGGCGCGTTCGAACTGCTGGTGCCTTTTCTTGACGACGACAGCGTCGATCCGTTTCTCAAGACCGCCAACGGGCATCGTCTGCTGACCGCCACAATTTGGTTCTTTGGCATGTTCCTCCTCTGCATTCCTCGCAAGCTCGCCTCGCTGCGCTACGCCAGCATTATCGGCGTCGGCTTTGTCATTTACTTTGTCTTTGCGGTGGTGGCACGCACTTCGCTCTCGGGATGGCCGCACGTGCATGAGATGCCGCTGTTCGCGACGGGTCTGAACGCCGTCAATGGTCTCAGCCTGTTCATCTTTGCCTTTCTCGGTCACGGTCTTGCCCTGCGCACAGCACAGGAGGCGGTTGTCAACCACACCAAGCGCCGCATTCGCGCCGTCGGTGCAGAGGCTGCGGCACGCGAGCCTCCGTTCCGTGCGGGCCGCATGCTTGCGATTGACTCCGCCTGCTCCGTCACGATGATTGGCATTCTGTACTTTATCGTGGGCATTGCGGGGTTGAGCTACGTCGGCCCCACCATCTCCGGCAGCATCTTTGCGTACTTCAGCGTTCGCGACGATCCTATGATGTGCGTGGCGTACATTGGCATTCTGCTGAAGATCTGCGCCGCGTACGCGCTGTCGAACCAGGCGTGCCGCCTGCCCATCTACTACTGCCTCGGCCGCTCGGTGGACGCCGCCCCTTTCTGGCAGCACTTTATCATCACCTGCGTCGTGTGCGTTCTGACGCTGATCCTTGGTCTCTTCATTCCGGACATCTCGATTGTGTTCAACCTGCTGGGCTCCATCTGCGGTGGCGTGCTCGCCTTCCTGCTGCCCGTGTACTACGTCTGCTTCATTGGCGGCTGGACGGTCAAGAATGTGGGCTTGCCCCGCATCCTGATGAGCGTGCTGAACCTGGTCGGTGGCGTCGTGGCGATTGTGTTTGGCACGGCCGTGACGATTGATGGTTTGGTGAAGACCTATGGTTAACGTCGCCCGCTCGCGCTACCGCAGAGACGCAGACACACTCAGATAACGCGCGAGTGAAGATGTTTGCGTGTGTGTGTGTGTGTGTGCCCGTGTGTCAGCCGGTCTTCGCTTTCGATATTGTGGGGGACTCTCGAGCAGTCCTAACCATATTCTTTTATGTTTCAAGCGTCAAGAGAGAAAAAGGAATGAGAGCTTGAGAAACATAAAGAAGAGATACATAACTTTTCAACACAAGACGTGAACTTCTCCCGAACCCCAAAAGTTATGAAAAACGGAAAATTTAAATGTACGTTTTCCCATTTCGTTTCTCCTTTGTCTTTTCGTCTTCCCATACGTGCTTTTGCGTTTATTTTCTTTATTTTCTTTGTTTTATTTTTGAGATTCTCTTCTTCTTGTTTCTTCTTTTCGTTTGGCCAAAGTTGTTGTCGCGATCGTGGAAGGGATTCGTACAGACCTTGTCGAGAATGCGTGACATCGACCACAACAGCCACACACACACACAAGCACAATCACACCGCGTGTTATCGTTGCAGGGATTCGCGTTTCAGATCTCTTATTTCCCTCTCTCTCTCTATCTGATGGTTTGTTATGCTCTCTTACGTGGTCCTGTGACAGCGTTTTCTTTTTTTTCTTTTCCTCTTCTTCTTCTCTCTCCTCAAGTGGCCTGCCAGCGCATTTTTTTGAAGCGCGTTAGCAGGCACCAAAAGGTGAGACTTGTAAAGAGCTGAAGAAGAAACGAACAACAACCTACAACCACAAGGAAAGGTACGGCCAAGGTATCACGACACGAAAAAAAAAGAAAAGAAAAGAAAAGAGAATACACGTCCGGAATGAGGAAAAAGAAAGAGAAATGAAACACGAAGCAAACTGCAACGACGACGACGACGACAACAACAAAGAAGCAACAGAGTATGTACTCTTGCTTTTGTGTTTGAACGTGCAAACCCAACTTTTTTTTTTTTAATAAAGCAGATGCGTTTTTATTCTGGGTGGAAACTGTTCATAAGAAAAAAGAGAAAAGAAAGTGTTTTCTTTTCTTATTTATGTCCACCCATCCTTGTTTTTGATTTTGTTCGATTTCTCTCTCCCTCTCTCTCTCTCTTTTTCTTTCTGTCTGGCAGCAGCATCCCTTCATTCTGATTGGTGCGTGTTGTTCCCTCCTCTCTTTCCCTTTCTCTCCTCTAGTGCTTTTTCTTTTTCCTCTCTCTTTTATTATTGTTACTATTATTGTTGGCTGTGCTCATTTCTCACAGTATGCCAGGGGTGTAGAACGTATTGTTTTGCCTCTGAACTGCGTTTTTTTTTTTTTTTCAAAGAGTCCCTTGCCCATTGCCTTTTCATCTTTCATTCATTTCAAAAAATAATAATATATATATAATAATCCATTTCTGTTAACAATTTTTTTTTTTTTGCTCTCTTCTCTCTCTCCCTTTCTCTATCTTATTCACCTCTACGGTGCTCTTCCTAGAAGAGCTTTTCTTCCCTTGTGTTTCCCCTCATGTTTTCACTCCCCCAACCATTCTTTCTTTTGTTTTACGTTTGAAATGCGGAGAAAACGCTTTCTTTCTTTTTGCTTTCTTTCTTCCCTCTCATGATTTCATCGCAGTGACGTATGCTGTCTATAAGTTCAAGAACCGTGCGCTCGTCAGCGCGTTGACCTACACTGGGAGGCTCCTTTCTTTATCTTTTTTTTCTTCTTCTTCTCTTCATGAAGTGGTTCTTCCATCTCAAACCCTTCGCGTTTCGATGGTGGCAGTAAAAGCCTAAGAGGAACCGTTTCGTGAGTCTCAAAGAGAAAAAAAGAAAGAAAGGAACACGAAGAGAAGAAAAGGAAAAGAGCGCGTGAGACTCGCGTGTGCTTCACCCCGCCTTCTTTTTCCTTCTTTCTGTTCCTGTTTTTGTTCTTCGTCTCGCTTTCTTCCTTTCTCTTCCATCACTACCTCAGATGGGGAAGCACTCTACCTCAAAGAGAGAGAGAGAGAGTGCTCTTGACCCGTCGTATAAAAGAGCTCCTTCGTTCATTCTTTTCTTTTTTTTTCTTTCTCGCTTCACATGCGTTCTTCATATTGCTTTTTTTTTTTTTTTTACAATTTGAAAACGTGAAGCTTTCACGTCACATTTACTTTTTGTCTCGTGGTTTCTGATCTTTGGCTAGTAGTCCATGAAGGGAAGAAGAAAAAAAGAATCGAATATATACATATTTATACATTCTGAAGTTTTTTAAAATATTCTCTTCCCATGATCACCGCGTTAACTTCTTTTTTTTTCTCTTTTTTCATTTCGCTTCCTCTGTCTTCCTTCTCCTGTGGTTATTCCGTTGTGAACACACGGAAACCTAGCGGATGGATGCGTAGAGATGTACTGCCCATCGACACCGCTCTTTACGTACATGTGTATCGCTCAGGTAAATGCACATGAGCAGCTACCGGTGTTCCAACGGAAGAACCATGGGATCGTCTTGATAAATTCGTTCGCTGTGCTTTGAACTCATAATAAGAATGTCGCACACAGGAAAAAAGAAAACAGCAAGAAAGAGCTAGTGTTGTAGACGGAGAAAGAAGGCGTGCGCTTTCAGCTCTTTGAAGCCACGGTCGTGCAGAACAAAAATACATACACACGTAAAAATAAAAAATAAAAAGATATGCACAGACAGAGATGGCGCAGCGCCGTGGATCACACCGAAGTGTGACCCCGAACGGCACGCGAACCCATGAAGACAGACAGAAGAAAAGAAGGAAGAAGAGGAGCAAGAGGCGAGCACGCTCGTAAAACCCATTGCACTTGTCTGTTCTTCACAACGGAGAAGAAACCCGAAGCGGAATGTGAAAGAGGAGAAAGCCGCAATCAGAGGGGAGGGAACTTCTGCGAAGGAAAAATGTAAAAACATGGACGCTGACGTCGTACGGAGGAAAGAATGACTTGAGAAGACAAGAAACACACAGAAAAAAAAAAAGATTTGAGTTCACTGTTTCGCGAGTAGGACATCGTTCCTTCATGTTTCCGTCGTGCGGCTCTTCTTATTGCTTGTCGTTATTGGGAAAGGAGGGAAGGACGGGTTGAGCGTAAGCTCCTCGCTTCCTCTCTCTGCCCCTTTACATTCACCCACCCCAACATCTTCACCGTCGCAACTTCTCTGTGTGTCGTCAGTGTTTTTTTTTTCCTCTTCTTTCGTAAAGTTGAGTCTCCCTCCATTC
Source organism: Herpetomonas samuelpessoai (assembly GCA_030849835.1). NCBI lineage: Eukaryota > Euglenozoa > Kinetoplastea > Trypanosomatida > Trypanosomatidae > Herpetomonas > Herpetomonas samuelpessoai. The sequence continues at coordinate 148,966 of JASAOC010002135.1, forward strand.
TTGTTTTTTTCTTTCTCTCTCTTTCTCTCTCTTGTGCGTGCGATATCATGTGACAACCGGATTCTATTTTATTTTTCCTGCCGCTCTGGAGACGCCGCGGAGAGGACTCGGCACGCGCATCCCCTTCTTGGTTTTTTTTCTCTCTTGTTTCCTTTTCTCTTCGCAACGAAGCACACTACAACGATGAACACCAAACGAAGGAAAGGGACGAAAATATACATTAAACAAAGTCCCAAGGAGCACCGGGCAGAGGAAGAAAAAGAAAAGAAAAAGAGAAGAAACAGGCATACACGGAATGCCTTTCTTTCTTTCTTTCTTTCTCTCTTTTCATCTTCGGCCCATTGTGGTATGAAGGATCGTGCGGAAAACATCGAAAAACGTTTTATCTTTTTGTTTTGAAGTATAACAACACCTCACGGACGCACCAGTGAATCCCATGTTTTTTTTTCTCTTTTCCTTTTTTCTTGTCCTTTTCGTACTCCTTTTTTTTTATTGATTTATTTTTCTTTTCTGTCTCCCATCTTCTCCGTATTCAAATCCGTGCAACGGTTTCGGGTTTTCACGTGAAAGCGAACCCACAACACATGCACAAAGAAGAAGAAGAACAACAGCAGTATCGTGGAGAAGCGATCCTTCTCATGGTATGAAGGGAAGGAAGGTGAAGGCTGCCTACCGTTAAGTGAATATGGCAAAACACATGTCAACGGGTCGTCGCTTAAAGGAATGCTCATCTCTGTCGCGATGCACTTTCTTACTTGACGGGATGGGCTTCACCGTTCTTGTGAGAGAAGGAAATCACGAAAAAAAAAAAGCAACATGAAAAGAGAAACGAGAGACGAAAAAAAGCTGAGGGGACGCGAAAAGCAAGAACGCGCGTCGCGGTTTCTTTTCTTCGCGCTCTCATCATCTTTTTTTCCCTCTTTTCTCTCTGCTTTCATGCCTTCTTTCTTCTCGATGTGAACACACACGCACACACACGATGGATTGAAAGGGAATCCTGTGCCGCTGCTCCTCTTCTTGTCCTCACTTCTCTGCCTTTCTCTCTCTCTCTCTTTTTTTTTTATTGGAAAAATAACGATACTCGCCGTCTTCATTTTTTCCCACTTTTCACTCGCTCCCAAAGTAATAACATAACCGCTCTCTCCCTTATTCTCTCCCTCTATCTCTTTTTAAACTGTTTCTGAAACCTTACGATTCTTCACGCATATACCACCTAAAATCCCTCACCACGACAACCACAACCTCTTCGAAAGAAACCATCGAAGCACCGAAAGCACCCTCTGCTCGTTCTTTCTCTCTCTCTCTCTCTCTCTCTCTTTCTAAACCACACTCTCAACGCCTTTTGCCATGTCCGGTCACACCGACAGCCCCAACAGCTTCAGCAGCGGCGAGCCCGCCTTGATGGACGACATCGCCTTTCAGCCCGCGGAGGAGGCTCGCCAGCACAGCGGAAGCGATCCTTTCGATGCGGTCCTCAAGCCGAATGGTACCCCTGTGCTGGGGACGGCGGCGACGGCAGCGGAGGGGTACGGGGACGAGGATGTCTTTGCCGCCGTGCAGGTGGATGAGAAGGAGATGCCAACGTCGTGCTTTGGCCGCTTCACGTACTACCTTAAGGCGGCGACCAACCGTGTGGTGCCCCCGGGTGGCCACGTTTCGAACATCTTCAACTTTGCTTCCGGCACCTTGGGCATCGGCATCGTCAGCATGGCGAGTGGCTTCAACCAGACGGGCATCTGCCTGTCTGCCATCCTCATGGTGATTTGCGGCTGCATGATTGTCTTCTCCTTCTACCTGATTGGCCGGACCGTGGAGCGATCGCGTTACAAGTACGACTCCTGGGAGCTCGCCTCGCGCCACATTCTCTTCCGCGGCGCGGACTACGCGGTGTCTGGCATCATGATCTTCTTTCAGTTCGGCACCATGACGGGCTACGTGACAGGTGTGCACGAGCTGATCGAGCCGTTCCTCGATGACGAAAGCGTGAACCCGTTTCTGCGCACGGCGAATGGCCGCCGCATCCTCACGGCGACGGTTTGGTTCTTTGGCATGTTCGCCCTCTGCATTCCTCGCCGCGTCGCCTCCCTGCGTTACTTCAGCATCATTGGCGTGTGCCTCGTCATTTACTTTGTCTTTGCGGTGGTGGCACGCTCGTCCATGTCTGGTCTGCCGCACCTGAACGAGATGCCGCTGTTCGCGACGGGTCTGGACGCGGTGAACGGTCTCAGCCTGTTCATCTTTGCCTTTCTCGGTCACGGTCTTGCCCTGCGCATGGCGAAGGAGGCGTACACGAATCACATCAAGCGCCGCGTTCGCGCCGTCGGTGCGGAGGCTGCGGCACGCGAGCCTCCGTTCAGCACGGGCCGCATGCTTGCCATTGACTCCGCCTGCTCTGTGACGATGGTGGGGACGCTGTACTTCATCGTGGGGTTCTTTGGCCTCGCCTACGTCGGTCCCACCATCTCCGGCAGCATCTTCAAGTACTTTGATGTGCGCAGCGATGTGATGATGTGTGTGGCGTACATTGGCATTCTGCTGAAGATCTGTGTTGCATACGCGCTGTCGAACCAGGCGTGCCGTCTGCCCATCTACTACTGCCTGCGTCGCTCCGTCGATACGGCGCCGTTCTGGCAGCACTTTATCGTGACCTGCGTCGTGTGCGTGCTGTCGCTGATCCTTGGCCTCTTCATTCCGGACATCTCGATTGTGTTCAACCTGCTGGGCTCCATCTGCGGTGGCGTGCTCGCCTTCCTGATGCCCGTGTACTTTGTGTGCTACACGGGCGGCTGGACGGTCAAGAATGTTGGTCTGCCCCGCATCCTGATGAGCGTGCTGAACCTGGTCGGTGGCGTCGTGGCGATTGTGTTTGGCACGGCCGTGACGATTGATGGGTTGGTGAAGCGGTATAACTAAGCCGCACACGCACTCAGATCTGTCCGGTACATTCACGTGGATGGGCACAACGGACCAGGTTCACCCGCTGCAGGAGCACACGCGCATGCTCGGTCCGCTGCTTTTTTTAAAAATATACTATCGCCTTTTCCGTCTCAAATGCTTAAGTTTCGTTCTGCTTCATTAACATTCTCCACCGCCAGGAGCCTTGCTTAAGGGTGTTAACGACTCGTCTGGCCACGAGAAGACGTCCGCTCGTTTATCGGGAGCTGAGAAAAGAAAAAAAAGAAAAAGAAAAGAGACACGGTGGTCTGTCGGATGTTTTTCCTCTCTTCACTTCATTACTAAACCATGATGTGATCTGTGGGTAGACGGACGACGGTCGCACCTCGTGTTCTTTCCTTTTTTTCTTTCTTCTCCTCTCTTTCCCTCTGTCGAGCTGTCTTCTCTTCGTTGTTGTATACCTTCTTTTTTTTTTTTTTTTTTTTGAAATTATTGATTCAGTCTGACCACACGACCTTCCCTACATCGATATCGGCAACACGTTCCCACTCAGATGCGCGTTACACGGAACAATTCTCCCTCCATCGTTCGCTCCACACCAGGTTTTTTTTTTCCTTTTCCTCTTTGTTGTCTTCCCAAAGAGCTTATGGCTTTCCTTCCTCTTTCTACTGACGCCGGCCCATCATTGCCTTTCGGGACAGCACACAAGGGGGAATCTTTGACGATGCCGTCTGTAGGGCTCGTGAGCCAGACGCTGTTGTTTCCTTTTTCTTCTTCTTTTTTTCTTCTTTCGACTTCTCCTCTTTCCCTCATACGTTTTTGTTGACTTTATAGCCATTCTTTTTTTTTTTCTTGTTCGTTGGTTATTATTTATCGCGTTCCCTCGCGCAATCACCGAAGAGTGACTTGCATGCGGACACCTCCAAAAATACGGGAACTGCGACGCTCCGCGAATGAGAAACCACGCCTAGGCGTTTGCGTTTCTCTCCGGAATGGCAACGCTACACACCCTTCTCTCTCCCTCTCTCTCTCTCTTCGCCGTGCGCTTGTGATCCCGGCTCTCCTTTATTTCTCTCTCTGTGTTTGTGTGCATGTGTGTGCCACCGCTCTCTCCGAATTCGGCTCCTCTCCTCCCTCTTTCTCTTCCTCGAGCGATCACAGAGTGTGAATAGATACCCTCCCTCTCCACCCCCTTTTTTTTTTTCGACAGCAGTTCTGCAGTGGTATCGTTCCGCTTTCTATCTTTTTTTTTCTTCTTCTTCCTTTCCTCTCACGGGTTTCACAAGACAGGCGAGATGAAGGAGGGAGGGATGGGTGTGTGTGCTTGCTGTTGTATCTCCATCTCCCTTTCTATCCATATTAACGCACCTCCTTTTCTCTCTCTCCTACAGGACTTTCTTCGCATTTTTTAAATTTCTTTTTCCATTCGTTCTTCTTGTTTTTTTTTCTTCTTTGTTTTGATCGTGCACCACAGCACTCCACCTTACCCTCCCATTCCTTTAAGCAACGGTCTTCCGTTCGTTTCGTTTTTTCCTCTTCTCTTTTCTTCTGTTCGTGTTGTTGAAGTTCACGTCACTGAAATTCATCGTTTTCTCTTGTTCCTCCTTTCACGTGCTCCTTCAACAGAAATCACACCGGCAACTAACAAAACAACAACAACAACAACAACAGCATCATGGTTCTCTTTCAAAGCTAATTCACGTCTAGCGGTTTCGTGGGGTTGCCTCGAAACCATGAGGACGGTGACTGAGGCATCAAACCTCGCCGTCGGTATGAAGCTCCACAGAGGCGTAGGGCGTTACGACCACTTCTTGCTGCATGTTTCCCATGGGATATCTCTCTTCTCTGGCCACTCCTTTTTCGTTTCTGTATGGGTGTCTTCTGTCGTGTGATGCCTGTCCGGATGGGATCCTCTCACGCCGCTTGCAGACTCATAGCGCGCGCCCGTCCACGACAATACTGATCTTTCCACACACTCACATAGCTGCAAACTCTGACGCTCCGTAAAAAAAAAGAAGACCTTAACCAATTCGTTATTTTTCAGAACGCTCTTCATTTTCCAAGCCAGCGCACCATTCACCAACTCATTCTCCTTTTCTTTTTTAATCTGCAGCAAAGCGCTCATTTCAAAAGTTGCACCGCTTTCTTCTCCTCTGTTATAAAAACAATTCTCTCTCGCTCTCTCTTTTATTCTTTCTTCAGCCTCAGACAAAAGTTCATCATCTTGCATTTCTCACCTTCTCCATTCGATCGAACGACAAACTTTACACCACCAACCTACCATTCGCCAAGCAGCAGTAGCGGCAGAAACATAATGGAGAAGCACCATAGCCCTCCGAGCTCTGACATGAGCGACAACGGCGGCGCTCTGATGGACGACCTCGCTCACCAGTTTCACAACGCCGCTCGCGAGCACGCTCAGCACCAGGACCCCAATGGCAACACCACTTCGTATGATGCCGCACCGTACGACGCGGTGAAGAAGCCTTCGCTAATGAACGCGGACGTGATGGTGGCGGCGACGGTCAATGACCTCGAGGCCGAAGCCCTTGCGGTGGAGGAGGCGGCTAGAATGAGGGAAGATGGGGAGGAAGAGGAGACGGCGCCTCCCTCCTCCTGTTGTGGTCGTACCGTGCGCAAGGTGAAGCTCGCCTTTGGCCGGCTCGTCCCTGCCGGCGGCCACATTTCGAACATCTTCAACTTTGCGTCGAGTACGCTTGGCATCGGTATTGTGAGTATGGCCAGCGGGTTTCACCAGACGGGCGTCGTCCTGTCCGCGATCCTCATGGTGGTCTGCGCGATTCTGATGATTTACTCGTATTACCTGATTGGTCTGACGGTGGAGCGCACACGTTACAAGTACGACTCGTGGGAGCTCGCCTCGCGTTATTTGCTCTTCCGCGGGGCGGATTATTTCACGTGTGGCATCATGATCTTCTTCATGTTCGGCACCATGACGGGCTACGTGACGGGCGTGCACGAGCTGATCGAGCCGTTCCTCGATGACGAGAGCGTGAACCCGTTTCTGCGCACGGCGAATGGCCGCCGCATCCTCACGGCGACGGTTTGGTTCTTTGGCATGTTCGCCCTCTGCATTCCTCGCAAGGTGTCTTCTCTCCGCTACTTCAGCATCATTGGTGTTTCTCTCGTCATTTACTTTGTCTTTGCGGTGGTGGCGCGCTCGGCGATGGACGGGATGCCACACGTGCATGAGATGCGCCTCTTCGCGACGGGCCTGGATGCGGTGAACGGTCTCAGCCTGTTTATTTTCGCGTTCCTAGGCCACGGACTCGCCGTTCGCATTGCAAAGGAAGCGTGTGAGAACCACGCCAAGCGTCGGATTCGCGCCGTCGGTGCAGAGGCTGCGGCACAGGAGAAGCCGCTGAGCACGGGCCGCATGCTCGCCGTTGACTCCACCTGTGCGGTAATGCTGGTGGGCGTCCTGTACTTTCTCATTGGCGTCTTTGGCTACGCCTACGTCGGCCCCACCATCTCGGGCAGCATCTTTCGCTATTTTCACGTACGCAGCGACCCGATGATGTGTGTGGCGTACATTGGCATCCTCGTGAAGGTGTGCGTCGCCTATGCCATTTGCAATCAGGCGTGCCGTCTGCCCATCTACTACTGCCTGCGTCGCTCCGTCGATACGGCGCCGTTCTGGCTGCACTTTATCGTGACCTGCGTGCTCTGCGTCACCACCCTCATTCTTGGTCTCTTCATTCCGGACATCTCGATTGTGTTCAACCTGCTGGGCTCCATCTGCGGTGGCGTGCTCGCCTTCCTGCTGCCTGTGTATTTCGTCTGCTACATTGGCGGCTGGACGGTCAAGAAGGTTGGCTTTCTGCACATCTTCATGGGTGGCCTCAACCTGGTGGCGGGTGTGGTGGCGATTGTGTTTGGCACGGCCGTGACGATTGATGGGTTGGTGAAGCGGTATAACTAAGCGCGGCAGCGTGTGCACGCCTGCACGGCTCAAATTCTCACGTGTTTTTTCTTTTTCTTTTTCTTTTCTTCTTTTTCGTGTGTCGGTGCGTGAAAGCGCAACATGCGCACAAGTGCAAGCTGTCGTTTCATCTCTTGCGGAGCCCTCGTTCTGATGTTTTGTAAAAGCAATATTTACATGACGTACGCACGCACACACGCACGCTTCCCCTGCATCCTATCTTAAGCCGTACACGTCACTTCCCAGTCGATCCCAGCTCCCCTCTTCTCTCCCACCGCTTCCCTCTCTTCCTGAACGCGTTGATTTTCAAGACAAACAAACAGACAAACAAAAACAACAACATCAACACGTTGGGTAACGGGTGATGCGGCGAGTGACGTCTTCGTCTTCGGCTTTCTTTTCCTTTTCCTTTTCTTTTCTTTCTATGTTTTTTGTATTTTTATTATTTTTCTTTCATTGTTGTCGCAAGCACTACATAATTCGCGCAGGATCTGACAAGGGTGAGAGACGAAGGAACGTCTTCGTGCAAGGTCCAGAAACGACTTGGCGATCGAAGAGAGAAAGAGAGAAAGCGAGAAAGCGAGAGAGTGGAGAGTAACGAAACCGCCAGAGGTTTCGTTGCATTTCATAAATATGATCTCGCTCTCGCTTCCCCCCTCATTCCTTTTCTTTCTCTTTGCTTCTTTTCAATCTTGCTATGAATATTTGTACTCACAGCGCCTCTGCAGAAGTCATGGTTCGCCTAATTCATCTGTCCTAAAGTTCCCCACGTGCTTTGCTGCTGCTGCTACCTCTGCTCTGTCTCAAAGCCTCACCGTCTCCTTTTTTTTTCAGTTTCTTTTCCCACGGCGTTGCTCTGCGTTTCTTCATTTCACCTTTGATGTGTTTCTTTCATTCTGTCAGTCTCTCACTCACTCACTCACTTGCTCTCCCTTTCGCGTTGCACTTCCATATTCAGGAAACACAACGCAAATCGTTTTATCTCTACGCGTGTGTAGGTGTGTGTGCAGGCTACTTGCCTATCACACACACTGACACGCGAAGCGGATTCTCCAATCTCTCGATGGCAAACGACGCACGGATGCGAGGACGAACCTGAGATGCTATTAGCGGAGAGAAAGAGACGGTGGTGAGCCCGTGTCTCTGAATATCAATCAAAGCTCATGCATTCAGAAGCAGTGAAAAAGAAGAAGGGAAAAAATATATAAGATGAAAGGATGCATTTGTGGGTACTTTTTTGTTCTTTCTCAAAAGTTAAAAACACTTGCACTGTGGACATGACAAGAGCGCGTCACGTGCTGTGTTTCTTTTTTCAGATTTTTCGAAAAGTTTTTTTTTAAAAAATTAAACAAACTGGTTCTGACGACTTTCTGCCCTCTGATGCCCCCTTTTTTTTTTTACTTCATGGGTTACGACGTGTCGGACGTGAATCACTCAGCCTTCAGCGTCTTGCACCACCTTCCCTTCCCTTCTCTCCCGCAACACACAATTCGAAGCTCCTCATTTTTTTTTTTTTACCGTGGAGCCATTTTTTATTTTTTATTTATTCGTTCCATCTTTTTTTTTCTTTTTCGTTCACTCTTTTTTTAATTCTGAGAGGACTGCCTGTCCACCCCCGACCCATCGCAGTGCAGAACGCTTCCCACAACCGTCTTCTCTCTCTCTCTTCTTCTTTTTTTTTTTGTCCACCGCACAAAATGTCGAGGTGCTTTTTTTTTCCCTCCCCTGCGACGTATCTATGCTCACTCTTCACCTCAAGGTCGCCCGCGAGGTAACACCGCGTTTTTTCTTTGCTTTTTTGTGATCTTATTCGCGTTTTTTAAGTATTGATTTTTATTTTATTTTATAAATTACGTTTCAAAGATAACGACAACTCCTTTTGGGAGCCCCAGTTGTATACGACCTTTTCTCCCCCTTTCATTCACGTTACTATATATAAAGAGATGGTTTCCCTTCTTTTTTTTCTTGCATTCTTTTTCCCTCTCTTTCTCCCTCCACAGCAAAAAAAAAAAGTCTTTTCAAAATGCTTCCGTTTGTTGCTCAGCTCTTCAGCGTCTGCCAACTATGAGCAGAAAAGATAAAAAGGAAAAATGAAAAGGTGAAAGGATAGAAAAAAAAACGGTAAGCGTTGAGAGAGAGAGAGAGTTCCCTCCACAGTGGCACACAAAGGGGAAGAAGGAAAAGGAAAGAATGCAAAAAAAAAAAAAAAGAGTTGCTGCCGCCTCTTTTTTTTTTTTCTCTTCGTTTCATCCTATGCTACCGGCGCGTTAGCGGCCTGACAGACGACGAGCTGTTCGATCGTCTACCGCACACACATGGCAGCGTGCCAGGCTTTGTGTGTGACCCATGTGTCTATTGGAGATGTGGGGGATGTGGGTACGGACGAATCCACCGCCAACTCTCATGGTGCGATGATGCACATACCATGGTACTGTCACTACGTTGGTGAGAAGGGCTCACCACTGTGTTTGGACGGCAAACGAAACGAATGACCACGTATGTCTACTTCCCTCTGGGTTAGACCCCCCACTCCCTCAAGAAAGTAGAAGAATAACACAAGATTCATTTTCTTTTCGGCATTGCATTTCGGAAGTTGCCGTTATCCCCGTGAACGCGTGTATCCGTATACGCGCGTTAGGCCTGGTTTATTCATCTTTGGGAGAGGGAAGCACGTGAGAAAACGAAGAGGCAGAAAGCAGAAATAACAACAACAATTTCGTAGTCATTCCCGCACGATAAATTACACACGCACAGACACGGAAACATACAACGCACGCGCTGCCCGCTTTTCATTCATGGTGAAGGTGGACACGCTTTGCCTGTGCCTCCGGCTGGCTCCTGTCACGCTGCTCGTCGCCGTGCACTGCAGTGGGGGCCACTGGGCGACCGACGACGAGGCTCGCGAGCGCGCGCTGCGACACGGCTTCAGCGTGGAGCTCTTTCCCGAACGCCCCTTATCTGTTCTAACGCACATGTTTGTGCACATCTCCTCGCAGCATTTGCTGTCTAACCTTTTCTCTCTCGCGTCGACGCTCATGGAGTTTGGCGGCGAGGACACGATGCGCGACAATGTGGAAGAAGACGATGTTCCCGTCGTGGCGAAGCGTTCGCTGGCGTCGCTTCTTGTGATGACGGTGGGTGGCATTGTGGGAGGTCTCGGCGGACAGATGTTGTACAACCAAACCAAGGTCGCGAGGCGTCGAGAAGAGGCGGAGCGGCTGCGCGCCGAGCAGCGCGCGCTTCGACGTCACGGCACGGGCACCGCATCCTCGTCGCGGAAGGACCGCGAACGGATTGTCGGCGAACCTAAAAAAGGCATGTCCAAGATTCGCAAGCCCAACATGTCGCGGCTGTGGTCCGACGATGGCAGCCTTGCGGCCAAGAGCCTCATTGAACATAAAACTGGGAATGCGGGAGCATCCAGAAAGGAAGCGAAGGAGGCAGACAGCGCTGTCGCGGCAGCAGCCTTGTCGTCCGCTTCCTCCTCTCCGCTGTTGGCCGATGGCGCCACGGTGCAGACGGCGGCAGCGACGCAACAAGTGGCGGCAGGCACCGGGACGGCAGCAGCCGTAGCGGCATCTGCGTCACCAGCCGCACCGGTGCGGCGGCGAGAGGTTCTATCGTTGGCGGACACCTACACGACGAACCTGCGCGAGCGCGTTATTAAAAAAATGCGTGGCTTCATCGTTCACGACGACGACGATTTACGCGACCCCACGAGTCGCTACGCCTCTACCCAACGGTGGGACAGCGATAACGAGGCTGGTGATGTGGTCACCACCACGACGCTTTCGTCATCGCATGGGGTCGCGCGTGACGATTTCTCTGGCGCCACGGATGGGGCGAATGAGGTGGGAAATTTCATCACACGAGCCTTCAAGCGCGCGCAGCTCTCTGCGAAGGCGTGGAGCGCCTCAAAAGCAGCCGACGCGCAGGCGCTGCTGAACCGCAACATGCTCATGTGCGGCGCCTCTGCGGGCGTCTGTGCGCTCTCTGGCTTTAACCTCACGTATTACCGTCGGCCCATCACCGCGCTGTGTCTGGCGCTTCCTGAAATGCTCATCCTCGCCAATGAAATCATGAGCAGCTGCTCGAGTGAGGCAGCCTCGTCATGGCGTACGCTGCTGCCCGGGCAAACGGTAGGGCACGCCGCGCATGTCGGTGGGTTTGTGGTGGGTGCCGGCATGGGTCTTCTCTGGCGATGGGTCGCACCGCTGCGGAAGGGCAACGCCGTCCGAAGGCGCACCGAGAAGGCCCGGCAGCAGCGGGAAGCGGAGGAACGCGCGGCCTCGCAGCAGTGGCGCCGCGCACGACCGAGGGCGAGTGAGGGGAGTGAGACCGGCAGCTACAGCCACGCGTACGCGAGCCATCAGCATAGCAGTAGCGGCGGCAATGGAAGTGGCGTGTACACTTATTAGTCAAAGAGAAATATATTTGCATGAAGGCGTGTGGTAAAAAACAAACGGGTGACGCGTGGTGGCTGAGTTATGTCTCGGAGCGGCTCAGATTTGCTGTCCTTCTCCATTGGTCGCACGCGCGTCGATGTTGGCATGGTGTGTTCGGTGATTTTTTCAAATGTCCTTCTTGTTTTTTGTGGTGTTTCCTACCGACACGGAGAAATGCGCTTCGTGCGTCGTGCGTCTCTCGGTACCTCTGCGCACGGGCCATGAATCTTGATGTTGAAAGGCTGAAAGAGCAAGAATGGGCTTCACATGCGAGGACGACTTTTTCTAAAAAAGATGTTTTTATGTTTTGCGATGATGCTTCCTTCTGTGTCGCACCTTCTCTCCGTTTTTATTCTTGACGCACTCACAGATATCAACTGACAGCTCTCTTTCCCCCTCTTTTTTTTTTCTTATGATGAAGTTTCGTGGAGGAAACGGTATTCTTCAAGCAATAAACGTTACATCGCAACAACAACAGCAACAACCGCAAAAAAAAAAAAAAAAAAGCATCTACGAATGGACTGTTCACTGCATCTTTTTTTCCCCTTTATCTCTTTTTCTTCAGTCGTCCTATTTTTTTTTTCTTAAATGATGATTCATCTACGCTATAGTCTCCAACTTCCCGTCTTCTGTTTTTTTTTTTAATTATAGCTTCCAATCCTTAATGACCCCTCTGTTTTCCTTCGCTCGCCTTCTTCTTCCGTTTTCTTTTTCTCAGCGGCGGCTCTTGTACCAAACCTCTTTTTTCTTTTTCGCTTCCTTCCTTATGTGACGTCTTTTTTTCTTTTTTGTTTCAGCCTTCAGAAGCTCACTGGCAACCGCCATGATTGGCGGAAAGAATACCGTAAAGGCTATTGTGGGCTATATGCAGTGCTTCTTCTAACGCGAAGGACACACCAACGTGCACTATATTTTCAAAAACAACAACAAAAACGTAGCATATTTCTCATTCATGATGACACATCTCATCTCACCTCATGAACCCTCTTTTTTTCCAGACGAGTTTCTCACTTTTCGTCTGTGACGCCTCAAAACTGAAAACAAAAAAGAAACAACGATACCCTGAAGCTGCGTATCGTATGTCTTTGCCCACCATATGTCATCTGTGCGGATGGATGGGAGAGGAAGTGACCGCGTTGGGTGTGTGAAGGAAAAAAAAGGAGAGAAAGAGAAAGAGAGATGGTGAAGCGGTCCGGTGATAGACACGTCGAGATATCACCCAGAAAACAACCGCACCTGACATTCGTCATGTGTTATTCTCTGCCTTTGTTTTCCTTTCTTTCTTTCTTTCTTTCTCTCTTTCAGCTTCTTCCACTCATCCTCTTGTGTCTCGTCGTATCGCACTGCGCTTTCCCTGTGGTCCTCTTGTCTCTTCTTTTTGTCCATTGTACATTCCGTGATGGGACGGCATCGAACCACCTCGCAGCACTTTTCCCCCTCTCCAGATCTCCTCACAACAGCTCCTTACAAATACAAAAACAAAAACAAAACCAACAAAATAAATAAAAGACAATGCATTCCTGTACATGGTCATGGTGCTCAGACGAACATGGCGCAGGTGTCAAGAAGATGTGAGAGCACCCACACTGGGTATTGTTTCTGGCAGTCGTTGGGCTGCAAGCGGGGGACCATCGGACAATCGCTCGAGGTCGCCGTTGTCTCTCCGACCTTCACCTGCGGTAGTGAAGCCAAAAAGCGAAGAGTATTCAGACTGACAGGGCACGTGGTGCACCCCTTCCCTGTTTTTTAAAAATACTTTACCATGTCTACTTGTCGATAATGAGAACCATATATGCGTTTGCTGCAAACACGAACACGCTTAACAAATGCGACCGTTGCATGCTGCCGTCGTTTCTTCTTCTTCTTCTTCATGCTCCACAACACTTCTACTTCCTTTGTCACTGTTCAGCTCATCTTCACTCACGAAGCGAACCATTCGCTCTTTATTTTTCGTCTTCTCATCTTTGAAACGTGATTGGTGTTCAGATCGTTCGCGACATGCCTCCATTACACTGGCCGCGTCAGGGCAATGCCTTGGGCAGAGTCATGGGCGGACAGATGCTTCTCCTTGGGCTGCTGTTCTTGTGGATCACCGCCTGCCCATGCGTTCTTGCTGGGCCCGTGAATCCTTCCCCAGCACAGGTGCGTGCAGGGGCAAGCGACGTCCAACCCCACACCCGCATGTCTCGATTCACGTCCGCCAGAGACCCCTTGCCTGACGCTGCAGACGAGGTCCTGGAGTGTGAGTACACACTGGTCCTCGAGGCCGAAAGGGGTGGACGCCTCTTTACTGTGGCCCCCACCGATCCCTACGAGGCGCGGTTCAAGGCTGCCGTGGAGGCCGATCTCACAGAAGCTATTTTCACTAACGTCACGGTGAAGGAAGGAAGAGAGACAGAGGAAGTCCCTTCTCGGGTCTTGTCTTCTGCAGTCACAGGGGTGTCGTCGCGTGCGTGTGATGAGCATACGATACCGGGGAACCTTGAACTGTCCTCAGCGTCTCGCGCCTCTTCCCTCTTCGCGACGAGCTGTGGGATGCAGACAAAGGACGCGAGCGGCAGCGGTGTGGAGAACACAACGGAGCTCGTCGTGCGTCGCGCCCGCGGTCTCTATTTTCACAAGTTCTTTGCCAACACGAGCGACGGCAGCGATGTGAAGGTGACATGCCGACCGCCGGGCATCCCCATTTCCGCTACGACATCCGCCTCTCAGGACAGCGCGGATGCTTCGCACGGAACCACGGGCAGTCAAAGCGCACACGACGCGAACGGCAACGGAGACGGTGACGACGACGCGAATAATAACGTCACCGTGCTAGAGGTGCGCCGGCGGTTTCACGGGAAGTTGCCCTTGATCGCAGTTCGCTTTCGCGTCCGGACCAGCCTGACGCAGGTGTCTGTCACCGATGCAGAAACAGAGAATGCAAATAGTGGAGACGACAAGGGTTCTGCCGCGGAAGACGGCAGCCGTGATGGCGAGGGTGACGACGCGGCAACAGAGGAAGCGAGCGCAGAGCGCAGAGGGAAGCAAGAGGGTCCTGATCCTGACGAGGAGGCGGATGATGATGACGGTCACGAAGAGGATGACGGCGACGACATGAATGCCACGGTCCTGGACGGCACCTTTCACATTGCACTTCCTTCCTTTCTCTTCAAGAAACATGTCTGCGACGCCTTCTTTTACAGCCTGCTCCGTCGCCACAGGCTGAGCAGGCTTTCGCGTGACGTCGTGTACGCGTTTCCTGGCTTGACCATTGATGCGATGGAAGCCATTGTGGAGGGAAAGGATTCCGCGGCGGCGGCGGCAGCCACTCGCGATGCGGCCACGAAGGCGGCAAGTGGGGAGGGGAGGGGGAAGAACGCCTCTCTGGCAGAGCACAGGGAGGCGCCTGCCGAGGTCTCTGATGTCGCTCCCCGTTCGCCTTCTGCGGCATACCCAGAAGGAAGTCAGTCTCGACGCGACGTCGATCCATTGATTTCTCGAATGGACCAGACAACAACGAGATCAGCAGCCACAGCAGCCACATCCGAAACCGATGCTGCTGCCACCCAAGCCCGCAACGCCTTGATAGTTCGCTTGTACGACACAGATCAACAGAAAAGCAGCTGCAGCGGCGCCACCTGCGTTGTTGGAATCGTGAGCTTCGGCATGATTGTGGGCCTGGTGCTAGGCGCCTTGATGCCGTTTGTGTTGGCATCCTGCCGACGGCGACGGCGCGAGCGCAAGGACGAGGCTCGCTTGCTTGCGCACCAGCAACAGCAGCAACAACAGCAGCAGCGGCATCGGTGAGTCGCGACGTCATCTGTTTTTTTTTTTTCGCAGGAGGCTTGATTCGCTTTCTTGGCATTTCTTTCCTTCTTTGATTTTCCATGATGGCTGGAACCTTTCTCTGTCTTGGCACGTGTGTTCTGCTAATTTTTTTTTTTCTTTCCCCATGTTCAGTATTGCTCCGCTTACCCCCTTCACACCCCCACTACCCCCTGCGGCATCCATGTCGACCCTATGCGCTGCAAAGGGCAACGTCCTCCCTGGCGCAGTCGGCAGCGCGTTAGGCTGTTAACCTACAGGTCGTTGGTTCGAATCCAACGGGAGGAGCTTTTTTTTCTCTCTCGTCAAACTTCTCCCCCGTTGCGCTTCATACAGACTCCTCGTCCACCGCAAAAAAGGAAAACAAAGAAATGATAAACGAAAATTAAAACGAAAGATAACCTCCTAAACGGATGTGACGGACCCCGATGGTTGCAACCAACCGTACGAAGAAGACATTGTGTATCGGATGACTGTGCATGTTGTCTTGCCATTCGGCGCTTCTCTCCGTTCTTTTCCGTTGATTCTGAAAAAACGAAAAACAACTTAGAGTCTGATCTCCCTTCTGATCGATAGTTAACGTTTCTACGCGAACACTCGCACACACCCCACACCCCACACCCATCCACACGTGCTTGTGCTTGAAGAAGTCACAGCACCACACCGTTGCACTCGTCGCTCGTTCGCTGAGTTTTATTTTATTTTAAAGCAAAGTAAATATTTCTTCTCCTCTTTCTCAGGTTTTGAGCATTTCTCGGTGCCTTCGATTTGCTGCAGGCTTCATTGGCGTTTCGCACTAGGAACTTTTTCTCGTTGCTTTCTTTTTGTCAGTGAAGTGAAGGTGTGTGCTCACATCAGGAACTGGTGAAAGACGATTGTTTGAAAAAAAAATAATAAAAAATTGTGCGGCGTACCACCGAGGGACTTCTGTTTGCTGTTTACTATTTTTCTTTTTTTCTTCTTCCTCCCTGGCTTGTTCTTACCAGGTTCTCTCTTTCTCTCTTTCTGCATTTGGTGTTGCTTCTTTGAGCGTTTCTCTTTTGGTTTCCACCACACCTTTGTCTTGCGAAGACGCAGTGCGGCGAGGTGCTGGTTATGTTGGTTCCTCATGGTCGCGGCGCTTGCTTCGCGGACGACAGAACGGCCCTCTCGAGCGATGATGAAAGCGGCGGCCTAATGCGCACGAGCACGCATCGCATCGGACAGTGGCAGAGGAACCGACGGCGGGTGCGACGACTTCACACACTAGCACTCGTGTGTGTTTTGTTGTTTATGCTGCTTGACGGCGGCGTGGTATCGCTCCTCCCCCGAGTCACTGCGCTGAATACCTGCGAGGAAATCACCTACTGCGCCGAGTGCATCTACGATCCCACCAATGGGTTGCTGCCACCAGACTTACACTGCGGGTGGTGTGCGTCGACCGGGCGCTGCCTCGCCCTTACCCATGATATCCTACACCAGTACTACGAGCTCGCCAATGAGAGCTTTCGGGACGCCTTCTGCCCGCGTCTCTTTGAAAAAGATCACATGACCCTGCCATTCACCACCACCACGTCCGAGGGCGACGTCGTGACAAGGGAGGAGACGTGGCAGTGCCCTGAGATGACCTGCTCCGCAGCCTACAACACCAACAACATTTATTTTTGCCGCGGCTGGAACATTGTCTCCATGGTGTTTGCGCTGATTCTTGTGGTGGTGAATGTGGCGTATTTTATCTGGATGCGCGCGGTGCGACAGCTCCCGTGGCGATTTGAACCGTGGCTGTCGGACACCATCAAGGGGAAGGTCTCGCAGCATCACGGGCGCTACCACGATGACTCCACGGTGACAGTGGCGTTCTCCGCGCATGAGTCTGGTCCCTCGGCGCACCACCGACGGGCAGACATTGACTGGCACGTGGTTCCTGATGCGGCCGCCACCACCACCACCCCCTCGGCTGCTGCTGCTGCTACTGCTGCATCCCTCCCTTCTATCGCGGGCCCTCTCGCAGAACACGACACAACAAAGTCAAAAGAGACCGCGGCCCCACAAGCAAAACGCGTCGCGGCGATAAGTGAGCTGCACGCGCTCCGCAACTCCATGATTCGACGCGGCGGGGTGTGCCCCTTGTGCAAGTGCCTGCAAGCGTCGACGCTGGGTCCGGGTGAGGTGTGCCACTGGTGCGACGTCGCGCGTCTGTCCTTCTTTCCGTTGTTTGTGGGGTTTTGGGTGTGTGCCATCACCCTGCTGCTGACGTTTTCCTTTGGCGTGAAGCCGTGGTTCGCCGATGTTTACTACACGATTATGCTCCTTGTTGCCTATGGCGCGTACGCGGGGCTGATGGCGAAGGTCCTGCTGAGTCGTCGAAAGCGCGTACGCACGTTTCCCGTCGAGCGGTACCGCATCGTGGAAGACGAGGGCGAAGAGGAGGCAGGGCACGCAACCCACGCCGCGGGTGGGATCGACAACAGCAGCAGCAGTCCCGGCAAGCGATGGAACACTTCGACGGTAACCGAAAAGACAACATCCGCAGGCGGACGCAGCCGGCGTGAGCTGACCATGTCTGCGCAGGAGTACGACTTGTGGTGTGCGTGGAACCGCGTCCAAGAAACGCTGCAGCGCACGGTGTATGTGGAGCTTGCCTTCCGCTTTCTCTACGGCCGCAGTTTGCACGCCGTATTTCCCTCGCTGCGAAATTTTCGCGTGCACTACGGCGGCTGCGGCTGCAGCAATGTGTTTCACAGCATCTATAGCCCAGAGCTTGTCGATGGGTTTGGTGTGACGGACGCACTGACGGCAGGGGGCGAAGACGGCATCGAGAGCTCCGCCAGGCACCCAGACCCTCGCCACCCGAACAGTGGTTTCCGTCACGCGTACGACGGAAGTGCCACCTCCAGTAAAATGCATGATGCAATGACCGAAGACGTGCAAGAAATCAGTGCGTTGTCGAGGTCACAAAGGAAGAAAGAGAAAAAGAATAAGCGGCGACAGGGCTCACACCACCGTCACCACTATCAGAGCTTCGATGGAGAAGATCCATATCGTGGACGTCCTTTTTTCAGCGACGGTGAAGGCTTCGAACCCGCCGCCAGCGCCGAGGAACTCGAACGCCGCCGGCGACGCGAAAGCGTCTTGCAGCGTGAGCGTCGAGACGCGCAGCGGCAGCGAGAGCTCGGCACCGTTGTCGTTCCCGCAACCACGGGCGAGCACACGGTGCCGGCTCCGCTGCCGATCTCAGCGTCTTCTCGCACTCCTCTTTCTCGGGAAGAGCGCGAGGCCGCTGCCCACGCCGCGCCGTACGATGAGCTGGCGGAGCCGCACCCATTGTCGCACCGCACGCGCGCACCCTCTTCCGAGTCCGTCACAATTTCCGCAGCCACAGGGAATGGTGTCGCTTCAGACGCCACTGCAACGAATGAACTGATTGCAGCCGCCATGGCTCAGACCGATAAGCACGGCGGCTTCCTGGGCCACACCTTCACCGCCGAGGATTCCGTGATCCTGCCCAGGGCCGTGCCACCAGCAGGCGGCGCGGCGGCGGCCACAACGAGTGCGACAGCAACCGCAACAACAGCGGCAGCAGCGCAACAAGACCCGAACCCACTCTCGGGTGCCTCGAGGGCGTATGATGAGAGCACCAATGTTCTCTCTCCAAATTTTCATTTCGGGCGAAGTGGTGCCGCAGGCAGCAGCATTTCCAGCACGGCGCCATCGTCTCCGAATGCCACGTCTGCCGCGATGCGTGTTGATGCCCCTTTCCAGGAGGGTGAGGGCAGCGGTGGACTTATTGTCGCAGGGGGCGGCGCAGTGGAGGCACATCCACCGCAGCCCTCCTCTTCTGTGCCAGCACCTTCGCCGTCGCCACTCACCGTTCCACCGACGCCAAGCCTGCTTGCCGGGGAGGCGCCGCAGTCCGTGACGCCGCCCTCGGGCACCGTGGCACGCGCAGTAGTGCTTCCCGGCACCGCCACCCTCACGATGGGCTCAACCCCACCACCAGCACCAGCGGCCGTGTCTGTCGTACCAGAGCTCGATACCAACGGTGCACATGAGCGGCTGGCGGAGGACACCACAGCGGCAGTCATGTCGCGCGCGACCTCGTCAAACTTCTCGCAAGCGTATGCAGCCTCCCCCTCCGGTGGCCTCCCTTCTCAACCTCACGCATCGACAGGAGCCAGTGGCGGTGACCCGAGAAACCCGGGGCCCGCCTTGTCTCCCGCGCCATCTCCGCAGAACCACTGGAACAACCTTCACACCGGCGGCGGTCGTCTGCAGTCGATCCCAGAGCACCTCCTTCACCAAAAGCGAGCGGAAACCACACAGCTTTTAAATACAGACTTACTCGGTGGCCACCGTCTGCGCAAGTGTCTTCAGCAGACCCTTTACCGCGACGAAATCATCCTCTGGCACTCGAAGCCACGCGCCTACGCCGTGGTGCAAGACAACGCGTGGCTCCTGATTGACCTGCTCGCCGGCTTGCTGATTGGCTTCTGGCTGCTCATGCTCTCCTCTCTGACCGACACGAAGTATTCCATCGTTCGCCTGAGCGGTGAGACATCGGTGGCGGTGCTTGGCTTCCTCTGCATGTTCTCTTTTTTTCTGTTGCTGGTGACCACGGTGCGTGGGCTCTCGCGGCTCTACTTGCTGACCAACGAGCGCCTCATCACGGTGTACGAGGGCATTCTCAGTCCCACCATCACGACCACCGAAGTCGCCGCCGTTAAGCACGCGACCATGTACGGCTTCCCGGAAAGTACCTTTCTCCGTCTATTTTGTATTCACGTGGAGCCGTCCTTGTGCTTCTCCTGGGAGGTCCCCGCCCTGCAGCGCAAGCTGCCCCCCATCAAGAGCCACAACTTCCAAGGTATCACCAACGTGCACGAGTTCCTCAAGTATTTTCGCCTGGTTGCCCCGAAGAAGCTCAGCGCGGCGGCGACAGCGGCTGTTGCTGCTGCTAGTGCTGCTACTGCTGTGACGAACGCGTCTGCAGGGTACACGGCAGCAGGCAACACTTACAGTGGCCCATCTGCTGCTGCTGCTGCTGTGCCGGCTGCCGGATCGCCGCCCCCAGTTTCGCCTTCCTCGAGTTCTCCGATTAACCTTGCCATGCGTCAGCAACGGTCGTCTTGGCGGCTGCACATGTTCCTTTGCACAGCCCTGCTTATTGCACTGCCCTTGATCACCATCTACCCAGTCGCCGTGCCCATGGCCTCTTCTCTCTTCCTCTTCTTTACACTGATGCTGGTGCTGCTGGCGACCATGAGCAGGGGTCTGCGCGTGCAGCAGGTCACGTACGCCCCGCTGAACCTCGCCGATGAGTGGATCGCGCGTGTGGAGGATGAACCCGTCCCATCGGCATCTATGGTGACACCGCAGGAGCCACCCTCGCAGATGGGCGGCGGCGGCGGTGGCGGCACGGCGTTTGCGAGCGCTTCGCACGCAGGCCTGCAAGCGCCAACGCCAACCCAGTACGCATCAGGGCCAGCTAACGCGCACCATCCTGTTGGTGGCTCCCTTTATGACGAACACACAGGACACAAGGCCCAGGAAATGTACGAGTACGAGACGGCGTGGGAGCAAGCGGCTCGTCGTCAGCGTCACTTGCTCAAGGAGCCCGCCACGCGTGATGGCATTTCTGTCAGCGAGGAGAAGCGATTCTTACGACGTGGGCGTGGGCACGGCGCAGGGGATTTGAGCCACGGCAGCAGCAGCGACGCGGGCGGTGACGACGGCGGCGATGCTGCCATAGAGGTCCTTCATCACCCTCATGCCCACCATCGCCACCATCCCAGTGCATACCGGCAAGGACAGGGAAGTGTCTGCAGCAGCGACGAAGACGCAGGGTCGAGTGAAGAGGACGAGGATACGCTGGAGGTGGCATCGGCGGTGGGTGAGAGCGATGACGACCCGGACCACCAGGTGAACTTACCGCCCCGTCACTCGACGCATACCCGGGGAGGCCCATCGCAGCGATCTCCCGACGGCAAGAGCGCGCCTCATGGTGGTGACGCCCGCGTAGTAACTTCCTCAACGGGGCACCGCACCCATCCACACGTGCACCTACACAACCCTCGTGCAGACCCCGGTGATGTGACAGCCGCAACACACCGTCGACGACACGGCCGTCACGCAGCAAGCACGGCGGCGGCGGCGGCCAGTGCCATGGTTCTGGAGAACACCGCATCCACCACGACGGTGGCGATTGTTGCCGGCGACGACATGCCCGTTTCAGTGCCGGGAAGTTTCTGTGACGCCCCACGCGCGAGCGTCATGGCCTTCCCTGATGTGCCCAAGACGACCAAGACCGATGGCTACCAGAGCGGGAGCACGGCAAGCGGCGGCAAGGGATCGACAACAGCATCCGGATATGCCTTCGCCGTGACGCGTGATGCCCGCTACGGGAACGGATCGCGCGGCTCCACCACTACTCACTCGCCCACCTCCCCATCTGAGTACGCGCGCCGGCGTGCCTCCCCCCTCTCCACGAACGTCACTACCGCGCTGTCGACGCCGCTGGCCGCCACCACAACGTATGCCGGGCACGGCGTGAACACAGCCGGGGCCACGGTCGATGGGGATGAGGCCGCGCCGCCTTCTCGGCTCCGCTTCCCTTCTGTGGATGCGTCACTGAATGGAAGTCTCTACTTTGGCGGTGGTGGTGGTGGTGGTGGTGGCGCTGCGATGCCGCCAGGAAATGAGTCCTTCTCTCGTGTGGTGGCGGCCTCGTCAGATGATCCTCCGCCGAGCGGAACGACATGGGGCTCGGCGATTTATGGCCGTCAGAGCCGGTGAAGCATAGAGAAGAAGACGCAGTGTGACAACCACACGACGTACGTTTATATATTTATTGTAAAGTTCTTCTGTCTTGGTGTTTGTGTCTGACTTTTCGGCTGTCTTCACAAGTGGTTTTCTTCTGTGTGTAGCCTTTTTTTTTTCATTCTTAAAGAGTATCACCGTAGCGAAAAAAACATGGGAGCGCTTACCCCCTTTTTTTCATTTCTCCCACTATTTCCACTGCCCAACTATTTTTTTTTTTCAAAATATTTAACAACTCTTCTCGCCCTCTTATATTGTGTGTTTCTCTCCCCTTCTATTTCAACAGAGCAGTCTGCCTTTGTTCTCGTCCTTAGTCGGAAACAGTTGCTTGACAAGATATTGTCCCTTTCTTCCTCCCTTTTTTCTGTTGCTCTCTCTCTCTGACCGCTCTGCAGTTATGGTTGGTCCGCTTCACCTGCAAGGACTCGTTGACACTCATCGGCGAGCCTACAGACGTGGGAAGATGAAAGAAAACCCAAACTCTCGTCCGACCCTACCTTCTCGGTTTCACGCTCTCATGCACCAGCCCTATCTGCTGCCCACCCTCTGATACCAGAGGGAAAAAAACGAAGAAGGAGAGTTGGGAAACTGTGAGGACAACGTCTGAATACAAAACAAACGACAAACACAAGAAAAAAAAGAAAGAATAACCGCACGGACCAAGGTTCACAGGCGCCTACAGGAGCTCCTCGCGTTTCCTGTGCGTGTCTGTCGGTGTGTTGGATGGACAGACATCTCCTGTCAGGTACCATTTCAGTGTACGATGGCGTCCAGAAAAACAACAACTACAACAACGATAATAATAACAATATTAGTGTCTTGTCAATAAAGAGGCCACACTGCGAGAGTTCTTTTTTTTTTTCTTTTTTATGAGAAGAAAAAGGAAAAAGAAAAAGAAGTAGTGGTAGCGCTGTTGCTTCGATCCTATAGAAAGACGTATGTCCCTTCCTTCCTCCCTTTCGGCTTTCTTTATCTCAACGAATTCTTGTTTTTTGTTTTTGCCTTTCTCTCTCTATTTGCAATTTACAGTACTTTCATTAGTATTCCTTTTTTGTTTTTTGTTTGTTGCTTACAGTCGTGGTACCCTTTGGTTTATCGTGTGGTCGTTGCCTCATTGGTCGCAAAAAAGAAGAATAATAATCACAAAAATAAATAAATAAATGCGTTCGCGGTCTAGGGTGCACGCTGCGCCGCATCGTCAGATACGAGAAGCACTGCGTTCCCTCCGCAGCCCTTCTTTTGCCATTGCTTCCCATGGAGCTCACGGAGTGATGCGAGTTGCGCTGCGACGGTACGCCTCCGTTATGGCAATGGAGTCGCCAGCAGCAGCAGCAACTACAGCGGCAAACGCGTTGCGAGGCGGTCCCCCTCTCACCGATCCATCGTCCGCGCCGGTGAAGCATGCGACGGGTGGCAGCGGTAGCCATGATAACCACAATGCAAACACCCACACCGATAGCAGCACGCATCACGGCGCACCGCGAGAGCTCTGCTTCTTTTCTTCTTTTGTCGAGGCCGACGTGGACTTGCACTGGGAGCTCCTCGTCGAGGCCCACCGCAAGCATGGCGTGTGGCTCTCGGTGCCGCCGCAAGCGCCCCCAAAGGTTCCCCACGTGGGGCCTCCAACGATTCCTGAGGTGATTTTACCGCCGCGTCAGTGCGCGCGCATGGCGGCAATTCAGCCCGCGTACCCCCCTACCCACGACCCGCCGCCGCTGCGCACGACAGGCCATCGCGCGCTGCAGGTTGGAGAGGCGTACGCGGCGACGGGCACCGCAGGGGCCTCGCCTCTTGCACAGCTCCAGGACCTGCCCGAGCACGAGCGTGCCTTGCGGGAGCAATTCCATCGATGGGGTGCCGCAGATGCGACTCCCATGGCTGCTTCTCGGACGTCAGGTGCATCGCAGGTGGCGACCTCACCCCCATTGGTAGAGCTGCACCAAGACAAGGCAGCCTCAGGCGTCAAGCATGGCAAGACGGGCACGGCGCCGTCGATTGAAACCGTGGTTACACGCGCCCCTGTGGACCCCAGCATGAAGTTCCATTGCAGCCTCTGTGGGAAGGCGTTCCGCAAAGCAGCGAACGCCACGGCGCATGTCGACCTCATGCACAACAGCGCGGGCAGTGGAAACCAGGTAGCCGGGCAGCCGCACCATGGCAGTGTTGTGGCGCGTGTTCTGCAAGGTCCAGGGCCTGGTGAGGTGATGGGGAGCGAGGATGTGGTTGTCTTTGCGTCGCCTAACCCTGCTTCACAGCCTTCTCTCGCCGGAGGTACTTCGTCGGACCGTGAGAAAGCAGAAACCAGCCCTCAAGAGAAGGACGCGCGTACACCTAGCAACGATCTTGGCAGCATCAGTAATATCAGCCATGGATCAAAAGGAAAAAGCGAAGAAGGAACGCCCGCTGTGCGTCTGCAACCCATCACAACGTCACCGTACGATGTAGCCACCGTCACCCTACCGGAAGAGGAGCTAATTGACAAGCTGCTGCTCTCCGTTTGGGATGCGGTTGCCCTTGGCCGAGAGGACATTGCGAAGCCAGCGAATCTTCCCATCGATCCGCAGAACCCGCGACAGCTGCTCGCCGGTTCCGAAATGCTTTCAGCGACGGGGACGACGGGGGAAGAGGCAGGCGGTGCATGGGAAGGGGAGCGTCGCTCCAGTGGCTCGACGAGGCCGCCGCCGCCGCGGCAGCAGCAGTGGGACAGCATGAAGGGAGCCTTCTTTATCCCCGCCGCGCTCGTGGTGGAAGGAACGGCGGACCGACGCAAGGAGCTGGAGGCCCTGCATGCCAGCAAGCCGCTCGCACGCGCGACCCCAGAGGGTGCGGCCCCGGGCATCAAGCGGCGCGCGAGCCACACGGCCGCCGGCACGGCGGGGAGAAACCCCAGCGCGGCGGCCGCGGCGGCTGTGGCCGCTGGCGTTCGAAAGGGGTTGGTGAGCGTGACAGGCTCTGGCGAGGCCCGGTGGCTGCCCATTCGGGAGCTGAACAAGCAGTACCCCAATCCGTTTGGGAACTCTAGCAACGCGGCTGCGTTTTTGGTCGAGCTGGAGCGGGAGCCGGTGAACCCGTTCGTCGATCTTGAGGGCGAGCAGCGGAAGAAGGACGGTCAGGGAGATTCAAAGGGCGCGTCGGGCGATGCGGATGTCGCGGCGACCGGCGCCGCGGGCGTGGAGACGGCGGGAACGGCGTCGACATTGTCCTCTGCGCCAGCGACAACACCGTCCGCTGCCACTGCTAAGACGACTCACGAGAAGGAAACGCAGCGAGGCCGTCACCCCGCAGACAATGAGGAGACGCGTCATCTGCTTAGCGTCTTGGTTGCTCGCCCATTTCCGTGCCCGTTGTGCATGCGTCAGCACCGCGCGGCGAGGGAGCGCGCGACCCATGAAGGAGGAACGCTGTTACCGGTGAATGCGTTTGCGGAATGGGTTCAAGCCTCCGCGCCGTACCGCTTCCGCTTACTGGACAGCCTGCTTGACCACATTGATGCCGCACATCAGGGCAATGGGACGCACGTGGGGGCTGAGGCTGCCATCACAGAGGAGGAAGTGAATCACCTGTACGCGGTCGAGGCGAACCCAGTTGTCGCCGTGAAGGAAGAGCTGCGTTCCCTGTGGTCAGAGTATCAAGCGTACACAGCGTCGATGGCGGCGAGTGCGCGTGACCATGGGGGTGGAGAAGGGCGTGGCGGCAGTAGCAGCAGCAGCAGCAGCGGTGGCGGCGACGGTCATGGCGACAGTGGCGACGATGGAGGTGATAAGAAAAGAGGCCTGGGCCTCGGAAAGAACGGGGCAGACGGAGAAGCAGGTGTGTCTTCTTCATCACACAAAGATGCTTTTCGTGAGAAGGACGCGAG
This sequence comes from Herpetomonas samuelpessoai, assembly GCA_030849835.1. NCBI lineage: Eukaryota > Euglenozoa > Kinetoplastea > Trypanosomatida > Trypanosomatidae > Herpetomonas > Herpetomonas samuelpessoai. The sequence goes on from JASAOC010002135.1 coordinate 174,710, forward strand.
CGACGACTCCTTGTCTTCTTCGATGCCTCTCGTCCCAAAGGAGCGCGTCCATGTGCACGCGCGGTGCGGTGTGAACACCGTGCTCGTAGGTGTTGTGCGAGACATTCAGGAAGGGTATCTGGGAGACACCCCGATCCTGCAGTATGTGGTCGGCGTCCTCAACCCGGCGCCGTCTTCGCGCGGGACCGCCGCTGCGGCAGACTTCAGGACAACAACCCACGCAAGCGACGGAGGTGAAGAGACGGGAGTGGTGGAGGAAGGAAAGAATGAAGAAGAGGAAGAAGAGGAGCTCGTGGTTGTCCGCTGCGTCTCGGGCATGCCCTTGTCTGCGGCTGCGAGTCATGGCGGCAACAGCTCTCTTCCGGCGGCAGAGCTGCTGCCACGCAGCCTGCTTCGGCAGAGAATCCACCTTGGCAGCCGCGTTTTTGTGGAGGGCAGCTTGCGCATGAATCGACGTGTCGATGCGGTGTCGAAGCGCAGCCACGCGTACCCGTACGTGCAGGTGGCGCCACCGCTGGGAAGCATTCACGCGCTGTGAAGGAGTTCACATCGAGTGTGATTCCGGAACGAGAGTCCTTTGAGAGACGAGGGAGCGTATGAAAGAATGCTGGCAAGGAAGAAGCGTTCATTGTCTCCCTTTCCGTGTCGGGACGATGTTCTGTGGATGGGGAACGTGCTCGTTTTGTCTGTATTCATCTCCCTCTGTGTGCATCCGTGCGCACCAGCTTTTTTTTTTATTTTTATTTTTCATGAATTACGATTTATCTGTCGAGAGGGCGAGTTTGTGCGGTGACGTTGTTTTCCTTTTTTCCCCCTCTCCCCCAGTTGCAATATTCACAGAGTTCAGTTTCAATTTCTCTTTTGAGAAGCCCGTGTGTTCGCTCACAACGCACATGCGCCAACGCTAACAACAGAAGACCCAAAGCAGCAACGACGAGAAGGTCAGCAGTGAAAAAAAAAAAGAAAAATAAATCCACGAAAGACGTCGTGAGAAACATCAGGGCACATTCGTTCCTCAAAGGCGTGTGTTTCTATCGTTGGCGCTCAGGCGAGCACACCATAAGATGTTTCTTTTCTCCAAGCGGAAAAGGATTACGAGAAAACAACGTCTGAGAGCACTCCATGGTATCCTTTGTGCCTTCCTTCAAGACGGAACGCGCAACAGCAGCTTCATTGTCTATTTCGTGAGCCCTCCTTCGAGGGTGCGATCAAGCCAGCTGTGTCGGCCCTCTTGTTATCATGGAAGGCCCAATCACATCGGATGCGTCCAACTCCTTTCCCATAACACGGAGAGACTTGACTCGAAAGGAGCCAGAACACAACTGAGGATATTTTCGTGAGCATCACCAGATGTAATTCCTTCTCTCTCGTTGATCCCCTCTTCTTCCTCGGATGCGCTTGAGCTGCTTGAAAAAACAACAGTTACACACATCGCGATCAAAGGAAAACGAAAGGAGTACGTCACACACTTATTGCATAGATAACTGTCTCACACACTGGTATAGCAGGTGACTTGTGTGTTTCCACCCCTCTGTGGTGGTCACGACAGAACACAAACACAGGCCAAAAAAACAACAAGAATTCATCTTCACAAAAGTTCAAATCTTTAAATTCTAACACTCACTTCAAAAAAAAATAATAATAAAATAAAAGACATTGGACACGAGGACAAAAGTGAAAGTTAGTTTTACTTTCTTCGTTTCTCCACATCGGTAGACACACGTCTCTCGCTCGGTACTTGATTGAAAGAAGGACCCCACTGTGTGCAGGGATTCGTTTCTGTTTCTTCTTCCTCATTTGTCTCTCTTCTTATTCTGCATCTGTCACGCGCGCGCTTCGTTAAGCGGTGGTCATCGTAGCATTGAACCTTCATCTCGTCGTCTTTTTTTTTTAATTATTATTATCCGGAAGTGATTAGGGGCGAGTCATGTCTGGTCTGTCCCTTGCACAGGCTCGTCTGCGAGAGGAGCGCAAGGCCTGGCGACGCGACCGTCCGTTTGGGTTCTGGGCAAAGCCAAAGGAGCTCCCCGCGTCGTCGTCCTCGGCGTCGTCTTCGACAGCGAATGGAGCAGCCAAGGCGAATTTCTTTGGTTCCGCGGCTGCGGCCGTTGCCACCACCGCGTCTTCTTCTTCTTCCACGGCAGGAGCCTCGTTGGGGGGTGGCGGCCTCTCAGGGGAGAAGCGACCTCGCGAAGAGGACAGAGGGAGCAACGGGACGACATTGGAATCCACTGGAAATGGCGCTGGTGGTTCGACTGCTGGTGGTGGTGGCGGCGGTCTTGACTTGCTTCACTGGGAGGCTGGGATCCCAGGCAAGCCGGGCACGCCCTGGGAAGGCGGTGAGTTCCGCCTGCTGCTCAACTTCACCGAGGATTACCCCACCAAACCGCCCAAGTGCGTCTTTGCCCCGGTGCTCTTCCACCCCAACGTCTACCCGAGCGGCACCGTCTGTCTCTCCATCTTGAATGAAGAAAAGGATTGGCGACCGAATATTACGATTAAGCAGATCCTCCTCGCCATTCAAGAGCTCTTGGATAGTCCAAATGTGAAGGATCCTGCGCAGGAGGAGCCGTACCGCTGCTACATGCGAGATGTGAAGGAGTACGAGCAGCGGGTACGCGAGGAGGTGAGGAAGTTCCACATGAAGAGGTAAAAAAAAGGAGAAGAAAAGAGACTCCCTTCCTCCCGCTGATGATCGAGCAATGACGGCAGCAACGCCGAGGGTCCAAGACAAAAAACAAACAAACAAAAAACAAACAAACCAGTTGAGGGGACGACATTCAAGAGGCCGATGAGCAGAGAAGGAAAGATGACCAAAAGCGTTCGCATTGCTCTGTTATTGCCATTGTTATTGTTGTGATACAGTCTGCTCTTCTCTCCCAGCACGTTTTTTTTTTTTTTTGAGTATCTCGAGCAAAAAGATTTACTCTCTCGTCTGTCCAACGCTGCTTCGCTCAAAAAACGAATACCTGACGTTTTTTTAACTGTTTTTTTTTTCATTTGCTGCGACGCACGACAATTGTGAGAATAGACCCATAAATAAACCAAAGATATTTCTTCGTTTTGGAGGGTTGGCGAATGCTCGTACTGTTGCGTTTGCTTGTTGCTTCTTCTTGAGTGAAGACAACAGCAGCAACCCCACCGGTTGACGCATCTACACAAACACAAACACACAACTAATCTCAAAGAGAAAAAAATAAGAGAGATCGTATTAATCAAGAAGCACTTTCAGATAAATGGAAATCTGGAGAAGAGAGCCTCGCGCGTGTGGGGGATGGATCAAACGCTCTTGCCTGCGCGTTGGGTTCACCTACCTCACACTTCCTTTTTTATTTTATTTTTTGGTCCACCTTGTTTGTCGGAGGTCGGTCGAAGTTGGGACGCACGCACGCATTCGGTCTCTCTTTATGACAACACTGTGTCTGGGTATGATCGTTGTTTTAAATCTCCGTGGAAAAGAAGAGCACGCACTGCTAAAGCGGTTGAAAGGGAACCCTTCCTCTCTTTCTCTTCTTAGCCACTCATCGCGTTTCTGATTTCTTTGTGCATCTTCTCGTCTTCCTTTCCTTTTTTTTTTTGTATGTGTGCTCGCTGTCCTATCATGATGCATAATCTGATGATTGAGTACGGTACATGAACAACAACAAGAGAACGAAGTGAAGTCAGGGAGGAGAACAGAGAGGGGAAAAAAAAGAAACGGCATGTGGGGGGGAGGAGTTGAGAGATGATGTTTTTTCTTTTCTCGGTTGGTGGTGAAAAAAAAGGAACCTCTGAGTGACCACCACATTGTGTGTGTGTGTGTGTGTGTGTGTCTGTGGTTTTGATATGGGAGAGCAGCGTGCAAGCTCATGCTCAACAGTCAAGAGCGAAATATCATCAGCAGCAATGCGTCTCTCCTCCTGTACCCTTCCTCTTCTCCTCTTTCGACGAATGGTGTATCGTGCTCTTATGAACACATGCGTCGTGTATCACCCATGTTGACGGTGTGAGAAGTAAATCGAGCGCATCACAAAGCGTTTCGTTTTCTTTTTTCCCTTTTTCACACAAACACATCACATTCATTCACCACAGCAAGACGAAGCATGGGTCGCGCGTCCAAGGATAAGCGCGATATCTATTATCGCAAGGCCAAGGAAGAGGGTTACCGCGCACGTAGCGCCTACAAGCTGCTGCAAATTCATGAAGAATTTAACATTCTCAGCACAGAGGAGATTACGACCGGCGCGGTGGATCTCTGCGCGGCGCCAGGCAGCTGGTCGCAGGTGCTTGCCTCCCATTTCAAGCGCATTGAGAGCGAGAGGAAACAGAAGCAGCAGCATCAACAGCAGGACGGCAATGAAGAAATCAAGAAGGAAAGCGAAGCACTTCCTGCTGTGAAGCCGCGTATTGTGGCGGTGGATCTGCAGGAGATGGCACCCATTGACGGTGTCTCGATCCTGCAGGGCGATATCACCTCCGAGGCGACCGCGAACACCATTATCGAACTTCTCAATGCCCCAGAGGAGGACGAGGACGAGGGCGATGCGAGCGCTACGACACATCGCGGGACAGATCAGCCTCCGCAGAATGAGGAAGTGAATCGAAAAAAACAAAGGACAGAGCAGGGCACTGGGTCCATCGCCCAACCGTCCGTGCCGAAGCGCAAGGCGGACATTGTCGTCTGCGACGGTGCCCCCGACGTCACGGGCATGCACGAGCTTGACGAGTACCTGCAGCATCAGCTGCTGCTCGCCGCACTGACCATCACGACGTGTGTCCTTCGACCAGGCGGCGCCTTTGTGACCAAGATGTTTCGCGGCCCCAACACACCATTCCTCGTTGCCAAGTCGGAGCTTTTCTTTGATCAGGTGCGCGTCGTGAAACCCAAGAGCTCGCGGAACGCGTCGATGGAAAGCTTTTTAGTGTGTCAGGGGTTTCGCGTGCCGCCTGGGTACGTGCCTCGGTTTTTGAATGCGAATAGTCACAACAACAACAACAGCAGCAACAGCAGCACCGTTGGGAACCGTGATGCGAATCAGAATCATGGCGACGCCGAGGGTAGCGATGTGAAGGGAGGGAGAGAACCGGCAGTGGAGCACGCTTCCACCATCGCGGGTCCCTCCTCCACCGCAGGCGGTGCGGCGTCGGCGTCTCCCTCGGCGAAAACTGCGAGCGCTCGTACGGGTGACTGCTTCACCCCTGACGCCCCTGAGTTTGGTTTCGCCACTGGCACAGATGGTGCCACCCATCCCGAGGCAGCCCAGCTCTTGCAACGCCACCTCCTACCGTTCCTGTCGTGCGGTGACCTGTCGGGCTTCGACGCGGACATGTGCTACAACCGAGAGAAGGGAGCGGCCGTGCTGGCACCGGTGCAGCCGCCGCTGGAGGCCCCGTACTTGGCCAAGAAGGCGGTGATGGAGTGACAGACATGACAATGTTCCAACATCAAGGAAGAACAGCTATCCGAGAGAAAGAGAGATAGCGAAGAATGCTGACCTCTTTTTTTTATCGTCGTGTGTCACTCGTTGGTGTTTTTTTTTCCCGTACGTAACACTCCGTGTAACAAGATGACCGCATCTAAGTCTAATCACACACTCACGAAAAAAAAGGAAAAGAAACACGTTCAAAGGAACGAAGGACAGAGGAAAGCAGGGAAGGAGGAAAGCAGTTCAAAAAGATATCAGGCTTTGATGGATTTGATGGAGATGGGCGTGAACGTAGTCGCTGTCTTTCCTTCTCCTCTTGTTTTTGCGTTTGCAAAGAGCGAAGCGGACTCACTGTTTCACCTCTGGCATTTTTGTTTTTCACATGGTTCACGTCATTTCCGTTAACACGAACCACATCCGGTGAACTTCGCTTTTGAGGTGTTTGGCGAAGGCGGACAGGATGGACAAGTACACGTGGGAAGATGCCATGGTGATGGGTCCCATCAAGAGAGGGAGAAAGAAACCACAATGGTTACATGCGTTTCCTCTGCGTTCACGGACGATACGCTTCTCTTTCACCCCCCTTTCCTTTCCCTTCTCATTTTACGAATATGGATGAACCAAACCTTCGCACGTGTAGGGTATCTTGCATTTTTTTTTTGGATTTAGCTTTACCTTTTTGGTTTCTTCTCATTTACTCTCTCTGTGTTATTCGCTCTTTATTCATTCGGGTCCAGGTTGCCGATTCACGCATTAGCCGTTGTCGTCATTATTACTATTACTATTATACCTCTTCTTCTTCTTCTCTCGAGCTTCTCCTAAAAGCCTTTCCGCTTTCCTTTTTCTGCGGAACCTGCACGTGGTAAACGAGAAAGACAAAAGAAACGCACACGGGGGTGCACCATACCAACAAAAAAAAAAAAGAAATAAGAGAAAGAAAAATATATATTTCACTATGACGGCGGGCACACAGACCAGCACCGGAAGCGGTGGCACCTTTTGTCAGGACCAGTTCGAAAAGGCAGAGACGCTCCTCGCCAATAACGATCGCGAGAAGGCCAGGGCACTCCTGCAGACCATCATTGCGCAGGAAGGCATCGCGCCCGATGAGGTGGACGAGATTCACGCCAAGGAGCAGGCCATCTACGCGCTCGCGAGGGTGCTTCAGACGAGCAGCGATGGCGACGGCCTTGTCACTCTGCTCAAGAGCACCCGCCATTTCTTTGTTCTGCTCCCCAAGGCAAAGGCCACACGCATGGTGCGCACCATCTTTGACAGCATTGTGCGCAGTGGCGTCCCCCTCGCGCAGCAGCAGCAGATCTGCGAGGAGACCATTCAATGGGCCCGACAGGAGAAGCGCACGTTCCTGCGCCACCGACTGGAGCTGCGTCTGTCCGAAGTGCTATTCGAGCAGAAGGACTCACGAAAGGCCCTGACGACGCTGATTGCGCTTCTCCGCGAGGTGCGCCGCATCGACGATCGCACGTTGCTGCTGGATATTCACCTCCTGGAGAGTAAGATATACTACTCCATCAAGAACCTCTCAAAGGCCCGCGCGGCGCTTGTCTCGGCACGCACGACGGCGAACAGCATCTACTGCCCGCCGCTGGCGCAGGCGGAGATTGACTTGCAATCCGGCGTTCTGCATGCCGAGGAGCGGGACTTCAAGACGGCGTACTCGTACCTCTACGAGGCCTTCGAGGGCTTTCACCAAATGGGCGACCAGGCCAAGCTCGCGCGCCGTGCGCTGCACTACATGATTATCGCGAAGATCTTTTCCGATAACACCGATGAGCTGACGGCACTGCTGGCGTCCAAGAATGTGCTCGAGTACAAGGGGGCGGACATGGATACGCTGCGCGGCATCGCCGATGCGTACATGAAGCGCGACACGCATAGGTTTAATGAGGTGCTCTCCGCTGCCGCGGCGGCCGCGGCGACGGCGCCATCGTCGGCCCCTTCGACCCCCGGTGCGCCGTCGTCTGCGGCGGCTGATGGGACGGCCTCCAGCGAAAGCAAAGATGTTTCCGGCGCCGCACTGCTCCGTGACGAAGTGGTGAAGCGTCAGCTGCACGAGATGTACGACATGCTCGTGGAGCGCCATCTGCTGAAGATTATTCAGCCTTACAACCGTGTGCAGATTTCGTTTCTCGCGGAGCTCCTGAAGCTAGAGGAAGCCCCTGTGGAAGCCCGTCTTTCTCAGCTCATTTTGGACAAGAAGCTCTCTGGTATTGTAGACCAACAGCACGCCTGTCTTGTCGTCTTCGACGATGTTGAGCGCGACAAGCGCGGCGATGCCGCGGCGAATGGCGGGGAAGAAAAGGTCTACGAAAATGCCGCGGACCAGGCCATCGCCGAGGCACAGGAGCGCACGACGCTGCACCAGGATGCGCTCGTGGCGCTGGAGCGCTACGACGCGCTGGTGACGGCGCTCTTTGACAAGGTCGCGGGCAAGTTCGACCCTCTTGTCGAGGACCGCCTGGCGAAGCGTGAGGCGCAGCAGAAGGCGCAGGCGGATCGCCGCAAGAGAGGAAAGGGCCAGAAGGACGAGGAGGAAAGCAGCGGCGGCAGCACCACGAAGGACGGGAAACAGAAGAAGGACAAGGATAGCGACGGGGCCGGTGGCGCGTCTGGCAAGAAGGATAGCAAGTGAGAGAGCCCTTTCTCGGCCTCCCTTTTTTTTGCTACGTGTTTTTTTTTTTTTTGTGTGTGTGTGTGTTTGCGTTTGTGCACGAGTGTGCTTCATTCAACGGCACACTCTTTCTCTGTCCTCTTCCGTTTTTTTAATTTTTTTCTGTGGTGTTCGCTTCTCACGCATGCGGCCGTCTCCTCTGGGGAAATCGGTTCGGAAGGCATGCACGGCGCGGCGTGGGCGTCTGTTGGTCTCTCAGGAGACTGCTTCGTTCCCCTTCACATGTGATGTAACTTTTCGCCCTCGTCGTTTTTTTTTTTTTTGAGACAATGATGTGCTATTGTCTGTATGAAGAGAAGAGAGAACTGGTGAATCTGGTCTTGGAGCTCCATCACCTCTTGGCGAGCTGAACGTGTGTTTTTCCCCTTTCTTGTTGTGGCGTCCAGATGGAAGATTCCCCAGCAATCATTGCCAGCGTAACAGGACTGTGATCGCTTTTTTTTCCTTTTTGTTGGTACTGGTATCGTTATTATTACTATCATGATGATTTCTTGCGTATCTCTTTGTTTATCCTTTTCTCTCTTTTGTTTCTCCCTATTATTCAGAGACTGGGCTGCTGTCGTACCCTCCTCTTCTCTCCCCTTCCTCCCCTCTCCAGAGGATTGCAAGGAGCGTTTTCCTTTCCATCCCCACTCTGTCGCCATCCCACCCCGATGCCGTCCACCGTTGCTGACGTCATCATCAGCTTTTTTTTTCCCTGTTCGACTCTCTCACTCTCTATGTTTGTGTTTTTCTGTGAGCCCAAGTCATTTGTGCCTGCGATACGTCGCATGTGCGGCACAGGAACATAAGAACAGTGGGAAGGGACAGGCGAATTGAACTTCATGCGCATCAGAACATCGAATCTCCAAAACACAAAAAAAAACACAACAACAACAGATTAAGGAAGATAGAGGCGGCAGGAAGAAGCACGAGGAGCCGAAGCGTCACCTCGCCTTTCCTCTTCTTCTTTTCTTACTTGAAAAAACACCCTTCCTCTGTTGTGTTTGACGATGATGAACACAGAGAGAGAGAGAGAGAGATAGGAGAAGAGAGGCTCTCCTTCTTCTCGTTGTTGCGTCGTGCGCCCCTACAGCTGTAGCGCTCCCCCCTCTCGCGGCTGGCCGCATCCCTGGCTCAAGCATGTGTCATGCCCACCGCACGCAGCTAATGTAGGGAGAAAACTCCGGTGGCATACGGTCTTCTCATTGCATGCTTTCTTACCAATCCCCATTCTCGCTCTGCATCCTTCTGCATTTTTTCTTTCTTTCTTGTGTGTGTGTGTATGTGTGCACATTATCTCTTCATTTGTGTCTCATTTCCCTTTCTCGCACCTGTATGAAGGAGAAAAGAAAAAGAAGACGAAGGAAATTCATTGGTTTTCTTTTCTTCTCTTCTACCGCGTTGGAAAAGAAAGGTAGCATTCTTGTTTTTTTGTTGTTGAAAAGATTAAACATATTTTCCACTTTGTTCTGTAAAAAAAAAAGGTTCTGTGCTGTCGTTTGACGCCACGTTTTGGTTATACAGTCGTCTGCGTTTGACGGCGAGACATACATCTGTTCATTTCTCTTCCTCTTTTTTCTTTTGTGTTTCTTCAGTGGGTCGCTGCTCAACGACCAAGTCGAATAAAGAACTCACATCGTAATAAAAAAAAAGTCTGTTGAAGAAGCCAAACATTCATACGCACCCACACGCGTGTGCACAAGCTGGTTTCACAAGGGTTTCAAAAATTATTTTCAGTTCAAAGAACAAGAAAGAAAAAAAAGCAAACACAGACGAGCGCTAAGTAAAGTGCAAGAAATATCATCGTCGTCATCATGGCGAACCAGAACCGCCCTGCCACAGGCAAGGAGGAGTACGAGCACCCCTTCTGGCACATTTGTGAGCGCATGCCAAGCGAGTACTGGGATTACGCCAACGCCAACATTGACTTCAACCCCCAGATTGAACCCTACGAACTGATCCAAAAAATCGGACGAGGGAAGTACTCGGAGGTCTTTCGCAGCCGCAACCGCAACAATGGCTGCATCTGTGTGCTGAAGATCTTGAAGCCGGTTCGGCTGCGCAAGATCAAGCGTGAAATTACCATCCTCAAGAACCTCTGCGGGGGCCCCAACGTCGTGCGTCTCCTCGACGTGCTCAAGGATGAGCGGACCGAGACGCCGATCCTTGTCACCGAGTACGTGCAGAACGCGACCAACCTGCGCACGCTCATGTACGAAAACCGTCTTAGCAACTTTGACATGCGGTATTACCTCTACGAAGTCCTCCGCGCGCTGGATTTCGCGCACCGCCGTGGCATCTTCCATCGTGATATCAAGCCACACAATGTGATGATTGATCACAAGAATAAAATTCTCCGGGTGATTGACTGGGGCCTCGGGGAGTACTACCTGCACGGGGAAGCCCTCAACTGCGGCGTGGCCACGCGGCACTACAAGGCCCCCGAGCTGCTCGTCGGCTACCGCCACTACGACTACTCGCTAGACATTTGGTGCGTCGGCTGCGTGCTTGCCGGCATGTTGTTCCGCCAGGATCCCTTCTTTGCCGGCGCCAGTAACGAGGATCAGCTCTTGAAGATTGTCGCGGTCTTTGGCACGCACGCGCTCTACCGCTACGTGGAGAAGTACAAGGGCGTCATTCCCAAGGTTGTCGAGCAGCAGCTGAGCCGCTCGCAGACCTCGTACCCGACGCATCACATTGGCTGGGATGGCTTTATTAAGCCGCAGACGGCGGATTGGTGCGATGTGACGGCGCTGGATTTGCTGGATAAGATGCTAGCGTTTGATCACGAGGATCGCATCTTGGCGCACGAGGCGATGGCGCACCCTTTCTTTGCCCCGGTTCGCGAGACACTGGAGAAGGATCCCCAGCAGCAGTACCCAGTCACTGCGAAGCCGTAACAAGATGGTCCGTTGCAATGAAATTGAAAAAATATATAATCATTACAATAACATCGAAAGGCTGACTGAATTCATCACGATAACCGAAGAGAGAACAACTAGCAGGGGAATGAATAATCGTCACCATCTGTCGTTCTCTCCTTCAGTCTCGCACATCTTTCCATTTCTTTTTTAAAAAAGGCATGTTGGAGCTTGCCTGCGCTGCATCAGTCACATCACATGGAAAGGTTGCGCTCTTGTTTCGTTGAAGAGCATCAACATCCACCACTAGCTCCTCTACGGCTGCTGCTCGTTGGTGACATGTTCTTTACGGTTGTGCGTTGTTGCTCGTCCTCTCTTCTCTGTACGCGTATCTCGCTTTTTTTGTTTTTGTTTTGGTTTCTAACGTTGGTATCCACTTCCCTTTTCCGTTTCTACTCGTTGCGGTGTTTCTTTTTTGTTGGATGGCAGGTCATCTTGATCTGCGAGAGAAGTGAGAGGGCACAAGGCACGCGCACGCCCACGGGTCGAAACTACATGCTCATGAAACGCCATTGCATGCCTTGCCTTTTTTTTCCCTCTCCCTTCTATTCTCTCTCTCTCTCTCCCTCTTCTGACATCGCTTTGTGTTCTGCAACATGTTGCTTGTTCTTGTCCTTGTCCTTGTCCTTGTTCATGCTCGTTTACTTTTGTCTTCTGAACTTCACTCCTTGCTGAATGCATCTCGGCCTGTCGCATGAGCGACTGTTACGACGTTAACGATATCAAAGATACACATTTGAGAATCAAAAAAAAAAGCGTTGATGGGGTTTAGCCAGTTCAACGAGTTACTGAGATATGGGCTGTCAGAGGAGACATGATCGGTGAGCCGACAGAGGAAGGGAAAAACAGGGATGAAGCTCATCTTTCGCTGCGATGGTGGCGAAGCATTGATTTCTTATTCTCGTTTTCCCTTCAAGATAGAGATGTGAGCACTCCCTCGCTTCCTCTTTCCTATCTCTCTGTATTCACCGTCTGCGTTCACAACTGTGGGTGAACCTCGCGTGTCTCGCGATAGATCAGAGGGCTTTGAGGAAAAAAGAGAAGAAAGCGAATTCGGCTTCTTCTTCTCAATTGTCTATGCCGTGACTCAAATCCACGTGCGCATTGAGTTTCCCCTGCTGTCGCACTGTACGCATGAACTTGTGTACGCTCAATTCCTTCCCCCTCTTTTCCTGTTATTCTATTTTTTTTCAAATAACATAAACGGAAAAAAAGAAGGCCCGAGTAAAAAAAAAAAAACCATTTCACCGAAGGCGTTATTGATTCACATCCATCACGCAAGGGCGTGTACCTTGAAGCAGCGTACGCAGAAAGCAACTTGCAAGGAATGCGCCGAGGAAACACTCGCGTCACGGCGGCAGCTTCCGTGACAGCTGCCACGCTCACGTCTGGCGTCGCATCCTCCAAGGTCTTGCATCCCAGCCGTTTCCGTTCCACAGGGGCAAACCCATCTTCAGGCGGACAAGACAATGCCATGTCAGCGCAATCGCAAAAACAAAGGGTTTCACGCGCCGTGCGTCGATCCTCCACGTTGCCCCCGCCGCCACCACCATTGAAATCGTCCCCTGTGGCAGCGGCGTTTGCTTCGTTGGGCGTAGCGGCAGAGGAAGAACGAACCGCCCTGATGCGGGATGTCATTCGACGTGGAAGTCGTGGTGGTGTTGTGAGGGCCTCTCAACATCAAGCAAACAGCAGCCGCGCCAATGAGTGCGACCATAATCAAGGCAGCAGCATTTATGATAATAACGGAACATCACCTGTGACAGCTTCCGAGGCCACGACCTCAAAGAACTGTGGTCGGCATCAAATTAGACGAAACGCATTGCGCCATCGTCCGGAAGAAGCCATCCTCACGTCTTCTCGCGAAGAAGGGCATCCGCTGAAGGGAGCACAAGGGTCAGACGAAGGTGCTGCGACTGCTTCTTCTTCTTTCTTCTCCTCGTCGAAGCGTCGCACACCTGAAAAGGCTTCATCGACAACGTCATCGCCGCGCCACTCGCTTTCAAGCGCGTACTTCCACGCCTACCTGCGGGATCGAAGCAGCCCGTTCACGATGCCCTCGTCATCGTCGCCGACGACAGACGCTTCGGAACATCACATGCCGTCAGAGGCCAGCAGTGCTCTCCCTCCTTCCCAGAGACCAATTTTGGGGAGCGGCATGGAAGAAGCCATTTTGGGGGAATGGGACTTGAGGCCTTTACCGCAAACCGGCCAGAGAAGAGACAGCGCGCGCGCATCCGAGTCTGCCGATGTTTCTAGCCGAAATGAAGCGTCACGTCAAGCAAAAAACAATCGTCCCTCCACGAATCAAAGTAATACAAGCAGTGATGGCGCTCCCGCGAGGTCGGCTTCGTCGCGTTCGACACAAGGCAGTGCACGTGCGTTGCCGCATGACTCTTTTCACGAGGATCGTGTGGTCGTATCGCAGCTTCGCAACAGGGTCGCGCAGCGCATGCGTGCCGCCAACGCGCAGCAGCTCCAAAAGGCGTTCCTACAGCAGTACAAGATTGTCAAGGAGGTAGAATTTGAATTGACGAAGTTAATCGCGTCTCTGCAAGGCGACAGGAACTCGGACAATCGTTCGCCGCCTGCTGCCCATGACGCACTTGGAGACGAAAACGAAATGGAAAACGAGAGGGACGCGCCGCACGGGAAGTCGCGCGAGGATGTTTTGTTTTCTCTGGACGCGCAGCTCTTTGAGCGTATCGGGCAGCTTCAGCGCAGCTTGCAGATGCTCTCGCCCAACCACTACGCCGCCGTCGCCGCGCTCCCCGTACTGCCGGCACCTCTTCCCGCCGCTGGGAGAAACGGAACACACGTGAACAAAAGCTCACCGCACCGCATTCGAGGTCAATCGTTGCTCTTGCGCTTCGTACAACGCACTGCGGTGATTCTGGCGCTTCTGCAGCAGCTACCCCACGCCTCCGGTTTTTTCGTAAAACCAGAGCAAGCCGAAGGGTATGCACGACAGAGCGGCGCCCGTCGTGCCGCACAGCAAGCCATTGCCTCTCTCATCACCTCCCCTGCCAGTACGTTTCTGTCTCCTCCGCAGAAGCAGAAAGCATCCGGTCAGAGAAAGGAGGAGGGTGCGGTCCCTCCTTCAGCAGAGCTTCTCGAGAAGGATCAGCTGCGTCGTGTGTGGGAGCTGCTGGAGGCGGTGCTGTCGCTGCCCTTTGAGGACTCTCCCGAGATTGGCTTTCCAGCCAGCGCCAGCAATGAACAAGGAACGGCGCTGCTGACCATGAAAGCGGAGGAGTGGTGTGTTCGGTATTTTCTCAAAATCCTTTCTCACCACAGAGGCGATGCCGCTCAAGGCACTCCGCGTGGCCTTGACGGGAACCAGAATTACCCCATGCATGGCATGCCTTCTGTGAACGGCGGCCACCTCCTGTCTCTCTCTCAGCGGATTCGTACCCTTCGCGCTTGCATGGCTGCCCAGGACGAGGTCATGCGCATTCACGCGACCCTCTCCCCCGCCCAGTCTTCTTCGCTGCATTCAACGAACGCGGCGTCGACGGCAACGACGCCACCGCGGGCCAACGTGTCCTTCTTCGTTTCCCCCGCCAAAGTGGCTGCCTCGGCCACCTCTGGCCTCCACGCCAGCGGCGGGAAGCACGCGCTGCGCGTCCCGTTCGGTATCGGCAAGGAGTTTCTCCTCCTCACCCTTCGCGATGTCATGTCAGCGCTGGAGCACTGTGACAAGCCAGCAACGCAGGGCCATGATGAGGACGCAGACCATGAGCCAGAGCGTCACGAGCGGAATGCAAGCGTCTTGTCGGCTCACCTAAGCACCTTCATGCGCGCCCGCTCTGTAGCGACGCTGTGCTCGGCGCTTCTCTTCTTTGATGTGCACGGCAAAGACGCACTGGAGTTCCTCGCCGCCGCCGCCCCGCTGTGCGCCGAAGAAGCGGAGCTGCTATCGGGTCGCGACATTGCGAACTTGCTGCTGTGCTATGCGACGCTGGGCTTCGGTGGGACGCTACCAGCGCCGTCCACCTCTGCCGCATCCGTCACAGGAGCAGCAGCAGCCGCAGCACAGACAGACCCCACGGATGCGAGCATCGGCGCGAACTTTTATGTTATCCTTGGCACGCGAGCCGGCGAACTTGGCGACGCGCTGCGGACCGAGGACGTCGTGACGGTGCTACGGGCCTTTGACTTGGTGGGCGATCGGCTGGATGCGAAGGTGCTGCGCGCGGCGCTGGAGTCCTCGCTGCGAATGCGGCGGCTGCACAAACGAACGCAATATGATGCGCTGTGAGGCGCTGTGCCTGGGGGACTTGAGAATAAAAAAAAAGATAGGGAAGGGGAGAAGATCTGACGCATCCGCAACTTCCATGTCAGTGCGAAAGAGGGTGATCTAATACAAGGAGAGAAACACATGAACCGCGTACGCTGGAACGCGGGTGTCGTCTCGATGGTTCACCACCGCAGCCAAACTTTGAAGTTGCGTAAGTCCTTCCGTGATACGTCTGCATATGGTGTCCTCGAGTGCGTGGCGTCCAAGCACCAGGCACTTACATGCAAAAGTGAAAGATGAAGAGGAACAGACAATGGACATGTGGATGAAGCGTGCTCACACACATCACAGTATAATAACACTCACACCAAAAAAAAAAAAAAAAAGAAAGAAGATCGTTTTCTTCGAGTGGGAAAGAAAACGAGAGAGAGAGAGAGTGCGCCAAACAAGGAACACTGTTGAGTCGCCACAGGAAAGCAATGATGTCAATAATACGATCTTTGGCTCGTCAGCACGGAACAGAGTGCGCAAATACATGAACACCGGAATCGCATAACTTCTCCTCTCACATTTCTCACTCAGCATCTCTGTCCTCCTCCTCCTTGCCTTCCCTTTGTTGACGACCCATGTGCGACCTCTTTTCCTTTTTTTTTTCAAATGAAACGAAACCGATCATATCAATCATCCTTGGTCACGTACGTCAGTGCTGCTAGCGGAAACGAACGACGAGGGAAGTAGTCGTATGTAATATCCCGTCATTGTCCACATCCTCTCTTGCCCTCCTCGCTCCTACCAACGTATCCCTTCTTCTTTGGGTTTGGTGTCGATCGAGCATACATAATTGTTAAACGTAACAGTCATCTCCCACGGTTTCAGAACGTTTTTTTTTTTTTTTTGACTTACCGTGCCCAGTTCTTCGTCTTTTTTTTCTTCTTTTCTTTGCGGAACTCGCCTCGCAGCTTCGAAAGCCATCCCAATTTGTGCTCTCTCCTTCGTTGCTGGAGGACCTCTTTCTCCTTCCCTCTGTATATTTAGTCCGCGTGCTCCCGTGCACACACACACACACACACACTCTCTCTCTTAATATACATATATTTCAAAGACGAAGCTGAATATTCTAATCTTGTAACCAGCAGGTCTCTTCCCTTTTTCTTTCTTTCACTTGCTCTAGAAAAGAGGAACAAGGCCAACGGGTAACTAAACGAATATCCATCTCTCTGCCTCTCTTTCTATCCTTCCCTCCCTCCCTCCCTCTCTCTCTTCCTCTCTGTTGTTGCTACGTCCTTTTCATCTATCACTTGCTTTTCAGTGAGCCCTTCAGGAGAAAAGAAAATAAATAAATACAACGACACACACACACACACGGAACAGCGAGAGCGAAAAGAAGAGGTTACCCCTGTCTCTCCTCATTCTTTTCCTTCAAGCCAACTGAACAGGCTCCCCCCCTCTCTCTCTCTCTCTCATTGTTTTCGGATCTTTTCTAGTTACTTCCTGTTCCGTGTTTGTTTTTGAAACCTCTCCTATTCGTTTGTTGCTTTCTTCTATTTTTGCTCTAATTATCCGCTAATCACAACCCGTTGCTCAGCTCTTGCTGCATTCTTCCTTGTATTTTAGCCCACTACCCTTCCCTTTGAAGCTTCTCACGTCAATACATCTATTTCCATTCATCCACTGCTCGAAGAGTTGCATTGACCACCGGAAGCGCATCAGGTATCGAGCAGCGTATAGACAAACACACAAAGCACGTGCTCGAAAGAAGATTCTTTTAGATATAACATAGTGTCAGACCAATAAACTCTGGCTGACCAGAGCACTGCCGGATAGTTTTTTTTTTTTTTTTTTCATTGCTAGCGTAGGGAAGGGAAGGAGAGAAACCGAAGAAACCTGAACCTGCACTTGAGGGAAAAAAAACGGAAACGGAGACATCACAGAAGAGTTCAACGGATTGTGAAGTGGCTGCTTCTTTTTTTTTTTTCCTTGTTGCCGCTGCGCTTTCCTGGGTTCTGGAAAACGGCAGAACAAAAGAAAAGAAAGGTTCTCGCTGGGTTTTATCCGTGTTCATTTTCTCTTCCCGGACGTTCCAGGGAGAACGTCCACACACGTGCATTCGTTTTGCGTTCCCTGTCTTGGTTTAAAAATTCTATAACCGCTTTTTGTGTGGCTGATTTACCTCACGGCTCCGTCTAGAGGTTCTTTTATTTCTTTATTTTTTTTTTCCACTTCTCATAGTCTCTTTTACAACCCACACACACGCACTCCAAAAAAAAAAAATAACAATAATTATATAATCATTGAGCTTCGTACTCCATCGTCCGCCTCTTTTTTTTTCTCTCACGCTCTGCGACACGAGAACAGACTCCTCGAAGTCTGGCGCACCGTCCACAAAGCAGCCACAGGAGCCCCACCACCCACCGCAACGACACACGCGTCGTCTTGGTCAAGAACGGGGGAAATGAAAGCCGATCCGGCAGCAGCGACGGGGCAGTCCACACGCCGGCTCGCTTTTCTGGCCGCTGGCGTTGTATGTTTCCACGTCTTCACATCGCTGTGCCAGAATCGCGTTTTTCACCTGCCCAACTTTTCGAATGTGCTGCTCCTCAGCTTTGGCGAGATGCTCATGACGGCGATTCTTTCCGGCGCGCAGCTCGTCATGGAGTACGTCATGCGGCGCACCTCCCAGACAGAGGGAGATGGCGATGCTATGCAACCTTTCGTTCCCACTCGGAACCGTCACAATCACAGCCCCAGCAGCAGCCCTCGCAGTCGCTTGCATCGGCGACTTTCTGAGCAGTCCAGCCTTCCAGAGGACTCCATGAATGGTGGCGAGGCGTACAGTGTGATGGTGAGGGAAGGTGGCACGTCACCCACGCTCGCGAAAGGGCTTCTTCACCCCGATGACCAGACGGGTGTCGATCCTTTGTCCAATAGCCCCTCCAGCAGCGTTAGCCCAAACCACCGAGGCCGAAAATGCTTTCCGCTGGTTTCAATGGACAGCCGAGAGGGTTCTGCGTACAGTGTGGAGGCGACGTCGCCTCGGACACGCGGTCCTCCTCGGTGTGCTGCTTCACCACCGAAAAAAAGAAAGCCTTCTGGCCGCCTTTCACAGTTCCGGCGGCTGCTCCGTGATGTCTTTCACCCGTCGACGGTGCCCATGGGGGTCTACGTGGCGATTTCTCTTTTTATGGCCTGTAGCTTGTTTCTCACCAACCACACGAGTTTCTTGCTTTCCTACGCGCTGCAGGTCATCTTCAAGTCGTCAAAGCTTCTCTCAATGGTGCTGGTGCGGCGATTCTGGCCGATTAGCGAGTGCGACCCGGCTGAAAGTGCACGGCGCGGTGGTCGACGGTGGCGCTGGAATCAAAACGCGTTGCGAGTGCGACAGCAGGTCGCGTCGATGACGCTCTGGTGCCGTCGCCGTGTGTGTGGTGGGCTCTGTCAATGGGATGCCAATGCGCGTGGCGCTGGAAATGGAGACGCCAGCCGATCGGGCGACGGTCGACGGAGACGCTCGCAGGCTGGCGAGACGCAGGGCTTGGCTGGGTACTTGGACGAGGTTTCGGGAGAGCGTCTGACCCCAAGGTTCACGACGTCTCCCGCCACACCCGTTCACTACGCCTTCCCAGAGAGCCTTCGGCGGCGGGAGTTCCCCCTCACCCCACAATCGAGCGTTCCCCTCACCCGCGACAGCGACGAGTACGGCACCACCTCCTTCACGGGCCACACCCATGCAACGTCAGGACGACCGCTGCGTGCCTTGGCGATGCGACGGGCCGGCGTCTCCTTCGCGTGGTTGCGGCGCTGTTATGTGGCGGAGCGGGAGCTTCTTTCCTGTGCGCTGGTGGTGGTCGGGCTTATCGTCTTTACCATCGCCGTCTCTGCGGAAGCGCACCCGCCACCGTCGTCATCAACATCGACATCGACATCGACGGTGGAGTCCGCACTTCGCACACCTCTCATGCCCGTTCCCGGTGCTTCTCTTGGAACGGCACCTGGCGCGGCGGACCGGGAAGATCATCGCGTCTACAAGCGGGTCGATCACCGCGACGAAGACAGCAACGATGACAATGACGACGCCTTTTGGCGAGGAAATGAAATCGGTGAAGGCGGAGAAGGTGAAGACGACGGCGCAGGAGGGCGATTCGCGATGGCAGACATGGGACGCCACGCACAAGAGCTGGAGGAAGAGGCGAACCACGACGACGATGACGACTATGACGACGATGACGACGGCGCACAGGCCTCCGCACCTTTGTCTCCGCGAAAAAAGGGGCTCACGAGGGTTGGGGACTCCCCTTCTTCCTCTTCTACTCCTCGTGCGGAGGCCGCCCCTCGAGGAAAAAAACGCTCCGCATGGGTGTCCCTGCGTGTGGTGATGATGGGCATCGCGGGTGTTATGGTGTCCAACGTGCTGGACGCGTGCTTGTACATGTTCGAGGAGGTGTTCTGCTTTGGTCAGAAGCCGCAGGACGTACGAGGCAGCCGGAGCCACACCGAGGACAGCGATGGCGCGCGGGAGGCCAAAAAACACGAGAAGCATAGCGACGAGGAGAGGCAACAGCGGCGGCGCCAGTGCGAGAGTGCCGCCAGAGCCTCTCCCACAAGTAGCCAACCAAGGCGGCTGAGCATGGATGACTGCCAGAACGGAGACGGATGCGTCAGCCGCGCCGTATCGTCGTGTGAAGTCGGCGTGCTGTCCCCGAGAAGCTCGTCCACGAAGGCAAGGGTGACACCGGCGACCCTGCCGACGGCCATGATGGCCACTGGCACCCCTCCGATCCAGGGGAGCGGTAATGTGACGCGACCGCCGAGTCCGTTGCGGGACATGAAACCCCAAACGGTCTTCCCCACGAGGCTGCCCACACCGATTCTCACGGCTTCGTTATCCACACCCGCATCCCCAACGTCTTCTCCCCGCCGGTCTGACGTGGTGAAAGCAGAGCCACCGCCGCGACGCTACGCCAGCACCTCTGAGGTGCTCTTCTTCCCGAGCGCGCTTGCGAGCCTTGCCTATCTCGCTGTCTTTGTCCTTCAGTACGTGCGCCCCGCCGATGATTTGCCGTGCGCGACTGGGGCGCCACATCACGCAGGTCAGGCAGCTCCCTTACCGTTTCGCGCGGGTGGTCGGGTGTTGGGCGAGGGAAACACAGGCGGAGAAGGACGCGAGGCCTCCTTGATGCATCACCAGATGACAAAGACGCGCTTCGCAGCCACGTTGGCGAACGCGAGTGCGTCGTCCGTGAACTGCACCTCGCTCGCCGCCGCGGGGCAGGACGCTGAATTCACCGCGTATGGCGAGCTCACCCTTCTCGTGATTGTGGCGGCGTGCAGCTCGCTCGCGGGGACTCTCTGCCTTCTCCGCATTCTCCGCGCGTACAACAGCACGACGGCGGTGCTGGTGACCTCGGTCCGGAAAACCGTTACCATTTTCTGCACGTACATTCAGTACGGTCGGCCGTTCTCCTTGCAGCACACGCTCGGTCTCATGTGTGTGATGGGTGGCGTTTATTGGTACGAAACATCCCGGAGAGAGGAGGCGAAGTTTCACCAACAGCAGCAGTTGAAGCTACAGCAACAGCAACAAGAGGAGTTGAAGGAGGCGAATGAGGAAGATGACGACGATGAGAGACTGGAGCGGCAGTTTGGGCTGCTGGAGCGGCGATACTCTGGTCGAACGTATCCGGGAGACGAGTCGGAAGGGAGTGGGGATGTGTAACGCATCTCTCGCTCTTAATTATTTTTTTTTTAATTATCGCACTTTGTTTTTCACCTTCACTCGTTTTATTGACTGTGTTTTTTTTGCCTTTTTTTTTTTTTTTTGAACACCCTCTTCATTAATGATACCGCCTTCTTTCAAACGTTTTTTCTCTTGTCTCGTACAGGATTTCGATGGCGTGCGTGTCCTTTATGTTTTCCCGTTCTTTTCAAAAGACTCTCTCTTTCTCTCTCTTTCTCTCACTTTCTCTCACTTTCTCGTTCTGACTCTTGACTCTGTGCGTTTCTCCCCATCATAAGCTTCAATTTTTGCTCTTTTCTCCTATTCTTCTTCTTCTCCCTCAATTTTTTTTTTTTTTTTACGTTGCCTCGACGACAAAGGCGAAAGAATCAAACCCCTGTGCTGATACCTTGGTTGGTCTCTTCCTCCGTTCCTTTTGCATTTCTCGCTTACTTCTGTGATGATGGTGTTTTTTCCTCTTGCTCCCTTGGTTCTTGCATTTGACAAAAAAAGCGTTTTATCCAAGTTCTCTACTACTTCTTCCCACCTTTTTTTTTTTTTTTTCTCTGATGCCCTCAAGCGTGCTTCATGTTTGCTCTTTCCTTTTATTCATTTATTAATGAAAGAACGTCCGTCTGCGTGCTTGTATTCGTACCGCGTTATGTTTTTATTCTCTCAACTTCTCTTATTGTTCTTCTCCACACCCTTACCACATCGTTTGCGTTTCTCCGTCGCTCTAGAAGGATCCGGGTCCTCACCGATGCGTCTGCCCGCCATCGCGTCAAAAATTCGACTCCCCAGTGGCGGATCCTCTTGACGGAGAGTAGCAGAAATCCCACCCCCCAAAAAAAAGAAAAAAAAGAAAAAAAAGAGAAGAATTTGGTGTGTCCATCATGCATTACGCGCGCGCGTTGTGTGTGCAAGCGTGTGTTGGTGAGGCGTTCCTCTCCTTACCTCCTCCCACACGGTATGCGTTGTGTGCGCGTGCGTAACGTTGCAGCTAACGAATCGCTGTACCGCAAGCAGGGGAAATTATCAGACGGGGAGGCAGGTAACTAGCCAACAGACAAGACACACCATTGTTCACCCTGGGTGCGGGCGTCATCGTCGATGAGAGGGACCAGCTCGAAATGCACTCGCTGAAAGCCAAATCAAACAAAAATGAAGCCCAACAACGAACTCAAACGCTGCTCACGGCACCATCCCGGACTCATCTCTTGACGCATGGTGAATCAAAGAAAAACATCCTAAAGTAAACTGTAGGGCATCGCCACGTGCGGGAAGCAGAGAAGACGTCTTTCTTTCATTTAACTTCACTTCATAGTTACACACACACACACACGAACGCACGGTGGTTCAATTGTTGCAGCACAGGCACAAGCGGAATTTTTTCTTTTGTAGTCCTTGAAAAAAAAACCAAGAAAATGTCGTCAGACTTGTCAGCACCGCCAGCGGAAACGCTTTCCCTTCGACGCCGTGATGGCCGCCAGCCGCTCGACATGCGAGGCCGCGAGTTGAAAGTTTCGGTGAGTTCACAGTTCGATGGCAGCTGCTTCTACGCGCAGGGAAATTCTGCGGTGCAGGTATCCATTCACGGGCCCACGACCGCGTCTCGGAAGGCGAGCGCAGGCGAGGAGAGCTATCTTCGCGCGTCCGTGCGTGTTCGCATCCTGCGTGCCTCAACACAGCCCACGGCGGGGGGAGCGGAGCGCATGGCGCAGCAGGAGCGCGGTGCGATTCAGCACGCGCAACACGACGTGCACGAGATGCTGACTGTGCTGGAGGCCGCGGTAGAAAGCGTTTTTATGTCGGAACGCTTTCCTCGTGGCGTGCTCTGCGTTGATGTGATGGTGTTGTCAGAGGATGGCTCGTTGGTGGCGGCGGCGGTGAATGCGGTGATGGCCGCCTTGCTGGACGGCGGGGTGCCCTGTCGGACGACCATGGCAGCGATTTCCGTTGCCGCGCTGGCGCCGCGGGCTCATGCAGGAGCACCGCAACGGCCACAAGGTGATGGGGGTAACTCCGCTCAGGGACGAAAGCGCGAGCGGTCATTGGTTGAGGGTAGTCATGAGGCAGCACAGAGGCTGGTCTACGTGCTCGACCCCACGGCGAGCGAGGAGCGGAACGCATCCGTGACGACCACACCCGGCGCGACCTCGTCTCCCGCGGCGGCCACGGCAGCCTCTGAGGCATCCCAAACTGTGAACGGAAAGGCGTCTGAGAAAAATATTGACGACTACACAAGCGTCGCCCACGGCGTCTTTGTCTTTTCCAACCCGTCGTGCGGAGGTGGCTTGCTTGCCAGTCATGTGCATCGCAGCGTCGGGGTTGGGGCCGGAGCGTCAGCAGCAGCAGCAGCAGCAGCATCAGCAGACGCAGACGCAGTGGCGGAGCGCAATGTGTCGGCGGCCGAGTGGATGTCCATGGCATCACTGGCGGAGCGGGCCTCGCACGTGATGTTTAGCTTCTTTCGTCAGTGCAACGTCCCCCTTGAGTGAGCGTGGGGATCGCGAAGGTAGGAGGAAAGGGGAAATCGGAAAGAGAAAACAAAACCACCGTGCTCCGTGATTTCGTCTTCTCAAATCTCTCTCTCTCTCCTTCATCGCTTTTCCCGTCTCTTTCTCTTGTGCTCGTACGGCGCATCGCGCGCCTCGCGATAGTTGCGTTACCGGCGTCACTGCACGGGTTTCGCTGCCCACGGCTGGGCCCTGCCTCACATGGTTGCTGACATGTTGTTTTTGTTTCCCTCCGTTTTAAAAAAAGCTCCTTCTATGAGCTACATTAACTTTACATTTCGTCTAAAAGAAAAAAAAAGAGAAGTGAAACAGCTTTCTCCCAGCTTCACTTTGTCGCACGTAACGAAAATGAGAGAGAAAGCAAACATAATAATCCAATGAAAAAAAAAAAACTGACAAAGCGTAGGAAACGCGGTACATTGGATGTTGTCGTTCACGCGGCATTCAACGCCTCCATGAATGAAACGGGAGCCGCGCTTCGCAGCATACGCATCTTCTCCTCGTTATTTTTCAACAGATACGGATGGGATGAGCTCCTGGTTATTCAACTTTATATGTGCACGCATGTGTGGGTGGCGTAGCACTCATGCGTCCGGGGTGCTCCACACCGCTGAGCGCAGCTTGCCATTGCCATGTGATTTCACTTTCGGAAAAAAGAAAAAGAAAAACGATGCTGTGAGACGAATGTTGCCTTCCAACGCGATGGAATGCCCTCTCTACCGCTTTCTTTTCACCTGCTGAATAAAACAAATATGTATATTTCTATAAATTATCAAATACATTATTTCTTACAATCGAAACAGGATAAGCAACGTCGCACTTGTAGCTTCTCACCCATTTTTTTTTTCCTTCCCCTTTCCTGCTAGCCCTTCTTTCTCTTTCCTTTTCTTCGTGTTCCCTCCCTTTGAGCCGGCACAGAAGATTCTCTCTCAAGGTTTGAAGAGAAGCCACAGCAACAGCAACAAAAATAAGCTAGGCATTAGCGAGAGACGTATCTATTATCCATTTCTTAAGTTCTTGATCCATCCCACCATGGAGACTGCCACGCACAACAGCGCCACCGCCGTCGTTGCCGCTGAGCCGACCTCGATCGCAGACAACGCTGCCGCCCCTGCCCCTACGGCCCTGACCCCTGCGGATGGGAAGGCCTTCATGGACGTGATCCTCTACGGCGAGTCCGCGGGCTGGGACGCGGGCAGCAAGAAGTCAAAGGTGTTCCTCGGCCATAAGAAGCTCATGCTCGACGTGCTGGCCGCTCGCAACTTCAACGTCAACAACAATGGCCCCCTTCTCTCCGAGGAGAACGAGAACAAGGAAGCAGCAGCAGCAGCGGCAGAGGCGCCTGCCGATGAGAAGACCGCCGACACGATGGCGGTGGTGGCACCCGGGATTGAGGAGGACGAAATCAAGGAAGTGCTGATCGAAGCGAAGCGAGCGTTCGAGGCGGCGGAGAAGATCATGGGCAACGGCCTCATTAACTGCGAGAACTGGATGGAGCTTCGCGACAAGTACTACCACGCCGGCGCGATGTTTTCCCTCGCGGGTCTGCCAGACGATGCGGCGCGCTGCCTGCTGCAAGCCACCTTCATCAATCGGGCCTTCAAGGATGAAGACGAGGCGCTCTCCAGCTTGACCCTCGCGGTGAACAACATCAAGCTTGCGCATCCCGGCATCGCCACCGAGTCTCTGATCCGTCTGTCGGCGTGCTACGAGCGCAACAACCTTCTCTTCCAGGCCGCGCGCTGCCTCAAGGACGCCGCGGAGATTTTCGATGGCCGTCTTGACGACAAGCCCGCGGCGATTGACGCGTACACGGCCGCCATTGAGATGTACCACCGCGTGCGCAACCCGTACCAGCTCGAGCGCACCCTGGTGGATCAGTGCCACGAGCGCCTCTGCTTCCTTCACTCGGTGCTCGGCCACTACGATGTCGCGGAGAGGTTGTTTCTCGAGAAGGCAAAGAACATTCCGCGCAACCTGCCCGCGACGCGCTTCTACATGTACGCGACGCTCGCGGTGCTGGCACGCGGCTACGGCTCCGAGGAGGCGTACTTTGACGCCATCTACGACACCAAGAAGGTCTTTGATGCGCGGCAGGAGATGGACCGCGGTTTCCAAAAGGGGAAGGAGAATGAGCTGATCCGCTCGGTGCTCAAGGCCTTTGACGAGAACTCGCTGAATCAGCTTGACCTCGCCGTGGACAAGTACAAGTCGTACACGACGACGGTTCCCAACGCGGCGTTTGACCTCATCGTGGAGCGCTGCCGCCAGAATCTGTTTGAGCATCTGGAGCACTTTGCGTAAGCGTTTTTTTTTCTTAATTGAAAATGAAAAATATAATAAATGGCGACGCTCAAAAAAAAAAAAAAAAAGCAACACTCACAGGCGCTTTTAGGATGAAATTGAGGTGACCATGTAGGTATGCAAACTCACGTGCCAGCACCGAAGCTGAGGTGGCTGTCTCTCGTCCTCTCTCCCTCGCTTTATTTATCTTTAGCTGCTTTTTTTTTTTTGTATATGTATGATTCTTTATGAGAGCAGAAGAGATTGCACACACTTTGTAAATAATGCCGTACTTTTCGAAGAGGAGAAAAAACATTTGCTCCCTCCCAACGTTTCTTCAATAATTGGAATTCTTTTTTTTTTTTTTCGCTCTTCTTCGGTCTCTCTGTGTGTCTGTGTGTGCGTCTGTTCTCTTCCGTTCTTTTTCTCCATTTATTTCTCTCTTTGTTATCCTCGATGTCATTTTTTTTTCCCTTTCACTTGGAATGTACAACGAAATTCAGAGCTCTACTCTGATTCTTCTTCTTATTCTTTTCTTCGTGAGTTTTTTTCTTTCTCGTCATGCTCGCAGCGAACACCCATTTGCCTGACCCTTCCTGTTTTCGTTTCACGTTACACGCAGGCTTCATCGGTTTTCGCGTTCACCTGTAGGTTACCTCTGTTTTTTTCTTCCCCCTTCTTCCTCTCTCTATCTCTATCTTCTTTCCTTCTCACTGAGCCGCGCAGCCCGTGAGCCACGCGGAAAGTGATCCGAGTATGTCAAGTGTTATTGAACGTATGTTTCTTCACCTTTTTCTTTCGTTCTCTGACCCCTCCCTCCTCGCCCTCCTCTCCTTCTTTTTTCTTTTCTTCTACTCAGGGGTTTTCCCTTTTCTTCATAACAGAAATCACAAACCAAAGACACATATCACAGAAAGGAAAAACCGAACGCGTACCCTCCGCAAAAAAGAAAAAAAAGAAGAAAAGAAGAAGAAGGAAACAGAAGATGAAAGGTGTGTGTACGCGTGCGATCGGAGGTGGCTACCCTGAAGCACACACACACACCTGCGCGCAGAAGATAGAGGTTTCAGTCGCGTAGATGGCCAACATCCACGGACCGCCGCGTCTTTCTCTCTTCTGTTTTTATTTCTCTTCTCGGGTGCTGTGCCTAGCGCGACGTCCCCTCCTGAGACACCCTCGCACGTATGGCTAGTACGTACAGAGCGACGACAACAAGGATACGCTATGGACAGCGTCGACGGTGTTTATGGTGATTTCGCGTCTCTGTTCCTTCTGTTCTGCTCCTTCCTTTCCTCCATCTCTTTTTCCTTCCCGTGAGTCCAGTGTCGTTATTCTTTACCGTCTCTTGTGTGTGTGTGTGTGTATAGAGCTGGGCATTCTCTCTCTCTCTTTCGCAGAGGTGACAGATACGGCTGCCGCCAACCAGCATCACCAAGAAGAGGCCCAGTAGTTGAATTGAGATCGTGTCTTGGCATTGCATTTTCGCCTTTGTCTTTTTTCCCTTCTCACACAATCCCCTAGAAAGAAAAACACGTTAAGATACCTACCTTTATCTCTCGCCCTGGCAGAAGCCTGCATCATTCGTCTTCTTGCTTCCTGGTTTTCACTTTTATTCTTGCTTCACCGCCTGTCGTGGCGGTATGCCTTACTTTTCAACGTTCCGTCATTGACTTCGGACACTCGTACGCAAATCAACTTAAAAATAGAAAAAATTACCCGTAAAACAAGTTTGACGATTCTCACGTAGGCCCACAGTTCACCACAAACCAAGTAATCATCACCACTCACGCATAAGTGTTTCTCTTTTCTTTCTTTGTATCACTGCTCATTTTTTTTTTTTGAACGGTTACACAGAGAAGCTCTCGGTCTACGTACGGAGCTACATTCTTCATTCTTTTTTTTTTCTCCCTGCGTCCTCGTTTCGTTTTGATTTCTGGCCCTTTTTTTTCTTTTCTGTGATTGAACGGCGGAGCACCAGACATCGCATGGCGGATTTGTCTTTACATCGCACGTGTGGAAGCTCGCGTCACACCACAAGAGTGACCGCTGAGGCTTCTAATAGCGGCATTCTTCACCCCGAGATCACCAGCCCCGTGGACCGACAACAGCACTCGCATGGCAGTGATGCGTTCGATGTTTCGTTCGCTGCCATGCGGGGTGATGGAGCCGCCTTCACTCGAAATCATCGCAACGTCAAGGTCCCAGGGCGGCGCATGCAGCTGCGGTCTGTGGCGTGGCATCAATGGGCCGCGCTGGCTCTTTTTGTCTTGTCCATTGGGTTTCTCTTGGTATATCTTCTGCTTGGCGTCTTGCTCTTTGAAATGCGGAACTTGACCGTGGTGGAGTCCCAATTTCAGGTACCCAAGGGGGTGTTGCACGGCACCGTTTCCGCGTCGTCGGCATCCACGTGTCGATCAGACGCCTTATTTCCGTGTGAGGGAAAGGAAGAAGCAGAGGCGAAGCGCGCCAACCGTCGCGCGCACTGGGGCGAGCACCACTGCATGCTTGGTGCGGTGAGCCCCGCGCTCGATCCCACGTGGCGAGCGGTGAAGGCACTGCCACTGTTGCCAGATCCGTTTTCATGGGCCCTCCGCGCCCGCACACAACTCACGCGCTGGTTGCCCACGTCCGCTACCGGTGCTGCTGGCGAGCGCGACGACATCCCTCAACCCGTGTTGGCAAGCGAGACGTCCTCCTCGTTTTCTGATACCTCTGCACGGTGGTATTATTGCTCCATGACCCCAACGGCATTCCCCGTCCTTTCACAGCGCCTATCCTTCGCCGAAACAAGTGCTCGTGGGGAAGACGCGAGTTCAGGGCGGAAGCTTCCGTTGGCGCTCCGTGCTGTTCCCATAGAATCGCAGAGTCTGCTGGAGCAGTTTTGCCTATTCACGTCGCATGAGGTGAGGCAAGCACGCCTCTCTGCGTTGACGGTGGCTTCTCCACGGGTGTCTCTGTGTGGGCTGGAGGAAGCGGTTCCGGATTTAGACGCGACACAGCGGCTACCACGGGGGTGGCAGTCGGCTACACAAGATGGTGAACAGAATAATGACGACGACAGTGCGATGATGACCGCGTCTTTGACCTTGCGGGCGAACACGGGAGAGAGGAATGCAGAAGTTCCTCCTGGAATTCACACAATTCTGTATTTTCAGAGGCCACAGAGCAGTGTGCTTTCAGACGCCGATGGGCAACCAGCAAAGCGTCAGAAACAAAAGAACATTCAGAGGGCATTCACCATGAAAGGGCGTGACCACGTCGCCGACGGCAGCAGCGGAGGCAGTCGTTCCGGTGGTTTGCAGCCTGTAGAAAAAATGGATTTTGTGTACTCCTACGTGAATGGGTCCGAGCCCAACCGTCTCTTCCGTCGGTCCGTTTGGAAGAACTGCGCGCCGCCCTTGCAGACGCTGGAATACCTTTGGTTTCTTCACCAAGGCCGAGACGCGCGCGAGCTGCACGCTGCCCCCGTGCGAACGGACGCGCGTTCTCAAGGTGCCCCATGGCGATCCTTCTTTGAGAGCATGTTCACCAAGGCCGAAGGCTCGTTTGCAAGAACATTTCGCGAGCATGACGTCAAGGTTGAGGCGGGTTTAAAACCAAACGTGTCTCGTGAAACGATTCTTGCGCAGCTCCTCGCATCTTCCAGTGTTGCCGCGCGGTGTGAGCCCATCCTACGCACCATGCTCTCCCTTTCCGCGTCGAGTGCAGACTTCCCTTCTCATGCGTCCGTGAAAGTCGACAGAGTTGGCGCAGAAAGGAGCTCCACAGCTTTACGGAATGGTCAGCTCCTGGATATCATTCGCGGTGACGTCCCCGCCGCCAAGAACTACCCCTGGGCTTCCACGGTGGACTCCCTCGACGCCGACGCCGATGAGCTGCGCTTCAGCATCCGCTCTGTCTTTGGACACACGCGGCACTGGCACCAGGGTCGGTACATGGTGGTCCTCCCGAGCGGTCAGGTGCCTGCGTGGCTGGATCTGGCGGTGAACTTTGTTTCTCTGAGTCGACCGCGACGCCAGCCCTTTTCTCTGCATGAGGAGGGTGTGCGAGGCCATCATCTACAAGATGAACATCTGCGGAGCGATTCGAACCCTTCTGCACATGCTGGCCGCGGGCCTCTGGACTTCCCGCGATTGCATCTCATTGATCAAGCCGCCCTGCTCCCTTACGGGCTCGACTTGACCTCAGACTCCTTCACCATTGAGTCCCAGATGTACAAGGTGCAGGACCTGTCAGATGTCTTTCTCTACCTCAACGACGACTACTTTTTTCGCAGCCGCGTTGACCCTTCTGATCTGGTGAATCAGCTCGGTGGTCCTGTGATTCGTCTCACGGGTAATTTTGGAGACGCGGAAGGCCCTGGAGCACCCGAGTGGGAGGTGCGAAGGGAGGCACGCGCGAGCTTCCGGTATGAGTGGCACACCTCCGCTCTCAACACCATTGTCGCGAACATCCGCACGCACGACATGGGCCGCGCGACCGATATGTGGGCGGCGGCTCCTCTCGAAGAAAGCGAAGTCGGTGGGTCGAGAAGGACAAGCCCACCTCGCGGTGGCGTGAAAAGATTTTACGAGGATGTCGTCGCGGGTATCGACTCTGTTGGCAATGCCAGCGCGGTTCACCAATGGCAAGCATTGGCGTCGCACTCTGTGCTGTCTGCCCTGCAGGATGTGAGTCGCCGGCTGGATCAGCGCAGAGGCAATGTGGCGGCGTTCGACAAGAACAACATCCAAAAGGCAAACCATCATCATCATGGCGAAGAGGCCAAGGACGTGCTATCATGGGCCGCAGCGGCAGCAGCATCAGCTGACGCGAACGAATCCCTCTCTTTATCCGCGCGCTTTCAACTCACGGAGGCCGCCCTCACGACACATGCGATGCCACGAACGTTCGACCCTCGTACCTACATGAAGGAGGTTTGGCCATTTCAAAAGTATCGGCGCCGCGCGGAGATGCACAGCCCCTTTGTGATTTGCCGGAATATGCACCGACACCTTCACACGCGTTCCTCCGTGGCGTACCCCTCCGCATCTGCCCAAGATGCAGACGTGCGGAAGGCACATCTTCACAGGCAGGAGGAAGACGATACTGTCGTGACCGATCAGAAGAAACGTTTCCGCGCGGGCAACACGGCGGCGATGGGACACGCCGTACATGCGGCTCGCGTCATGCCAACAACACGAGAAGCCTCTTCTGCGTTTCCTCTCCTGACACGATCGTGGGCCCACCGTGAGCGGAACAGCAGCGATCTGCTGTTTCCGTTTCTCTACACGGATGCGATGCTGCGGATGCCGTGGGCGGCATCGGCAAAGTACCTTCCGTACCTCGCAGACAAGCAGCGCTTTTATGCGACGTGGCGTGACACATCACACCACAAGGCTCGCACGGAGCAAGAGGAGGCCTCGCTGAGGGCGCCGTCCGTGGTGATGGACTTGGACAACCGCGATGGCTGCGCGCCTGCCACCCTCCTCATTGGCGACCGCGCCGCGCAGAGCACCTACCATGAGTTCACGGACGTGGCGGCGCACAATGCAAACGTCATGGCGTCGCTTGAAAGAGAGCGCGCCCATCACTTATTCGTCAACATCAACTCCAAGTATACAAAGCCGGAGGTGGCGGCCGTGCTGAAGCAGTGGATGGAGAAGGAATACCCACTCGCGGTCCCAACTGAAAAGGCGGCGTTTCGCGAAGTAGTCTCGAAAAACAGAAACAAGAAGGCAAACGCGGCATCACACATCAGTGACGGTGCGTCGAAGGATCATCTTCATCGCACGGCTCTGGTGCGAGAATGGTTCGCGCACCTCATGCACGACATCCCGCTGGTGCTTCTTGCTAGTCATTGGGATGGCCTGTGTCCGCTGCTTCGCTCCATGCAGATGGCGTTGCCAGGGTACGGTCAGTCGACGCGCAACGTCAGGGCACCCACCACGTCGCCATTTCCCTTCTCAGAGGGTGCAACCGTAGCAAGATCGCATCAGAAGACGCGGCCGCGTGTCTTTCTCGTGGTGGCAGGTGCCGATGCAGAGCCCTTCTTCGCACTGAAAAAGGGTTCACAGGCGCGTAAAGGTACGAAGGGCAAGTCCTCGTTGCATGCCACGACGCCGTACGACGAAGCCAAACGGCGGCACCCGTTTCGGCATTTTATGCCCGTCACGGCGTGCGATTTCTTTGCCTCTTCACGGAGAAGACACTCGACTGCTGCAAGAGATGCACTCCACTTTGAAAATACTTCTCTCTCTGTCGATGTTGAGGTCCTAGAAGTCCGTGGCAACGTGATGCGGCGCGTCTCTGGTGAGCAGGGGGAGACTGAGGTTATCGCCACTCGCGCTGGGTTCCGTGAAGCACGAAATCAGGAAGCAACGCGTGCCACGTCACGTGTCTCAGACGATGGACTCGCGCATCCGCATCCACGGGAGCTGGCGTGGATGATTGAGGCTATTTTGAAGTACGACATGGGACAGAAGACGCACATTCCGCAAGTTGGAAAACCAACGGTGTCAGCTGACACTTCCGAGCAACGTCAAGAAGCACCTTCTGAAAGCCCCCAATGGGAGGGCGCATCGGTACCTCTCTACCCATTGTTATCATCGCACAACGACGAGAAGGACGCACGCCAGGGTGACAGGGGCGATCCCGTGAAGATGGAAGGTGTGCATCGTGTTCATGCCTTAGTCATTGACAGCCGGCGCGCACCGCCGTCGCCGGCGCGAAGAACGAGTGCCACTACATATTCGCAAGCACGCCAACGGGATGCCATGTCGAATGAAGGGAGAGACGTGCTTCACCGGCAAGGGTTACACGTTTCAGAAAACTTAGAGGGCGACGTGGAGACAGCCGCCCGTGACCTTGTCGGGGCTCTCGCGGTCCCTGGCGAGCTCCTTGGCCTGGAAAACTTTCGCGTGCTACAGCTCCGACCAACAGCTTTGTCCTCCTCTCGATTCCCCACCACAGGAAATGTATCGGAGGCGTCAGGAACGTTGTCTGCGGTGCCAAGCCCAATGGTGCTTGTCATTTCGCGCGCTCTAGAAGAGTCGGAAGACGAGGCAAGCACGGATGCAAGTCGTCGTGAGGGAGAAACGTCTTCAGCAACGTTAACGAATACAGAGAAAGGGGAAGGTGAAGCAGTCCTACCGAGGTGTGTCTGTCCGCCCTTGTCGAGCTCGTTGACCACACTGCCGTTCCCGGCGCTGCGACTCCTTGATGAGAGGGCATTCACACCGTCCGTGAACGCACCCGCTCGTGTGCGGGAAGGCGTGGTGCCTCTCTGCTCCTGCGTCGAGCCGCAAGCTCCTGCCGCGTATGAGGATGGAACCGGCGCGTCACGCTCTGTGCGCCGGCACGTGCCGCTGCCGTTGCGTCCGCGCATTCACTGGGTTCGAGGAGCAACAGAAAAGGATCTTCTAGGGCAGTACCCGCTTCCGTACGACAGGTTTGAGGACCGCGAGGCCATGGTGCGTTGGTTCTGGTGAGGACGCAAACTAAAAAACTCTCTCTCTCTCTCTCGTGCGCATGCAGCGCAGGACGAATGTGCGGAGGTTACTTTTTTCCTCTCTCAGAAGAAAAAAAAGTTTATCTCCTTCACACTTTGGTTGTCACAGTCACATGAACGAAAAACAAAAGAAAAGAGAAACGAAAAGAATCGTAAGAAGAAAACGAAAACATCGAAAGAAAGAGGTTAATGGATAGCGGGGTGCGTGGGTGATGGAGCCTGTTGTTGCTAACGCCCCATCTGAAGAGATCAGATCACCTTGGCAGTGCCTTTCCGACAGCAGCGGTGAGAGAGGCGGTTGGGGGTGCTCCCCAAGGCTTCTCGTAGTCCTCAACGGAATGTCATGAGGTGCAGAAATCATGTTGAAGGACTTCTTAATCGCTCCGTACTTGTTCGCCTGCAGAGAGGAAGGCGGTGAAGGGCGGATGAAGCTGCAGACGACTGCGAGCACGGAATAAGAAGCGACACAGAAGGGTACCTTGGCTGGACCACAGAATACGAAATGGAAAGAATTCTGACGATAATAGATGTCCCAACGGCGCACGCCGGGGGAGCGATGACGATTATGTCTTCGTCCTCGACGCTTTCCTCCTTCTTCCTTCCTTCCCTTTTTTCCCTTGCTGAATTTCTCGGTTTCATGTGGTAGCATCGCACCTCAGGCAGCTTCACTCAGTTGTCTCCTTGAATGACAAGAAGGGGAATTAAAAGAAAAGAAGGAACCGAAGGATATCTTACACACATACACACAAGAGAAAAGTGAAGAACGAAACAAAAAAACAAAAACAAAAAATAAGCAAGAGCAAAGGAGAAGCGTCTCCGTGAGAGAAAAAAAAGAAAGGCAGTAGCAGTGGATTTGCATATCCCCCCTCCCCACCCCTCCCTCACTGCCTACCCCACTTATCCCCCGATCTTCCGTATATTTTGGTGCCAGTGGTATTTTTTTCTTTCCTTGGAAGCGTATTCCGAGAAGTGCTCTACAAAAACAACTCTTTTTTTTCCTCTTTCGCTCTCTCTCTTTCTCTCTTTGTTTTCTTGATTTTTTGAAAACTTTTCACAGACTTCGTTTCTTAAACTTCATTTTTTTTTTCTTTCTCCTACAGCTTCGTGCCCCTCTTCCTCGCACCTGCCTTCGCGCGTTGGTAGTCCGCTTATATTTTCCCTCCCCCCCTCCCCCCACACACGGGTACGTCACTCGTTCGCTTCCGTGTCGGTTCTTCTTATCCTCTCGGGATTTATCCTTCACAAAGTGAATTCATTCTTTCTGTCTCTACCTGACGATATTCTTTTTTTCAATTATCGAAAGCAACCTCCGATTGTTGCCTTCGCTAGCCCCTCCAGAAAAAGCAAAAAAAAAAAAGCGAGATAAAGGCAACAATATCACTTCCCCTTTCAATTTTATTTTCTTTCATTATTTCAGAACTTCCGCCCCGCTGTGCTTCTGAGCTTCTGTGTTTCTCTCTTTACGCTTTTTTCCTTTTTTTTTGATTTCCTTCAAAGTTTGTTTTGGGCGTTTGGTTTCCATTTTCTTTTTCTTTTTCTTTTTATCTTTCACCACCCCTCCCCCCACGCATTTTCTCCTCCTTCTCCAAGCAGGAGTTGTTTCCTACGGAGCTTCATCCGTGCAGGACCAGAAAGCCTGAGACCTGCACACGCTGATCCTCGTCCATTCTGTTTGGTATAACTCAATTGCACTATACATCTCGTACAGCCGTCCCTGCTGAGCTGTGTGTGTGTGTGTGTTGTCCGTTCTCGTATCTTTTAAATTTCTGTTTTGCTATTGTTCCTTCACAGTTTTCTCTGTTCTTTCCGTTCTGCTCGGTCCTGCACTTCATATTTTTTTTTCTTTTCCGTTGCCTTGTTGTTCCTTCCGCTGTTGCCACTGGATTGGTTGTCCCTATCTCTCATTTTATCAATCTTCGTGGGGCTTTATTCCCTCTTCCCGACCGCGAATCGTTCCTTTTCGTTTTTTTTTGAAATTATTATCTCCGCTGCCATCTTTCATTTCCGTGTTATTCTATCCAAAGAAGGATTGCGATTCCTTTGTAGAGGAGAAAAAAAAAAACGTCAGAAGGAAAAACAAGAGTGTCCTTCACTGGTAAAGACGTTCCTTTTTTTACCGCTGTCCAGTGTCTCGCTCGTTTTCTTTCGCCTATCTCTTTTTTTCATTTTTTTTTGAAGTCGTTGTTGTTGTGATCATCTCTTCCTTTCAGGGGACGCTCTCTCCCATTTTTCTCTTTCTCTTGTCGACCAGCCTCACCATGTTTACTTGGCGGGCAAGCACGGACAGCACGGGTAACGACGCGGCCGCCACGGATGGTGCACCAACGCGGCTTCCCCATCCTTCCTCTTCACCAAATGAGACGTTCGCAGACGCCCCTGACGTCGACCCCTGTCAACCAGCAGCGTTAGGGCCCCATCCACAAGAAACCACATCCGGCCAAGCAAGCCAGTCGCAGCCCCTGCACAGCAGCCGTCAAAACACACAGCGCCCACCCAGTCTTGCCGACCCAGCCGGGGCACCGCCAGCGGCACCGTCACAACCGCTTGACCACACCAGCTCCCGGGTCGCAGACACTGATGGCTTCATGACAAACACACAGGACGCCGGTTATGAGATGAGAGATACGCAAGGAGGAGGTAGCAGTACCGTACGGCTATCCCGAAATGAATGGCACGGCCACGCACCACCACCGCTTCCACCACCAGGCAGCCCAGCCTCTCCCGCAAACTCCGCTCCTGCCTCTGCCGCATCGCAACACGGGACGACGCACGTGCCTCAGCGTGCCACAGAAACCGTGGGATGGGTGCCGACGCCCCATCCCGTGACCGCGTCCTCGCGTCCTGCCCTGCCTCACCCGACGCTCGATGCATTCTCTCGTGGCACGCCGGTCGTCTCTCCGACGGTGGCGTTCGGGTACGCGGACTGGGATCGCATGTCGGCCTCTGCGACGGCGGTGCGGCCGACCGCAGAGACGAGCCCATCGCAGTTTCGCGACACCCAAGTAACGCAAGCCATCGCCACGCCGCTTGCGTCAACCGCCAGCCGGCGCCGCTTCGACGGTGCGGAAGACGGCGACAATGAGGCGTGCTTCTCCTCTTACGATAGACCTTCTTCGGGAATGTCGTCGGCGATTCAACGTGCTCGCAAGGCCTCTGGCAGCCTCTATCCGGAGCCGGCCTCCACAGGCGTCCCGCACTCCGCACACGAAGGACCGTTGTGGCCCCTCTCCGCGTCGCTGCGGTCGCGCACCATGTCCTCACGGGATCTCGGGGACCCGGGCCCTGGTCGCGCACAGCTTCCTCC
The DNA here is from genome assembly GCA_030849835.1 of Herpetomonas samuelpessoai. Lineage (NCBI taxonomy): Eukaryota > Euglenozoa > Kinetoplastea > Trypanosomatida > Trypanosomatidae > Herpetomonas > Herpetomonas samuelpessoai. Next base: position 211,255 of record JASAOC010002135.1, read on the forward strand.
TGTACACGGTCTCTCCTCCACCGGACACGACGTGCACTCCCCCGTTTCTATGCCGTTTGCTGACGAGGGCGGCGTCACGGTGGCCCCCGGGTACACATCACCAACGCCCTTCACCTATGAAACCTTCGACACGGCCCACAGCCCTAACACCTCCAACCTCACCGGTGCCCGCTCAGCCTCTGCGTCTTCGCCTGCGGTGGCAGCGGCCCCGCAGCCTCAGGGCTGGTTGCCAACACCCGTGCTCGCCAGACAGCCATTGGAGCGAGATGAAACGGCCGCGGCGGCGTCGACGTCGTCCGTGCCCGGCTTTCACCTATCACAGCCTTTCTCCGCACCCTCCTCACCCGCCCCGCCGTCAACCATCCAGGATGGCACCGCCGCAGGCGCAACGCCCTCGCTCCATGCGCGGCAGGACTCTGTCACCTCCACGCATTCGGGTCTTCTTGGAGGTCTGTTTATGTCGTCGCCGCTTGCGCAGGCGGGCCAGCGTCACGCTTCTGGTTTTCAACGCTATCACAACCCGCCACCCCGTGGGGATAAGGCACCAGAAGGCATCGCAGCACCAGGACGGGCCGTCGCTGCCGCTGGCGCTGCTGCTGTCCGTCGTGATACCGAGGCCTCGCCCACCTCTCCGCTCATGCACCCGGATGCAGCTGTGAGTACCACAGCGCGGGCATCGCTTTCTTTCTCGTCTTATGGGCGGCAACCCTCGCTGACAGGTCTTGTTCGACAGGTCTCAGGCTTCGGCACGACACGGACCGTTGGGGGTGAACATGCGTCTGCGGCGCCAGCGGTTTCCTTTTCCGACGCCTCGCCCATGGGGTCCGTGCCGTCGTACTCCATTTCACAGGTTTCTGGCGAGGGCACGGGAGGCGTGGTGGCCGGCAGCAACAGCGGCTCCCCGCTCCCCACTCTCGTGCATTCACGGACGGCGTCTGGGCTACCACTGGGCTTCACGGAGATGGCACGAGCCTCCACGTTCACCTACGCTGATTACGCAGGGGAGCCCTCTCACCCCTCGCCTTCTCCACTTTCGGGGCAGCCGCAGCGCTCGCCCGCGGCGTCGCTGCTGTCTTCCTCTGTGCGGAGCGCGCCGGGCGTGGCGGTGGCGGGACGGCGTCGAAGCAGCACCCATCTGGCAACACCGTCGGTGGAGGTCCCTGCCGAATTCGCCGACGCATCTGCAGTGCTGCTGTACAAGGCGCAAGGCTGGCACAACGCAGACGAAGAGAGGAGAGAGGAAGACAAGAACGCAACGGCTGCCGGTCCAGGGATAATGGGGGATGCAGGAGACGCCGCGTTGGACAACAACACGGGCCTTCATCAACTCACCTCCGTCAAAAAAGATTCCGCTACTGGAAGCGTTTCTCTCCGCAGTACCTCGGCTGGCCCCGACGGCAGCGGTGGCGGTTGTCCTCCGGCTTCTGCTGGGGAACCGTCACAGGCTACCGCAGCACCCGTCATGTCGTCCGTGCCGTCAACCACCACCATGACCAACCGTGAAACGTCACCCGCTGATCCAACAAGGACGGCATCGAGGGAGGCGGGTGCTCCTTCTCACCGTGCCCGCGTCGACGGCACAGTGCGGCGAACTCATACACCTCCACCGCCACAATCGCAGCTGTCGTCAGACGTGCCAAGGCAGAATGGGTCGACCAGGCCTTCTCCAAGCGCCGCATCCCTCACGGCTTCTCTTCAGCCTCCCCCTCTTTCTGTGGTACCGCCACCAACACCACCACCACCACCTATAGCGGCTGCGCCGGCGGGAGTGATGAAGCGCCGGCGAGGAGCCGCCGCAGCGATGCGGGACGGCGTCATGCGTTGGGTGGGCCATCACCTACGCCGGCAACCCCTCGCTGCCGCCCCATCCTCCTCCACGAACGCACAAACAGCGCCCCTAGGGAGCACCAGCGTTCCCACAAGCGCGTTGAACGCGCCGAGAGGGGGAAGGCCGAAGGCATGGCTACAGGGGCTGCGCAGGGAGGCAGGGATGCTCTACGATGTGTATCCAGACTGCGTGACCGCCGCACCTGCCACCAAGCCTCGCACCACACGGAAGCTGTCACGCTTCCATCGCGAAGAAACCCCTCACGACGGCCGCCGCCGCCTCCTCTCTCCCGACCCATCCCCGAGCGGGCCGTACGAGGAGGGAGGTCACGAGGATGACAGCGACGTCAGTGATGCTGACGAAAAGTACCACAAGCGGCGACCCGGCAGCGGCGGCGGCAGCGGTGATGTCGCGCAGAGGCCGTCTGGTGGCGTCGTGCGGTCCGACACACTTTCACCGGCTCTCACGCCCGTCACAAGCAACCTCTTCTCGCATGCGCGCTTCACGTCGTCGCCGCCACTCGTGCCGTCCAGCACACCCGGACTGCTCACGTTCTCGCAGCACAGCCGAGGAGAAAGGGTGCGCGAGGTGGGTTCTGAGAGCCGCGGGCCTTCCCTGGAGGCGTCCTTGTCGACACAGGCGCCCGCCCTGCCACCCCGCACGGAGCTGAGTCTGGTGACCATTCGGTTCCGCAAGTTTTGGAAGTCATCCCATTCAACGAAAGCCTCGGCGATCACCGACTCGTCCAGAGCGACAAGGGCAAGGAAGGATGTGAAGACGCCGGCACCGGAGTTGATGGCGCAACCGGCAAACGACGTTGCACTCGGCTCGCGAGAAGGGTGGGGAAGCTTTGCCTCGAGCGCCGCCGACTCGACCAGCACGCTGCCACCCTCGCGCGTTCCCATCCGTGGATCCGGCGGACCCCCTCCGAGCTTCACCATTTCATTCCCATTCTTTAGCGGGCGTGAAGAGGATGCTTCCCGAAGGGAGTCCCTCGATGGCCACACGGTCACTCGTCAGTCCCAAGACCGCCCATGCCCCGATGCGGAGAACCTTCCCTTTGGCCGTCGGGCGCGTCATGAGGAGCGGAGCACCACTCGGAAGCCCGGCTCCTCCTCCTCTGTCAATTTCACGTACCGGTTGGATGACCTGAGTACTGGCAACGAAAGCGGCGATGGCTTGCGGCAGGTGCTGAGCTTTGGCGGTGCAACGAACGAATCGGGCGCCTTCAGTCCCCCACCGGCAAGCGACGCCACCGCGTGCGAGCACGGCGACGCCGCCAACGAGTCCGGAGAGAGCGACCGGGAGGACTACCTCATTCCCGTTGACAGCTTCAGTTCCGCGTTGGCATTGTCGGGGGTGCGTGCGCTTGCTCCCCCTACCGCCACCCTATCGACAGCCGGACCCTCCACAAGTTACCGAGACGTGCTGAGGAAAAAAACCCAAGGCAAACGTGCCACGGCGACGGCGCCGCTGCACGAGGCGTCTGGCAAGGGCACGCACAATGCCATGCCTGAGACACAGAACGCCCCATCCACGCTTCCGCGATTTGCGCCCACGAACCCCCAACCCCTGTCCTCTGTGCTTTCCCAAACCACCACCACCGCCACCGCACCCACGACGGTGCCGGGCCATCATCGACCGCCAGCGTTGGAGTCCACAGGACTGCGGCTACGCAAGGGCGGCTCTGCGTACGCGAACGCCACGGCCTATGCACAGAACACGGGGAGTGGCGTCATTCTCAACGACTCCTTTCATTCCGCCGACCGAAGCTTGAGTAGTGTGTTCGCCCGAGTGCCCGGAGCGGCCCTGACAGCGGCTGCCGCCGCAGGGGCTCGGCCGAACCCTGGCACCAGCGGCATGAGAGGCCTTTCCACACCGCTAGACGAGAGCGAGGATCGCGCCCTGTTACCACGTCAGCACACCCGCGCCCCAGAAGCTTCCGCGGCCTCCTCCTTGTCCTCCTCGTCGTCTTCGTCTTTGCCTTCGGCTTCGTTTCTGCGCTCTCGCGGGAACGCGCAGGAGGGCAGGGCCAACATCCGGACAAGCAACGGCACCACGCCACCACTCCCGCATTTCACATCCCCGGTCCCTCAGACGAACGAAGGGTATCAGCGCACCATGTTTTATACCGATGCCGCGGCTGACCTACGGACGGGCGAGCCGGCGCCCCCCAACAGCACCACCACCAACGTGGCGTCGAACGTGTCTGATAGCTTCCTCGCTATGAAGGGCACGCTGGACGACCACGCAGACCCTCCGGGCAAATCCATGAGCGCTGTTGCGCCGCCGCGTGCGGGGGAAGGACCCGAGTGCGAAGCAGACGACGACTACGTCACCATCAACATCACCTTGTCCACCTTCTACGCCCGCCCCCTCCACTTCGTCAAGACGCACCTCAAGGGGTGTGTCTTGTTCTCGCTACTGGTGTTTCTGCTCGTGATGCGTGGCATCTTGCTTAAGGACTGCTCGCTCTTCATGCCGAGCCGACGCATGTGCCACGTCCTGCGTCCACCGGTGCGTTCCATTCATGTGTTTGCTCGCGACTACACGGAGTTGCCACACCGCACCGTCCCTCATTATGCGTTCAGTGGTGAAGAGGCAGGGCGACGGGCCGACGCAACCGGAGAGCCACTGTGGGCAGAATTCCCTTCTTCGCTTTCTGGTCCTGGACCGGTGGCTCCCGCGCCGCCCTTTGCCCCGCTCGTCGCGGAGAATGGAAAGCCGGCGACCAGTCGCGGTCCCTCGCCCCGCTTCCAGGCAAAGGATACACATGCGAACTCAGAGCGCCACATGGCAGGAGAAGATCGTTCCGAAAATGAGGACCCCTTCGCGTTGACCGCTCACGCATCTCGTGTGCGGCCGTCCGTGGTGCTGCGACGACGCGTGGCGCGGCATCACGCCATGCGCTTCCTCCCCCCGCAGCGCTCGCACGTGCACGACGCCGACTACACGGGCGTCGATTGGCTTCGACTCCACCATGATGTCCTTGCCGGAGCACAGGAGGGCGCGTTGTCGTTTCGTTCCCCCGACGGCAATGGAACGCGTGCCCTTGCCGCGGCGCGGGGGCGCGGGCGTAAAGCGCTGCAACAGGCACGACAGCTCTTGGCCGAGGACGAGGGAAAGTCCTACTTCCTCAACTCCAAAGACGCGTTCCTGTTCAACCTGAAGGCAAAGCGATCCCGGCTACGGCGCGAGCAGCAGCGTGTGCAGGCGGTGCTTGCCACCGAGATGGAGCGTCGCGACGGCGCGGGTGGTCCGGAGGACCGGGACCCTTTCGAAGAGGCACTTCCTGCGACGCGAGACGTATTTCTGCCCCATCCGCCACAAGGCATGCCACTCCGCACGCGCGTGGTCTTCATGACGGCCATGAACAAGACGATGCCGTTTTCTTGTTTATCGCAGGCGTCTGCCGCGCTCGCGGGGATCCCTATCCACTACCTCAACTTCCTCTCCCCGTACAACCACGTGGGCCGCTTTGACAAGTACCTCGAGTTCATTGAGCAAGAAAAGCTGCACGACGATGACGTGATTGTCGCGTGGGATAGCGATATTATCTTTACAGGGGAGAGCGCCGTGCCGTACTTGCAGGAGTTCATTTACGCATCGCCACGCACCCGTGCGGAGATGGATGTCGTGCGCATCCGCACCGGTCAACATGCAGCCCCGATCGTTTTTCCCGCGGAGAAGGACTGCATGGCCTCGCAGCTCTTTGCCACCCCTGAGGACTGCGTCGCCTTATACGACGGGTACGAGCACCAAATGCAATCCGAGGCGCACAGCTACGGCTTCTCGTACAACAGCAACCTTGGCGGCCAGCGGAACCCGTTTCGTTTCTTGAATGGCGGCACCCTTGTCGCGCGTGTGTGGGCGTTCCGGCTGCTGCACGAGGCGACGCGTGCTTTCATGCAGATTCGGACCCCCAAGCACAAGAAGCCGTACTGGTTCTGCGATCAGACCATTGTCACAGCGCTCTTTGTCGATAGCCTGCGCTGGGAGCTGGACCAGTCCCTGGTGCAGCTCATGAAGCTGGAGGAGGAGGTTGGCCATTTGCTGCCGCCCACGAGTGCCGAGTACGTGGAGGAGGGGGCGGACCTGGACGCGGCCACGGAGGAGTTTCTCTCGGCGGCGACAGAGACCGCAACTCGGGCGGAGGCAAGCGACACCCATGACGCGAGGGAGGACGATATGCGAGGGGAAGACAGCGCTTTTGTGGAAGCGCAACACCCTGGATGGCATGACTGTGACACATGGACTGCCTCTCAAGGCGATGAACGTCACCGAGCGGCGGCCTGTGCGACGCAGCGGCTCGTGCGGCGCCACCTGCGACCCCTCTACCACCACGCCGTAATGGATAGCACTACAGGACGCCACCATGGTGCAAGTGCTGGCGATGAGGATGATGGTATCCCCTTCCAGACCCCTTGGCGTGCCGCGTCGCACCGCGCTTCGCCACGGACTGCACAAGAAGCACGCGACGTGCGCATTCTCGAAACCTTGCGGCGCACGTTCCGCGAGGCCGTGTACCAGCCCTTTGGCATCCCACCAGGCCTTCTCTCTCTCGATAGCACGACGGGCTTCAGCTACGCCGCAGGCGAGCACACGTGGCTTCGCGAGGACTTCACGGCCACCGAGTACGTCGCCAACCCGTGTCAGCGGTGTGGCCTAAGAGAGGAGGAGTCCGTCGTGCTGCAGCGGGAACAGCGTCTGCGTCGCATGCGGCAGCAGCTTGCAGCTTCCATAGCGGTGCGAAACGGCGGCGCGGCGGCTGACGCGGGGTTCGCTAGCGTGACGGAAGCATTGGCGCTAGATCCGTTTGATATGGCGGATGCCGAGGGGTTTGATTTTGTGGAAGAGGATCTGGCCCTTCTGAGCGCGCCGCACGAGACGCACACGGCTGTACCCCTGGCGTCGTCTGATCCCCGAACGGTCCTCTCCCCCCGTGGCCTCGAGGGCGTGCAGGGTGCCTCGTCCCACTCCACAACCAGTCCTGTACTTGGTGGGTATCAGCTAACGCCACAAGACACAACAACGACGCCACCACGCACGCGTGCGACAGCGGGGCGTAGCGCGAGCCTTCCTTTAACCGCACGGGTCTACAGCTACGGCCGTTGGCGGGAGCGGCTCTCCCGCTGGCTGGATCGGGAGGAGGCGCTTCTGAAGGCCCTCACCTCGCTGGCCAGCTGGCAGCCAGAAGACACGGCGCACCTCGTGAACGGTGCTGCAAAGCGTTATAGGCCAAGGACCGCATCGGCCCCCGCGGCGGGGGCGGCGGCGGCGCTTGCAACGGCACAGCATCGCGCCGCGAAGGACTGGGTCGCGACCATGCAGCGCAGGAGCGACATGGCTCTGGACAAAGACATCGCTAGCCTTGCGGCGTCCGAGATCGGCGTCACAAAAGGCGGGGCAGTCTTTGCAGAGGCTCGCGAACACAAATTCACAGATGTTCTCCTCACGACGCTGCAGTGGCCTTTCGCCGCATGCCTGGACTTCCTGTCAAACTTTGTGACGTGGTGGCAACCAGAAGTATACCGTTGGCTTTCTCGCCCTTGGTTCTTGTTGGCTGGTTATCGGGATGCCGAAGCGCGCGGCCGCCAACGACGGTACGACGCGGGGTTTCTTACCGGTCGCGACCCTCTCCTAGACGGAGACGCGGCCATCACCGCAACGAGCCACGCACCCAAAGATGGAGACGCCCTTGCAACAGCGCCAGCCAAGAAGCGTTATGGGAAGGTCTTTGAGCGAGAGGATGCGCTTGTCGAGACGGTGGTGGGCATGCCTCATGCTCGACTCAACTCCCAGGGCACGGTCATGGCACCCCCCATGATTGAGCTGACACCCTATGCACCGAACTACTGCATTCGTCTGCCACCTTTAATGCACGCCAGCGCCAGCGCCACCTCTGCGGTGGTGGTGGAGGAGCCTCATGGCGTGAAGCAGCACAAGGAAGAGGAAGCGAGGAATGAAGCCGTGGCACGTCCTGCACGACGGGCAACCGCAATGACGACCTCTGCACCACGTATGATCCTGGATAAGGAGGACTTCTTTCTTGCCATGACGCCGTCCGCTGCCAGACATGACCCATCGGTGGAACGCACGACGGAGCTTGTATCGGTTGCGTCACGCGTTGCTCATCCCGCGGAAGTGGTGGCAGCTTCAGGAGCTGAGCAGATGGCCTCGTATGCCTTCCCTCACACCACCGATCGTGATCGTCCTCGTGAGGGTCGTCGCCACCACCACAAACGGCTTCCCGCCTACACGGCTGACAGCAAGCGTGCGTACCTGCGTCGCGTGCTCCGCAACGAATTTTACGTGCAGCTGCTCCCCCAAGAGCTCATGACGCTTGGTTTTGGTGGGGACCGAGGAAGCCAAGCGTGCGAAGAAGCGGGCGGGTGTGACGCCATGGGCATCCCCAAGGATGTGGCGCACAACGCAGAGCTTGCGGCAGAGGCGAACTTGATGCCCACCTCGTACTTTCGTTGGTTTCAGCGGAGGAGCGAGTACGGACAAGGGGCGAAGCGGAACGGAAATACACGGAACCGCCAAGAGCGCCCATTGCCACCGGCGGAGGAGAACGAAGCGGACGGCGACTTCGCGTCGCAGCACATGGCACACGAACTGGCGTCCGTCAGGGTACCTGCGCTTTCCGCCGACAGCTCTCCCGCGGATGCGTTTGATTTGGTCAATGGGTATCTCTGGACAGCGGAGAAGGCGCGGCTGCAGCGGACGTTGCGGGCGGCAAACCACACTGCCCGCGTCCTGGAAGAGGCCGTGACGCGAGCCTACGACCGAGTGCTTGAAGAAGCAACCCATGAAGGCGATCTAAGCGAGGGGAGTGCGCGTGACAGTCACCACCACAGTCGTCGTCGTCGTCGTCATCGCGTCGTATCGGACGCGCTCGCACGGCATGCCTTGCTTGCCACAGACCCCTACGTCCACCGCCCGACCTCCTCCACGGCCACGCGGTGGTGGCTCTATCACTCGCGTCTGACGCGGCACCCCGTTGCCTTTCACTTTAGCGGCGGCTGGAAGGAGTACAACTATGAAACCTATAAATACTTCTTCTCATGGTCGTTGCCGATGCGCATGTCGCCGGTGGCGTACCAGCGGAACCGCGAGGTGCTCGCGTCGGCCGAGATTCTGTCGTGGTACTGGACCGAGGAGGTGGCGTATCGCTTTACCGATGTGTGTGGCATCCCTGTGTGAGAATATTTTTTTCTTTTTTGGAAATTGTATCCTTCCTGTTTTTCTCGTTTTCATCATGCGGAAACGCTTTGCATTTGTCAGCTTGCTTTTTAAAAATAAAAATAAATTAGAATGCTCTGTTCTTGCTTCGCTTTCCCTCAACTTATGCTTATTCGCTTCTTTCGCTCCTTTCACCCATTTGTGCTGTTGCTTTTCCATGTTTCCACGGGGACTTCTGTGACTACGCTGTGAAGAACAGAAGAATTCATAATAACTAATAATTAAAAAAGAAAAAGAAAAGAGGAAACATTCACGTGCGCTGACATGAGCCATCCAGCCGCTACCCCCGAAAAAAATCGCGGAGTTTTCTCGTGGGTGAAGGCATGTGATCGGAAGAACCCAAAGGAACAAACGTAAAATAAAAACAAAAAAAACACAAGCTGGAGAAAAAAAAACCATCAGTAGTGAAAGGTGTGAGACCACCTCGACCTACTCGTGCACACACGCGCTGCGATACAATGTGAAGCCATACATTCCCTCCACCGATTCCCCCTCCCCTCCGCTCTATCCTCTTTCTTTTCTAACACAACACCAACAATGCCTTTAAAACCCTAATTCCATATGTCACGCCCGCGCAACACAAAACCAAAAAAAAAAAAAAGTAAGTCTTATAGCGAGAGAGAAAAAAAAACAAAAGCAAAAAGAAAAAAAGTATCTATATCCCAATCTGATATCCGCCACACATACCCGGTATCCTTATTCTTTCTTCTCTCTTCGTTTTTTTGTTTTCTTTTTTCTTCCTTAAAGAAACCACTTCATTGCTTCTTTTTTTTTTTTTGTGAATTTGTTGTCGTGGCGCGCGGCCGCTGTTATCATTTGTATCACCCCCCCTGGTGCTTTCGTATTCTTTCCTGTGCTTCTTTTTCTTTCTTTTGGTTCTTTTGGTTCTTACCCCATTTTCCATTTTTTCTTTCCATCTGTTCCCTTATCTCTCACCTTTTTCTTTTTTTAAAAAATAAAACCTGTGTCTCCACCCTGTTATTTCCTCTCGTACAGCAAGACGCTCTCACGATATATATATATTTATTTTCCCAAAAATAAGTGTAGTCAACGCACCGTGGGAGAGTAGAGGGGGCATCCCATTGATTGTTTTTTTGCTGTCTTCACTCACACTTTCCTCTTTTGTGCTCAATTTCACCGCCTGCCACGGGGTGAACTCACACACCCCTTTCTCCTAAAAAAAAAAAAGTAAAGGAGGAGAAAACAAGTTAGAAGGACAGTGCCTACTTCACGCCAGCTCCCCTCAGATTGTTATTCAACCGGCTTGGGGGGTTTCTGTCTTCTACGGCAGGAGTGTTTCTTACCACGACCGCACACGTACTTTGATATATACTTTTTCTTTCTGTTTCCCTTTCTTTCGTGTGTGTATGTGTGTGTAATACGTCAGACACTGTGTGCGCTATACTCTTTCTATTTGCTTTCTCACACCCCGCATTGTTATTTCATTTTCTCTTTTGTTTTGCTGAACGTTTATTAACACCTTCCTGCCCCCATACAAATTTGTGTTGCCCCTTCTCACTCGCTCTCGCTCTCTCGTTCTCTCTCTCTCCATCGGATTTTTCCCTTTTCCTTTCGTTTTTGCTGTTGTGTGACAACGATTTGTAAAAAGGAAGCCGATCAGGGCGTTTGTTTTTTCTTCCCTTTTCGCACCCATTCGTCATCACTTGTATCTTTTCTGTTGGTTATAGCTCCTGTTTCTCAGTCTTTTTTTTCAACGTGATTTTAGCTTTTTGTTTCTTTCGAGGACCTCTTTTGTTTTTCGCTTTTTTCTTTGTCGGAGTCTCTTCCACGTTTATTGTAATCCATTTTATTTTTCCTTCGACCTCTCCTTTTTTTTTTTGGATCTACTTTTGGCCAGCATTGTTCTGTGCAACTCAGCTGTGCTGCCTTCTCTCCCTTCTCTCCTCTCCCACCTTGCTTGTGTGTCTTTTAGTATTTCTGTCTCTCTCGCTCTCTCTCTGTCACGTTTGCTCCCCCTTTTTTTGGCCAATTCACCGATCTTATCAAGTGTGTGATACACCAGAAAGAATCACGAAAGATATTCTCAGCCTTTCAGCCTTCCTCTGAACCTGAGTCTTTCGTTTTTTTTTTTTTGTGGTCGTCTCACAAGCTTTGCTCCTTGTGCATCCTTCGTACCCCACTGCATCCTGTCAAGTGCGGACGACAAAGAAGCACAGACCACTTTTTTTTTTTGTTCTCAATTCACCACACCAAAGAGGCGCACGACGTAGTGCTACGCTCCGCTCTTGCTTTACTGCAATCTTCCTTCCCCGTTTCCCTTTCTCTCTCTTCCTCTGTCAACAACGTTACTTGTGGCGGGAGGGGGTATTGCAAGCACTTTTTCAGTCTAGCTTTTTTTTTTTCTGCCCCGAGAACCAGTTTGATTTTCTCTCTCTCTTCTCTTTTCTTCTTCTTCCTTCTTCCACCTCAGGCTCGCTGCACTCAGTCGTGTGAGAAGGAGTACCAAAGAAGACATCCATCACACTGATTTTTCAGTTTTCTTATCATAATTAAAAAAAAAATATATCCCTTCAGACGACACGCTGATAATTGTACTTCGCAAACAAAAAAAGTAAAACAAATGCCCTCTCACAGTGAAAGAGGGAATGAGACACCGCCTGCCATGTCCCCTAGTGCGGCACGGCGCCGTGCCATCGTGACCTTCACCCATGACGCGGACGACGACTTGGGATCCGGCGAGTACCCGGTGAACGATGCCGCGCAGCCTCACGCGGGGGACATGCGGAGCGGCCAGACGCCTCCCATGTTCTTCCCCCACCGGCAGCGCAACGAGATTCAGTACCGCCGGATTGACTTCTTTGGGGGCAATTACTCGAATCACAATCGGGATCACTATCCAGGGGTGTCTCCGGACTCGATGCCGGTGGAGCCGATGCGACCGAGTGCGGCGGCCGCTGCCTTTACCGATGACAGTGAAAGCCTCGCGGACGCCTACTCGGCGCTTGGGGATGGCGACAGTGAGTACCCCGCTGAGGAGGCCGGCTTCTCGGCCACAGGGCGACGGCAGAGCCCTGGACTCGCTCGTCAGAGCAGCTTCTACTACTACTATCAGGACGCCGAGTCCGAGTACGCGGAGTTTGAGCGACAGCGCGGCCATGCTCCGCCACCGCGGAACAGCCGCAGCAAATCGAAGCGGAAGTCACGCGGACCGATTGATCGCTTGCGTCTAGGCGTCAAGAAGCGCATTGGCGGCCAAAAGCAGCGGCAACTGCGACGGAGCCGGAGCAGCAGCAGCAGCGTCGGCAGCGTCATGGATGACGGCAGCTTTAGCAGCGCCGGATCCTCTTTCCGGGGGTTGAGTCGACAAGGGAGTGACGCCTACATTCCCGGCAGCGTCGTCAATCGCCCGGGTGCCTTGGGGCGCGAAATGCCCGAGCACGGGATGGCCAGGGATGGCCCTAGCGCCGTGAACGCGAACAGGCCCAATACCGTTGCCTACGCCCACGACAATGACTACCTTGTGGGGGACATGCAGATTCCAGGCTGGCGCGATCAACTCGGCGCCGCCATCCAGCGCGACGCCGCCGAGCGCTTCCGGAGCTGGTGTGGTTTGTTGGTTGAAATTCTCGTCCCGTTGGTGTGTGTCGCTGCGACGGTCGTGCTCTGGGCGGCGTTTGGTGATGTCGCCGACGTCGCGGACTCGGTCCCCACCGATGCTGGCCGGAACATGTACGACGCCCGCGCCGGCAACTTCCGGAGCCTGATGTGCTACAACGACACATGGAATGGCGAGTCGAACTTTATTCAAGGACTGAGCCCGTGTTCGATTATGAATGCGTCGGGGGTGTATGTGGTGTGCGATGGCGCGTACGAGGACCCGAATGATATCCCCGTGAAAGGCCTCTGCGTTACCAATGAGACCGGGCCAACGTTTGCCTTCATGGCGGGCGGAGGGGATTTGGCCATGGCCCTCCCGCTGGACGACGTGATTGCCGCGCATTGGCTCGCCAAGAAGCAGGGGGTCACCCAGAATGGCGATGCCGCCCTGCTGATTGCGGCCGGCTTGGCAAGCAACAACCGTTACTCCGCTGTGGGCGCCGGTGGCAAGCTCTTTTTCGCACCGTCAGCCAACGTGCCGGACGACATGATTGCCTTCTTTCGCAGCCGCAGCGCCTTCTTTCCTTATGTGTACAATGGCACGTTCGACACGGTCGAGGCCGCGCGTGAGGTGATTGGCTCCCGCGACCGCGGCAGCACCTGGGCGCTGATCGAGGTCAATGCCCTGTCCACCGATGGGATGGATGTCCGGATCGATATGAACCAGAGCGTGCTGCCCTTGCTGGATCGCATGACGGACCCCACCTACTCGGGCGGCTACCAGACGGACCGCGCCGACATGTACATTGTCAGCGGCTTCGCGTCCTTGGAGCGAGCCATCTTTGATTATTACATGCAATCGTCGTACAGCGGGCTTTCAGATTTGACCAAGGCCACCAAGCTGAACTTTGTACCTTTCTCGGATCGCATGGGCAACAAACCGTACCAGGTCGGGCAGGTGCTGACCGTTGCCGGCACCGTCCTGGGTTTCGTTGTGGTCCTCGCGTTTCTGTACCCTGTGGCGCAAAGCACGCGGCGTCTTGTCATTGAGAAGGAGCGCCGCATTCGCGAGGCCATGCTCATCATGGGCATGAAAGCACACTGGCTTTCCATCTCCTGGTTCCTGCAGTGCTTCGCCTTCAACTTTGTTGTCTCGCTGCTCATCACCATTTTGCTGAGCGCGACGTTTATGCGAAAGAGCGATCCGTTTTCCATCTTTCTCGTCATCTTTGTCTTTGCGCTCTCCACGATTCCCCTTGCCGGCATGCTGGCGGCCTTCTTTGAAAAGTCCCGCATGGCCGCGCTGCTGACGCCTCTCATATACTTTGCCATTTCCGTGCCCCTCTTCGCCATGCAGTCGGCCCCGAGCGCGGCGATTATTGTGCTGTGCTTGCTGTCCCCCACCGCCTTTGCACACCTCCTTACCGTCGTCTTTTCCTCCGAAAGCGGCGACGGCTTCACCATCAAGACCCTGCGGAGCGATAACTTCACCCCGCGCGGTGAAATCGCCATGGGCTTCTTGGCCGCGGACTTTGCGATTTACTTTATCCTCATGTGGTACTTTGGTGCGGTGCTTCCCAAGGAAGTCGGTGCGTCCAAGAACCCGCTCTTTTTTATTCTCGACCCGCTCGACTGGCTCTGCAAGAAGTGCGGATGGTCCTGCTCGTGCTGCACGACGTGCTGTTCCTGCTGCAGTGGCATTCGCCTCGGGAGCCAAGCGGACTCCGACGAGGATCAAGGCGGTTACGGGTATGAGTACAACCATTACGGCTCCTACACCGATGACGATGACATGTCCACCGTGATGGGCGGCGGTGGTGGTGGTGGTGGTGGTGGTGGCAGCGGTGCGTATCACGGCGGGGGTGCCGTCGCACCCGACGACGGCCGCGATCCCGATGGCGTCTACGAGGAAGAGAACATCCCTTTGCAATACCGCAGCGTCGACGTGCGTGGCCTGCGAAAGCAATTCACGCGCGGCGGCAAGAAATTTCTCGCCGTCAACAATCTTTACTGGTGTATGCCGAATGAAGGCATCTCGGTGCTGCTCGGCCACAACGGGGCGGGGAAATCAACAGCCCTGAACATGATGACGGGTATGCTGCGACCAGACTCCGGGGACTGCTTTGTGTGTGGCGTGTCGGTTCGGAATGAACTCAGCGCCGCGCGCCAGCGCATCGGCTTCTGCCCGCAACACAACATTCTCTGGCCAGAGCTCACGTGCCGACAGCACCTGGAGTTCTTTGCCAAGATCAAAGGCGTGAGTGGCCCCGCGCTGGAGGATGCGGTGGTGAAGACCTTGAAGGAGGTGGACTTGCTGGATAAGGCTGAATACCCCGCGCGGGGGCTGTCGGGCGGCATGAAGCGGAAGCTCAGTGTGGCGATTGCCTTTGTCGGTGGCAGCCCGCTCGTCTTTCTCGATGAGCCCACCGCGGGCATGGATGTGGCGGCCCGTCGGCACACCTGGGAGCTCCTGCTCCGCATGTCGCGCGATCGATCGGTGCTGCTGACGACGCACTTTATGGATGAGGCGGACTTGCTCGGAGATCGCATTGCCATCATGTCCAATGGGCGCCTGAAGTGCAGCGGCAGCTCCCTCTTTCTCAAGTCACGCCTGGGCGTCGGCTACAATATCACCATGTCGGTCCAACCCTACGCATCACTGCAGGTGCTTGACAGCCTCGTGACGCGCATGATTGACGGGGCGGAGAGCTTGGCGAACTCGGGCTGCGAGGTGAGCTACCGTCTGCCCGCGACCGAGGCGGACAGCTTTCCCGACTTGCTCGCGGCGGTGGAGGACTCGGGCGCGGAGCTAGGCATCCGTGGCTACTCGCTCTCCGCTACCACCCTCGAAGAGGTGTTCCTCAAGGTGGCCGAGCAGGACCACCGCGAAGCCGAGGCCAAGCGCGAGGCAGAACAGGGGCACGGTGGCGGCGGTCTGAAGGGAAAGAAGTTGACGTCCGAGGGCGGTAGTGAGTCGTACTACTATGTTGACCAGTACGGCCAGCAGCAGCTCTACGTGCCCCCGCAGCGCCATTCCACTGCCGACACCCTGTGGACGAGTGAGATTGCCACCGACAATTGCACAATTGTGGGACTGCAGTTCAGCGCCATGATCCGGAAGCGGTTCTACAACACGCGGCGAGACAGTCGCATGCTGTGCTTTCAGATTGTCTGCCCCGTCGTGTGCGTGCTGATCGCCATGTTCCTGAACCTCGTGAACATCAGCGGTGCCTCCTCGCAATCGTTCAGCTATGACGCGTACCTGGACGACCAGATCCACATGGCCGTCTCCAACTGCAGCCGATACTTCAACGCCTCCGACGCGAACCTTGGCCATGCCGCGAGTGAGAAGCTGACCATTGAGGACCCGAATGCCATGGACGGCTACGACCTGTACTACTACACGCTCGACCGGTGGTTCATGCACGGGGATTTCGGACGCTACGGCCAGATCTTTTGCGATGCCGAGGAGGTGCTCACGAAGCAGGTGGTGACGCAGGGAATGCCCGTCGTCATGTACCAGAACTCGTCGAGCTATCATCAGGTGGCGGTGAACATGGTGACCTTCTACAACTTGGCCCTGCAGGGTCTCACGGCCATGGACGCCGCCGCGGCGGGCTTGCCGGCGCCGCCCAAGGCGCCGAAAATCACGCTCGGCACGACCCAGCTGCCTTCGACAGATGCGGAGAACAAGCGGTCTGACGCTGTCAAGACCATTCTGATTGGTCTGATTATCATGATTCCCTTCACGTTTCTTCCGTCCAACTGTGTCTCCTGGATTGTGAAGGAGCGCGAGTGCAAGTCCCGGCATCTGCAGGACATCTCCGGCCTGCGGTTTCTGATTTACTGGACGACCAACTTTGTGTTTGACATGACCGCGTACCTCGTGACCCTCGTTCTGGTGATTATCATCTTTCTCATCTTTCAGCGCGATGAGTACGTTGGAAAAGACACCGCCGGCGCCACCATTGTCCTCTTTCTGGTCTTTGGCTTCTGCTCGACGGCCACTGCCTACGTCATTCACTTTCTCTTCTCCGAGCACGCCTCAGCCCAGCTGATTGTGATGGCTGTCGGCTTTATTACGGGCTTTCTGCTCGTGATTATCGTGTTCATTCTCAACCTGCTTCCCGAGACCCAGGACGCGTCCAACAAGATGCGTTACGGCTTCCGTGTAATTCCTACTTTTTGCGTTGGGGAGGGCATTATCAATCTTGCCATCCTCGAGCAGAATCAGCTGCAGGATCCTTCGTTGCATGCCTTCTCCATGGGTGTGACGGGCTGGCCCTGCGTGTACATGGCGATTGAAATCCCCGTCTTTATCTTTCTTACGCTGCTGATTGACCACCCCTATTGGAAGCTGGTGTGGCAGAAGCGCGCGTACGACCGGAACGGCGCCCCTGACACGGCGAGCGAGGAGGACAGCGATGTCGAGGATGAACGCAACCAGGTCATTTCGCGGCTGATGCGGCAGAACCAGACCGGCACCCACAACCTAAACGACGGCATGGTGGACGACGCGGTTTCTGTGGTGCTGCTGAAGAAGTGCTACCCGAACGGCAAGGTCGCGGTGAAGAATGTGACCTTTGGTGTCGTGCCCGGTGAGGTCTTTGGCTTCCTCGGCACCAACGGCGCGGGCAAGACGACGACGATTTCGATCCTCTGTCAGGAGTTTCTGCCGACGAGCGGTCAGGCCATTATTTGCGGCTACGATTTGATTGAGGATCGGCGGGAGGCGCTCAAGTGCATTGGGTACTGCCCTCAGTTTGACGCTACGCTCGACCTTCTCACGGTGGAGGAGCACCTCTCCGTCTTTGCGGGCATCCGTGCCATTGTCAAGGACCAGCACGAGAAGCTCATCACGGACTTGATGGAGCTGACAGGCTTGACCGAGTACCGATCGACGCTGTCCGGCGAGCTCTCCGGGGGCAACCGACGCAAGCTGTCGGTGGCGCTTTCGCTGATTGGCGGTCCGCGCGTTGTCTTTCTGGATGAGCCGTCGGCTGGCATGGACCCGGTCGCCCGGCGCGGCCTCTGGACGTCAATTCAAAAGATCGCCAGCAAGTGCTCGATTGTCCTGACCACGCACCACCTCGAGGAGGTCGAGGCCCTCGCGGACTGCGTCGCCATCATGGTGGACGGCGGCCTGCGCTGCATTGGCGACAAGACGCACCTCAAGAACAAGTACGGCAGTGGCTTTGAAATGTCCATTCGCATTGTCGATGTGGCCTACCATGACACCGTCATGGCCTATGTCGAAGAGAACTTTCCCAACGCCACCTTGAATGAGTACCGTGGCCAGCGCTTTGTGTTTGCCCTGCCCAAGGACGTGAAGCTGTCCGAGGTCTTCAACACGTTGCAGGCCTCCAAGGACCAGGCGGGCATCTCCGACTACAGCATCTCGCAGACCTCGATTGAGCAGGTCTTTATGCGGATCAGCGATGAGGCCGAGGAAGCGGAGCGCATTCGCGATGTCCTGTCGCGGCGCAAGCTGGCAAAAGAGAATGCGGCGTTTGTGAAGGCGGAGAAGAAGCGGACCAAGCGGGAAGCGAAGCAACGCAAGAAACAACGGAAAGCCAACAGACATGCTGCGACTCGCAGTGCAGCAGCAGCAGCACCAGAGCAGGCCCTCTATCAGCAACAGCAGAAGCAAATCGCAGAGATGCAGCGACAGCAGTTGCTGCTGCAGCAGCAGATTCAGCAACAGCAGCAGCAGCTTCGGCGGCAGGCCTCGAGCGACTTTGGGTCCGATTCTTTCACCAGCACAGCAGGGAGTGGTTTCGGCTACCGATAGAACTCCACACACACACACACACACACACACACACACGCACGCGTCGGCTATGTGTAGATGTTCCTTCCACAGTTCCCCTCTTTCCTTTTTTCTTTTCACTCGAAAACAAAAGAAAAAAAGAAACGAGAACCGCTATCCCCTTGTCCTGTGTGCGTTGCAAACGATCATAGCTTCACCGCTCTCTATCCCTCTCTTGCCTGCATTTCTTTTGTCCCTTCCTCTTTCCGCAGCGTTTGGGTGCCATGCCACTATCCCCGCATGTCTTTGTTTTTGTGTTTCCTTGGTTCTGTTCTCATTGCTTATCCTCAGTGATGGTTCGCGCTCTCTCTCTCTCTCACTCTCTAGTGAATAGACAGGAGTTTTTTTTTTTTTTTTTTAAATAATTCTTCCATGTATTTGCACTGCTCTCGCCAATCGACCAGTCGTTGCTGCCATCTGCACATGGGCGCGAAAAAACGTAAGCATATAATAAGGTATTCGTTTGTTATCTGTGGGTACATTTCTTTCTTTTTTTCTTCTTCACTCACATATATTTTTTTCTATTGTGTGTTCGTCTTCTTTGACATAAATAAATAAATAATACTAGTCATAAACCAAAAGAAAACAACATCAACAACGTGCGCACGCTTCTTTGTGAATACCTTTCCGTGGTGTATATTTAGTTTTTTTTTCTTCTTTTTTTTCGTGGTACTTTAATGGTCCTCCTTCGTTTAAAAACAAAACAGGTTCAGTTTATTTTTATTTTTCTTCTTTCTTCTTTCTTCCCCCCTCTCTCCTCCTCCTCCCAGACAGCTTTGGCAGGGTCTGCATTCTCGGAGCATTCATGTTTGGTGATGTTCTTTAGTCGATTGCGTTTTTCGTTCCTTCTTCTTAGGCCAATTTGATTTCATCGTCTCCGTCTTTCGTCCGCGCAGCGCCAAACGACTGAGACAGTGAAAGCATGCGTCGTTTCATGCCACTCCATCCATCCCGTGCTCTTCTTCTTTTTTTTTTTTTTTTGGTTTGCGTTTACGCGCGCCGGCTGGGACTCGTGGGATGAGGAGAGAGAAACGCTGTGCCCGTTTTGTCAGTCTCTCTTGAACGACAAAAAAAAAGAAGAAGAAAAAAACGAAGTAACAATCTCCGACCGGACGTGTCGCGCTTCATTCTTCCTCTCCTCTCTTTTCTTCTGCTTTTTATCAAAGCAGCGACAGCAATTTTTTTTTTTTTTTTTGGTATGAATTTGCACCTTTGAAATCTTGTATGTTGATGTGTGCGCCTCTCCGATGTCTTCTCTCGGAGCATTTTCTTTTGGGTTTTCTCCCTCTCTTTCTCCCTCTTTCTCTCTCACCGACACCACGGTCGTCTCACTTCGGAACCATCTCTTCCGGCTAGCAAAAAAAAAGTCGGAAAACAAAAAAAAGCGGCCAGGAGTCACCTTTGTTGATCTATCTCTCCCCTCTCTCACGCTACCTTTCCCTCTTACACACCCACGAATGAAGACACATTCGAAAACTCCCCCCTCCCCCTGGCGGTCCTCTCGCTAGCGGGTGCATTCTCTACCGTGCTTCATGACGGTCCTTGACGATTATCGTCGCCGATCATTCTCCCCTTTCTTTTTCTTTTCCTGTCGTGACAAGGAAATATCTGTTGCAACGTTGAATGGAAGCGTACATGTATATTCTTTCTCCGCCTCTCATTCCGTTACATATCTGTCTTTTCTCTTGAACTGTGTGTGTTCTCATTGTGCTCTCCCTCTCTCTCTCTCCTTTCGTTTTTGTCCGAGTTTCATCTTTTTTTTTTTTTTTTAATGTGTGTGTGGATATGTATTGCCAGAGAATGAAAGACTCCTCAACGCTTTTTCGCTCCGCACCTTAAAGAGAGAAAGAAAGAGAAACACACGCACACGGATTCTTCTTCTCTGAAATCATTTCATCCTGTGAAAATATATATATTTTATATGTGCAGCTTCCATTTTCTTTCCTCTTGCTTCGTCTTCTCCTCTTCTTTCCTTTCGAATATCGTTGCAACGCAGCAATGCGCGCTCCTCTCTGAGCTCCTTCGTTGGGACTTCGTTTTCTCTTTCAACGTGACGCAACTTACGCGAGGACTGCGTTTCACTCTACGCACCGTGAGCTCTTATACCCAGACGGCCCCTTCCTCCCCTCCCCCCTCCCCCATGACATATCCTTTGGCGCTGCATTCTGCCAATGGGACGCGACACACCTCGTCCAGCAAGGATAATCGTCGAACGGGTGAAGAGCTTCTGCATGTATAAGAGAAGAAACAAAGACGCGAGAAAGAAAGAAAAAAAAAGAGAGAATGAAAGAAAGAGAGGAGCGGCTTACAGCAATACAATGAAACACTTCTTTCCGCCTTTGCTGTTCTTTTTTTTTTCCTTTTGTTGTTGTCGCATACGTTTTTTTTTTCTTTTCCTTTTCTGCACAAGACTTGTTCCTTCGGGCGCTTTCCTCCGCCCCCCCTTCCCCTCCCCCTCCTTCTCTCGTCTTCTGTGCTACACATGTTACACACGCGTGTCTCCACTTCCGGTGGACGGTACTATCCCCCCTTCTTTTCTTCTGTTTTGTTTGTTTCCTCTCCTTAGCACCCACACGCAGCACGGATATCTTTGCGCTCCGTCGATTTCTTTTTTTTTTCCACGACGTGTGTGTGTGTGTGTGTGTGTGTGTGTGTGTATGCGTGTATCTGCGTACGACATTGCGCTTCTCCCACCTCATGGTTATGTTCGTTCTATGGGCAATTTATCCTTCTCTTCTCTCTCTCTCTTTCCCTTTCTGGAGAGAAGAGCGTCCACAGTGTTTTGCGCTTTTCTCAACTTTGTTGGAAACGATCATACTTGCTGAGATTGGTGGCTTTTTTAAAAATCTATATATATACTTCGAACATTGTCCAGTGACACCATCTTCATTCTTACCTATTTCTGAACCCTCGCTCTCCGCACTCCTCAAGTAACCAAGCGAAAAAGCAAACATCAAACAGTTGAGTAATAGAGAAAACAAAAGAGGAAAGAGGAGCTGAGCTCGGATTCAAAGCCGGTCCTCTGCATTCGAGGAGCATATCCTTGAGTGGCCCTTACCCCAGCGGCGGACGCGACGATCTTGGGATTGATTCTCGTCAGGCAGTGTACACACGCGCGGCTATGCAATCGGCAACTGGAGAGAGGGTTTAGGTTGAAGGAACGGAACACATTGCGGCGGATTTGCAGTGTTGTTGTGAAATACCCTCACATAATGATAGGGCCGACACCCACACATTCGACAACGTGGAGTGTGAAGAGGGCCTTGAAAAAAAAAGAGGAGGCGATAGAAAGAGAGAGAGAGAGGAAAGTTTTCTGTGTTTGTTTTGGAGGAGTCATCCCATATTGTGTTGAGGGATGATGACTGTAGAATATATTTCCTCTCACACTCTCTGCTGTTGGATTGGCCCCTCGTGACTCTTGTGAGACCTCCTTCTACCTTCTCGCTGCTCTGGTTGGTGCGTGTGCGCTCTTTTTTTGTTGTCGCTGGAGTCATAAGAGGTGGTAGTGGTGTCTCTCTTTGTTTTGGATGAAAGTGAAACCACGACCCCCTTCGGAGATGCTGTTTCTTCGTATGCTGTATTCATGTTTGTCAATACTGTCTCCCTGTTCTGCTCTTATCTTTCATTCGAATACTCTTCTGCCATGCTATCACCATCAAACTGTCGATAAGGATGATTACTCGCGAGCACGCGTACCTAGATAGAGAAGCAAAACTCAAAGAAGAACACAACACGACGACGACGACAAAAGAGAAAGGTGCGAAGACGAAGGCTGCGACGACGTCAAAACACCATCGTTAGATCTTCTTTTTCTTTTTCTCTTTCTTCTTTTTGCCTTCCGTGGCTGCCTCAACGCCAACACACACACACACACACACACACACACACACAGCGGTCTCTCTCTCTCTCTCTCTCATTCGCACCGTACGATAAAATCCTCTCACGGCGGGTTGAACTCCTCATTCGAATTCCTTCATTCTCCCAAATCTTTATTCTCTCTGAATTGTACCGTTGCGACGTCTCTTCTTTCCACGGCGCAATAAAAGGTCGCTCACTCGTTCGGGAAGAAGCGTGATGTGGAGGAGCCTCTAGAACAGGATTGAAGTAAGCTCCCACGTGCTCACATTGTTGCTCTGTGTCGATCCTTTTTGAAAAACGGTCTTTCGTATAGTCTCATCATGAAGCAGCGGGGTCAGCACTCCACGGCACCCTTAATGGTGTCCGGTGGCTCACCGCCGTCTGTGAACCTCAGCAACATCATGAAGGACGCCCCGCAGCGTTGCACAAGACTGGGCTCCGCGACCGTTTCTGATCTTGAGGCGCCCCATTCGATCCCTTCGACATTTCAACCTGGCCCATCCCCAAGCCGCGCATCAACGGCGCAACCGCACGACGCCCACGGAACGACAACGAGAAAAGGGCTCGATGCTTTTCCAAGTCCCATGTCAACATCGCTCTCTGCAGACGACGTTGGAATCCCTGTGGTTGGCACGACACCGTGTGGTGGTGCCCTGCGATCTGCCCCGACGACGCACTTCACCCTGCGCACCGTCTTGCGGCACCCTCGCCAGACGCTGTCACAGCTTAATTTTCGTGCGCACCACGTCCTCTCTTTCCTGATGCTTGTTGCTGCCGTTGCTTTTTTGGTCACCGCCGTGCTGCTTGGCTATCTCGAGTATCACCAGGTGCAATTCACCGTGTGGGAGGGACGCTTTCAAGCGCGCGCAACAACGGGGCTGGTGGCATTGCCCTCCCCAGACACGTTGGAGGAGCTCTCGATGCTGCCGCTGCCTCCAACAGACAGTTCCTCGCTGTTTGCCAAGCACACCACACCCACATCAAGGATGCAGGTGTCTCGCAAGATGCCCAAGCATCAATTTACGCTATCCCACCGAGATAACTACACAGAGAAGGAACTCCTCGCGCGCTATCGAGACATGGACGTGGTATACACGTTCCTCAATGGGAGTGAGCTGAATCACGTGTACAGACGAATGTTTCTCCGCGCCTGTGCGTGGGATGTGGTAGAAGGGGGGCGGGCGGCAACAGCAGCGTTGAGGACCACTGAGAAGTCAAGACACAAGGGCACATCTGCAGACGCTGCCAACGTCGCAAGGGCAGAGTCATCGGCGTGGCCCTCTTGGAGCTCCTTGACAACGCACATGCTGTCGGCGGAGTCGGCGTTTTTC
This sequence comes from Herpetomonas samuelpessoai, assembly GCA_030849835.1. Taxonomy (NCBI): domain Eukaryota; phylum Euglenozoa; class Kinetoplastea; order Trypanosomatida; family Trypanosomatidae; genus Herpetomonas; species Herpetomonas samuelpessoai. The sequence goes on from JASAOC010002135.1 coordinate 234,884, forward strand.
CGAGCCATGGAACGTCGCGCGCGCGATGACGACGATGTCTCTGTCGTGACTTCATCCCAGCAAAAGAAACGACTTGATAGAATGGGGCGCAGAGCGGACGCGACCGTTGCAATCAATGTCCGTCTACAGGAAATCACCGAGTCGCTCCGTCGTCATGCGATTGTGATAGCGGCCTTGCAAGGAGCGCTTGAGCCGCGTCCAGCATCCCTGTCGGCCACACAAGCACCGTATGTCACGGTTCAGCTGAGTCCAAGCCAGTTGAGGGCTGCAACTTGGCCGCAAGACTACACTGGAACCATGGGACGTGCCTGTCATACCGGTGAAGGCAGCAACCGCACAAGGGTGGCGCTTGCCGCACCACGCGTCCTCGCTGCGGAGTTGGTGAATCGTGCAGCGTCCTTGTTGCCTCTACCTTCAATGCCCTCTCCTCTCCACAGAGATGAACCACAGCATGGGGATGCAGAGGCCGTGGGGAACGGTATGGCTTCACGACACCCTCCTTCGCAGCCCAGGACGCCCCTATCGGAGAAGGAGTCCCTCACAGCGCTCAACGCGTTGCTTGCTCTCCTTGACGAGCTATCCATTCGTGCGTTGGCGGCGCCCACTTGCTTTGAGGACCTCATCATCACCTCCCCACCCCCACCACCCCCACCACCGACTTCCACGTCGTCGTCTTCTCCGCCTTTTGACATGACCAACGCGGATGTGGTGCGGCTCGTCGACCATGTCAAACAAGAAACGGTCGACAACCGCGACCGGGAAAGCGATGAGCTGCGGTACTCGTTGCGGAGCTTCCAGCAGCACGTCGGGTGGCACACGGGGCGCGTGCTGCTTGTGTCGCCGGGTCATAGCCCGGAGTGGCTCGACCACGGCAAAAACTTTTTCGCTTCCGTCTGCGCAGCGCCAGGCGTGGATTATGACTCGGACGCGTATGAGGCGTCCGTGATATCACGCCGAGGTTCATCCGCGAACGATGCTGAGGCCGTCTTTTTGTCTGCCTTTGTGGATGCGCAGGAGACATTTCCGCGGCGGCCACAGGGGCCGCTGGCCCACCACGCCGCCTCGACCCAGCACTACTCGCCCTCTGTCATGTGCTTTGTCTCTTCCGCGGAACGCGAGGCGTTCATGCAGCAGTTTTCTGTGAGGTCGCCTTCACTTGAGCGTCGCGAATCCAAAACGTCCGCCAAACGTTCGGCAGAAGAGACCACCCATGCACCTATCCAACGTCAGTATCGCTTGTCCGTTCCTGGCACGGGAGCACCCGAAACGGTGAAGGCAAACATGCTTGAAAAAACCGATGCGGAAGGCAAGCAGTCCTTGGGAGCGCAGCAGAGGCGTGTTCACTTCATCTTGTCAACGACGCTAGAGATGCGGCATTACCGTCTGGGGCTGCCTGAAGCATTGCTGCCAGCTCTTCAGGCGCGTGCAAGGCAGCAGAAGCAACGTCGGCAACAACGGACAAAAACCAGCGTCGGCGGGATAGGGACGTCAGGCGTCGTGACGCTCGAGGAGGCGGACCTCATGGTGACACAAGGAACTATCCAGCGGCCGCCCTTGAAGGATGAACTCGACACCAGAAAAGAGTCCGAGATCTTTGGCGACACAGACATGCGCCGCGTGCCGTACCTCTCCTTTGTTCCCGTTCACGACCCCATGAGTGGCGACAGGGGCAACGACAACGAGGATCGTCGGACCAGCGGTGACACGATCATCTATCTTGAGCTGTCCAAGCAGCTTCACAGTCAACTCGAAGCCATTGATCGCAGACAATCTGAAGTGGTGTCACGCGTGGGCGAGGGAACATCTCGAGCCGCACTGCGCCGCCTTCACGTCGTGCATCAGAACGCGGTCCTCCCGTACGGCACGCACGTCACCATCAACTCCTTCACGATTGAGGCGAACCTCTTTCGGCTACGCGGACTAACACCGTTGCACCTCTACGTCAACGATGACTACTTTTTCAATCGTCGGCTGCCCATTACGAAGCTCGTGAATCGGTACGGGGGTGTCATCGTGCGAGAGGATAATCTGCTGGAGACGCATCGCCGCGCACGACCGGGAAGCGCGGACTGGCGAGAGGGCGTGGATTACACCAATCTCTTTGTGATTCATGTCAACGATGCGGTCCACACGACTCGCGCAGTGGATTCACCGCCTCACGCTGCTGCGGTCCGCGAGGGTACCCATTCACCGAGACAAAGGCTCGCGATTCCTCAAGCGGAGAGAGGGGGGAAAGGAGGTGCCGCCGCCGCCGCCGCGAAGGTGCCGCTGGTGCCAGCGTCCCTTGTTGAACATTGGCTCAAGGACGATCGAATCTATGTCGTGAACGCCACCACCAACAGCAGAAGCCGTCGTGAGACAGAAGCGCGGGTTGAAAGACGCACAGAGGGAGACGCTGCGGAATGGATGGCACCCGTCAGTGCCCCATGGCGCTTGATGACTCAGCAATCCTTCACGCAGACGACTCTGGGGGCTCAGCAAATGCTGTGGAGTGCGAGTAACGTTGATGCGTCCTCCGATGCATGCTGGAATAGTTCGATGAACACGTTGTTTGAGGTTGACAGCTTTCTTTCCCGGATCACGGATGCGCTGACTGTTGCTGGCACCGCGACTGGTGATGTCTCTCGGATCCCTGCTGACGAAACCTTGGACGCGGCAGCAGGGGACGTTTCGTGGCTACCAGAGCCACTCCCTTTCAGCGTGGTGTCGCGGCACCATCGCCGCTTCAGCATGCACGCACCCTTCACGTACTGCACACGCATGTTCCACCACGTGGACGCCCGCTTCGAGCGAGAGTTGGCGCTGCGGGCGTATGTGAACCGTCGCCGTTCGGCCACCGATCTTCATACCCCGTACTTGCATCACGACTTTGTCCTGCATCAGCCGTGGGCGGCGTCTGAGAAGTTTCTACCATACGTTGCACAGCTGCACGCGTTTCGCACACATGCAAAGGTGTTGCAAGAGGACGAACGTACGAACTGCGCGTCTGCTGATGGGCCATGTGAGGGTGCACCCACGCCACCGCCGCCGCTCCTCTCCGCATACCCTCCTGCTCCCGTGCACCTTGAACTCGATAACAGCGATGCCTGTGCGCCGGCTACCTTGTTAGCGCAAGGAGAAGGGGAGAGCCGATTCTCCAAATTTGTCGACTCCTTTCTCGTCAACACGAGGCACATGGAGCATGTGGAGGAGGAACACGTCATCTTCTTTAACGTGAACAGTGATTTCACGTGGCCGAACGTGTCGGTGCTGATGCGAACGTACCTCGGCTTCAAGTTCCCCTTCCCGTCGTTTCTTGAGAAAGGAGGACGGGAAGAGGGAACGACAGCCACGTCAGATGCGCGTTCACGCCGAAGGAGGCAGGACACAGTGGGATTGTCGACGCGTGTGAACTGGAATGCTCCGACGCCCTTTATTCAAACCAGCGGCTTCATGCCGCACGCGTCTCCCTTCTACCCCTATGTGCGCGATGTGGTGCTGCACTACGCAGAGGTGAATCGGAAAAAAACAGTGGCAACAGCTGCAGAAACGGATACGATGGAGGGCGCGCATCCGGGGACGGAAGACGCAGAAGGCTCCTCCGCATCGCAGAAGATGCCGTCGCACGTACCGCCTGGTGTCACCGTGTTGCCAAGTGCGACGCGAGGGTTTGAGAGCACCCTCCACGCCCTGTTCCGACAGTCTGTCCCGCTGGTGCTGATCGCGGAGGATCCAGAGGCCCTGTGCCCGCTCGTCCGCAGCCTGCAGCAAGTGCTACCCGCATTTGCAGGCCGTCGCATCGCGTTGGCGTTGATTCCACCCTCTGGAGCGAAGAAGAACGCATTTGCAGAGAATTCTCAAGAAAACAGGGAGAGACATGGCCCCGAGGATCACCTTCTTGCCCGACTCCGCGCGCAACACCGCTTTCCCGTCTCTCACTTTATGCCTGTGACGCTGTGCTCCCAGTTTGTGGGCCCTGGCTATCGTCGCATCTTCACGGAGCTTTCATTATCTTCACTCCCCGGTGATGAACAAACAGAAACTGATGGTGATGAGGCGGCCGCGTTTCGCCACGAGGGCGACGACATCAAGAATAGGGATGGGACACCTGATCGAGTGGTCGAACAGTTTTATTTCCCTGCGGGCACCTCTGCACGAGCGGCCGTGAATGCCATTCTCACAGATGTGCTGTCACGCGAGGGGCCTTCTGCGCAACGGACACATACAGACACCGTCGGTGAGCACGAAGGCGGTGACAGGGAGTATGAGGGCACGCAGACACAGACGGTGGAGTCGCTGGCTGATTATCTGGTGGATCGTACGGTGCTGCTGCGCTACCCCCAACCTCGTGGGAACACAGCGATGACGGCGTCGGTTGGTGCTCACCTCCATGCAATGGTGCACGCCATTGTTGTGGATGCGCGCACAGGCAAGCTGGACGCGATCCTCACGGCACTCGCTGAGGCGGACGCTTTGGCTACCAGACAAGGCCGTCGTACGAATAAACGCAACCCGCGTGATGCCAAGACCGATAGAACCATCGGAACACATTCCGGCAGGTCGACCTCAACGCTGCGAAAACGACTGTTAGACAACATGACGGCTGCCCTGGCGATTCCGGGCCAACTTCTTGCATTGGAGGATTTCACATTTGAGGCCCTGTCACACGAAAAGAGCGACGGTGACAGCAGTCTGAAGAAAAGGGCGTCTGTAGATTCACGCAGCCGTGACGAGAAAAATTGGTGGCATGGCGATGGCAAAGACGTCAGGCGTTACCTCGACACACTGCAGGCAAGGACTGCTGCAATCCGCAACGTCCCGCTACCGTCGGTTGCCGAGCGCGCCTTGCTTGGTACCACCGTGTCCCATGGCGCGCTCTTCCTGCATTTCACGGAGTACGAAACGACATCGTCTTCCTCTTCCCCTGTCGAGAACGCACGTAGACGTGAAGAGGACATGAACCATCGTGGTCCGCTTCCGGAAGACTCCAAAGACGAACGTCTACGGCGTTATTTCCGTCGAGGACGCCCAGCGGTGCATTGGGTGACAGGGGCCTCGGAGACAGACCTTCTCGTTGCCTTTCCACTGCCTACATCACTGTGGGAGTCCACGACGGCGCCCGCTGTTTTTTCCTACCGTATCGAGATGTCAAGGGATTGATGGACCCTACAGAATTCAAAAATATATATATAGATAAAGTGCCGAGTTAATGAGAGGGTGGGCGTCGTTGCGTCTTTGCCCTCCCCTCACCTCCCTTTCTTGTCGCTCTCTATGACCTCTGGTGATTGCATGTGACCAAAGACAATGGCGCTTTCGTGACAAGGGATCGGCCGGCGGTGGCTCTGCCACAGAGAGACACGCAAGCACGCAGGCAAACACACAAACAAAAAAGAAATGATTCCAGCTGTGCAGGAACCCTCGTACGCGCACAGAAACACACACACAGATTCAAAAACGATTTCAGCCGACACAGCAACTGCCTGCATATCACATAGCAAAAATTGAAAGAAAATGGAGGAAAAATGATGAAAAGACTAGCAGTGAGACGGTCACCCCGCTCCCCTCCTTGTGCTCGTGCGCATGATTCACAGCACGCGGTTTGCTGTGGCACAAGTGACCTGTCTCCACTGTGAATGTGGAGGCACGTCAGCTGCCCGCGTTGCCACGCTCAAACAGTAAGGATTCATGCTCATTTCTCCTCTCACTTTCCCTTTCTTTCCATCGCTCCTTCTTCAAGTTGCGTTTTTTTTTTTCTGATCTGGGTTTCTGCGACCTGTACGTGTTTCCTTCTTTCTTCTCCAGCTCCGAAGGTGCTGTGTGTGTGTGTGTGTGGGGAGTAGACGTATACTGTTTCTTCCTATCCCCTCAAAAGAAGTGGAGCAATTTCCTTCTAATCTTTTTCTCCTCTTTCTCCCCTTCACGGTGGTGGCTTAAGATACCCTCCGTTCGATCTACCGTCTCATGAGCCCGGCGTTCGCCCCCTACAGGAGGAAAACAAAACTCAAATTCAAACGTTGCCACTCATAGCCAGCCTGAGCGTGTGTGTGTGTGTGTCGTTTCCATCCTGTGCGTACGGAGTGGCTCTATTTATTGGAAAAGTTTTTCTCCGCGTCACGCAGGACAAGGAAGAAAAAAAAAAGGATCTGCAGAGGGCTCCCGTGCCGCGTCTCACCCCACACACCGCCGGAGTGATTCTTCGGTGACACCGAGCTAGACACATATTCTCATTCAATAAAGCTATTTACACACACGAACACAGCGTCACACAGCGCAACGATTCGTCTCTAGTGAGCCTTGCACTTCAAACGCACTCACTCAGGAAACCCCTCCGCGGTGATTCGTGTATTGCCCGAGGCACACTCCCTCCCATCCCGCTTCCAACCCCTCCCCATCGAGTATCGTCTCGTGCATTCTTCCAGTCTTCCATTCTTCCATTCTTCCATCATTTCTTTCTGTTTCTCTTCTTGTCATTGCTTTTATTTGGATACATCATGTCACATGAAGTGGTGTACCGGGGCCCTGGAGTCGTCCTTCATCCTGCGGACGCTGGTCTGTTTCCTGCAAGCTCGCACGCCACGAGCGGTGCGCGTCCCTCCCAGCCTCGTGTCGTGGAGGAGAGCCACCACCCATTCGCGTCTTCTTCCACGCTGGGTAGACCTCCTCGTCACACACAAACAGGCAGTCGCGTGGGCGGGTCGTGTGTTGGCGCCTTTCTTTCTGCCCCTGTACGACTTCTCCGTCAACTCGTGGAGCCTTCTTCGGAGAAAAGAGAGGGCAACACCTACTCGCATGCATCGACAAGACAGGTTTTGCGCATGCATGGGGATGCGGTGCTGTCCTACGCAGCACTCTTTGTTGGCCTTGTGCTCTCGCTCTTACTGCTTTCGTGGGTACTACCCGTGAATTCAGACACTAAAGCCTTTCCGGCCTCTTCCGCCGGTCGGGTAACCTTCCTCGATGAGACGACAGGGACATTTCCTTTTACGTTAGAGGATCGCTCACGCGTGTTTCTGCATCGACCGAACTGGCGGCGCGCCGATGACAGCTCCCCTCCGTGGAAAGAAGCGAGCGCGGACCGAGCGGCGGCGCGCTGGGTAACGTGGGAGCGGGAACACAAGGTGGCGCGAGACGGGTCACCAATGTGGGAGGAACCTCTGGAGTCGTTTACCTTCTCCGCAGCGGCGAAAGGACGGCGTAGGGCAGGCGGTGAACGAGGGCAGCCAGAGGCCAACGCTTTCCAAGGCGCGAGAGGAGCAGAAGATCGGGTGCGCACGGGAGCTTTGAATCAGCGTGTGAACCATGCTTTTGTGGAGACAGGCGGTGGGCTGGCGGACGACACCGATGTGGTGCGGGTGTTTCTCGTCGCCTTCACGACCCGTATGGACGACTTCGTGTGCTCCTTGGCGGCCTCTGCGTACCTCTCCGGGTTGCCCATTGTCATTCTAGGGTTCAAGCACGAATTTCACAACTTCACCGACAAGCACTTTGAAGTGCAAAAGGCGCTGGCGCGGGCGGACATGCGGCCGCACGATGTCGTGGTGTGTCTTGACTCGGACGTGCTTCTGAGCTCTGGCGAGGACCTGGTGCAGTCCATTGACCGGTTCATTCGCTTTTCTCCAGAGGGTCCGGAAGAGTTGGACGCGCGTGCCGTGCGGGACGATAACTCGCGCGCGCTCGCCCCGCTCATCTTCACGGCGGAGCACAAGTGCAGCTACCTTGATTTATTCGGCCCACTGCTCTCCCTCGAATGCGAGCCACGCTTCATGGCCTTTGGCGCGCGTGCGTTTGACGAGTACATGATGGATGCCTTTCCAGGGCGCGGTGACTACCAGCCCATGGTGAATTACACGTTTCGCTTTCTCAACGCGGGTGCCCTGATCGCGCGTGTGTGGGCCTATGAAGCGTTCATGAGGGCCTTTGCCGAATTCCCCAAGCACACTGTCGCGCTTCGAAATGCAAAGCAACAGGTGACAGGCGGGTGGGAGTGTGACCAATCCATCGCGGGCGCGCTCTACTTGGCGCTGCTGAAGCACGAGGCCGCGGTGGACATTTACGGTGTCCGCCGAACACAAGGGACCGAATCGTTGTGGTGGTCTGTCAGACGAAGCCGTGCGCGCCGCCACGGACATGGCCACATTTTTCCTGGTCTCACCGATCACATGAAACATCCGGAAAAGGCGTTGAAAGAGCTGCAGACGGTGATGCGAGGCGTGGAATCACGCGTTAACCTCTTCTCTTCTTCCGTCCCCAATCGGGATACATCACCAAACATGAAGGGCGACGCCGCGTTGTCTTCTCCACCGCACAAGCAGGTGGGTCCACTCGGGCTGCTTCCCGGCTTGATTGCGCTTGACGTGCACTCTCAATTTTTCACCGTCATCACAAACCGACTGACCACCTATGTGAAGCTCAACGATCGATACTGGCGTGCAGGAGCCGAAGCCAAGAGTGAATTACGGGGCGCGTCAGACGCTGACAGCGTTGGATTGAAGCTCAGCGGTGGTGCTACCGGTGGTAGTGGTGGTGGCGGTGTCCGTCAGCGGCTACAGCGTCGCGCGGAAGAGGTGCGCCGGATCTTTTCTCTCTCTGCTGCACCGAAGCGGCTGTGGGCGTCTGTGATGTCCCCAAAGAAAGCTCACAGCGATGACGCAGAGGGAGCAGGAGACCTGAACATGCGAGCGCATAGGAGTGCGCTGGAGGACCACCCTCCCGGCCGCTTCAAACTGCGGATAGGCCGGCATTACTTTGAGCCTCGCACGACGGCGTACGATGGCCTGGATGATGAGGACACGTTTTCAAAACAGTCCGGGAAGGCTGCAGAAGGGAATGCACATGCTGCTCCAGGTCAGGAAGAAGTGCAGCAGCGGCCGCAGCAAGGGCTGTTGCCATCGGGAAATGATCTGTTCGACCCGAGGCTCTCTGAGAAGGATGAGAAGGAAGTGACCGCTGGGTCCGTGCATCAAGCAAGTCACGCTGGCACGCACGGCTTCGTCTCGGCGATACTCGAACGTCCCTTGGACCCCACGGTGGCGCTCTGCGTGGTCGATGGCCTCATGCAAGCCTCTTTGCAGTCTCAGCGACACGCGAAAATGCCCGAGGGACACTCGTCTCGCGTGCGTGCAGGATTTGCCTCGCGAAAGGCTCCCCTGGCCGCCTCTCCTCGTTGGGGGGACGACCTCGACGAGGACCCGATGGAACTGCCTATCGGCGTCAATGGCGCGGTGACCGCCGTGGGTGCAAATGCCACGGCGATGGAGGCGTGGCTGTCCCCTGGGTTTCGTTTCTTTGACTACATTGAACGGACGTGCGTCCGTTGTCGCGCATCAGACTGGCTTGTGCAGCGGTCCAAACGTCTTCCACTCGCCCTCTCGGCGTACTCCATTGCGGAGGAGGCTCCACCTGGTGATGACCTTGCCCATGAACGAATGCACGAGGATGGGGAGGACACACAAGTGAAAGGTCTTCGTCCCGACTTCTTTTACACGCAACGCATTCCCTCGCGTACACCAGGGGTTCCCGATCTGGTCCTGACCAAAGCTCCTCCCCTCATGTCGGTGAATTTGTTTCCGTCGTCCGTGGTGAGTCCGCTTCAGAGCGCATCCCTTCGGACACAGGAACGCGTCTTCCCGGCCGTCCTGCATTTCACGGGACGTGGGAAGCCAGAGCAGCGCTTTGTTTTCATGTCCATCGCCTCTTGGATGTCTCCCTTGATGTTTTCTCCCCTCTCGCCCGCCGCGACGGAACGAGAACGCGAGCACACGAGACGGTCTACTGTCGTGGATGAGAGGCCGCTGCCCTCACAGGAGGGCCGCCCTGGACGTGCCAGCAGCGTGGATCCAGGACCCGCGTCCGTGCGTGCGTTTCTGCAGGGCATGCTCCTTGAACTGTGGGGAGACAGTTTCCGAGAGGTGCGGCACTTTGGCCGTGTGTGCGGCCCCTACATCGAGAGCTGGTTCGCCGACGCGGACAAGCGACAGTACGCAGGGAAGGATGCTTGGCCGTTTGAAGTCTATTGACCAAGCTTTTTTTTTTTCCGTTGAACAACGTTCCCTTCCCTTCTTTTTTTTTTTGTTGCTCTCCTTGGTTACGTGAAACGTTCCTCCTGCAGGTGATGTGGGTGGGAGAACGCTCCTTTCTCTCTCTCAATACTCCATGTCTGCCTGCTGTGGCACCAGCGATCAAGAAGAAGAAAAAAAAACATTTTCTGGTTATTCACCGGTGACATTCATTCGTTCACAGACATACTTAAACACGCGTAAAGCGAAGAAAACGAAAAAAAGGGGTTGAGTTCAAAACGTCTGCCACCCTCCTTCGAAGAATTAAAATAATAATGACACAACACCAAAGACGGTAATGAACGACGAACGGAGTTAGAAGTATACTCGAGGTAGTCGCTTCCACCCGATCGGATCATCCATGCGGCGGCCATGAGACCGTGAGGAAATGAATCCCATGCCATTCAAGCGGGTGGTAGCCGTTTTTTGGTGTTGGTTGAAGTGTGGTCGGAGTGTTGAGGGACTTCTTTGTCTCGTCCACAGGCTCGGATCACGTGAAAGACGCACAGACGGATAACGATGCACAACATTTCAAAGATTTGAATAAAAGCTCATTATGTGATTTGTCTTTCTTGATACCATTTATCTTATCATTCGTTAATGTTTCATTGTCGTATAACTCACAGAGCTTCTTGGGTGCGATTTACTTCGTGTTACACCTTACAAAGTCAAAGGGAGGAAAAAGAAAGACAAGGGCTTTCCGTGCTGCAGCGTCCCACTCGGTAGAGAACGAAGCTGCAGCTCTCATAAACACAAGCAACAGCAACACACACACACACACACACACACACACACACGAAAAACACAGTTTCTACTGAACGAATTCCATTTGTAGCGCTCCTTACGTCAAGGTGGGCAAATCATGTCTCTCGATAGAGCTCCCAGGCACTCAGACGAGAACAACGCACCCGCTGACAATGAGGGGAGGAGACTCACGGGAGATGAACGGACTGTGGCCCTTGCTCAACGCGTGCCAGCGCTGGAGCAGCACGTCGCGCAGTTGCAAGACACCATCCGCTCCCTGAGAGAAGAACTCGCCGACGTCAAGCAAGACGCGCGCAGCGAGCGTGAACTCCACCTTGCAACCGTTCATCGCCTCCAGGAAGAACATCAGAAGGCGTTATTCGATCGTGAGGTGTATTACAGCCGCCGCATCGAGCAGCTGCAGGCGGCGCAGCGGGAGACAGAGAACGATAAGGTGACGCGCATCCTGGCCCGCATGGAGTTCTCCCAGGAGTTCTTGGGCAAGGAAGTGGTGGAGCAGCTGAAGGAATCCTTCGCTCCCATGACCACCTATGCGCAGCAGATGTTATTTCAGCAGCAAGTGGCGCGCCTCTGTGAAGAGGAGCAATCACTGAGAAGGGTGCGCATCGTCGCACCTGAACAAGACGCCTGGAATGATGCGTCGTCAGAGTTACACCTTCGTGCAGAAGAGCTGCCGATCCGCCTCAGACTGTTGGCAGAGGAGCGCGCGGCATTTTCTGAATTTATCGAAGCCCAAGAAGCATTGCATCGTCGTTCTGTTGTGGAGGTCGATGAGCGTGATGCATTTTTGGCGCTCCTACAACGCTTCTACCGTGATATCTTTGCCTTGTCACCGTCTCGCGTCTTCACCTCGCATCCCTTGCGACAGCAGCTGGAAGCAGAGGATCCTTGGTGGCAGGATGTGGAGCCCCAGGCGCTGGAGGCCATGGGCGTTCCTGTGCCGGTAGACGGCGCGAACCCGCGAGAAGCCGAAGAGGCTGACGAGGAAGCAGGCGAGGAAGGCGCAGTCGACGTCAATGAACGAGGCAGGGCTGCCCCACCGCGTCCTCGTCGCGAGCGTCCGGAGGAGGCGGAGAGGGAGGCGGCACGCCGGCGGGACCCGCAGGTGTACATTCAGGACGATCGTAAAAAGGAGCAGACCTTTGTGGGGGGCGGCGTGTTATTTCACCTGCGGACCCGTCGGCGCGACGGGGACGTGGAAGGCAACGCGGAGCCCAGGGAAGAAGAAGGTGAGGCGGCGGCGCCGCGCGATCGTGCCATTCTCCTCACCCACTTTGAAGTGGTCTTCGATGAGCCCCTCCGCCCTCCCGAGGTTCTCCGTGAGCACCCCAACCTGCGGGAGCTCGAGGACAACCTGTACGACGTGCACATCTCCCTCTGGTGCAAGCAGGGCTCCTTCTTGGTGTCGGCGCGGGACAAGCAGGCCTACGTGCGGCGGCGTTTGCGGGATCGATTTCCACACGTGAACCTGGACGCGGTGGTGTCGCACCTGCGGAGGATAGACGAGGAAGAGAACGGCAGCGGCGGTGGTCGTGGTAGTAGCAACATCGGTATCGTGAACGACGATGACGAAGAAGGGGAAACCATCGCAACTGCTGCGGGAGGGTCTGTGCGCTGGGAGAGCCTCGTACAGCATCCAGAGATCTTCGTGCAAGTCGGCTTACAGGAAGAAGCGGAGGCGAACGCCATGGCCGAAGCAGCACTTCGGGCAGAGGAACAATTCGAATTAGAGGAGCGCGGCCGCAACGTCGATCGAAAACTCATCGTGCCGTGTGGCAAGGAACGGACTGCTGCTGCTGCATCCACCAACCCATCTTCATCGAACACGCGAGATCGGTTCACACGAGTAGAGCGCGAAGAGGGCTGGGTACGGCTGTTTGCAACGACAGAGCCGCTCCTGAGAAAGAATGTGGCGTTCTTGATCCCGACGAACCGTCTTATTCTCAAACCCGGAAAGGAGTATTCCTTCTTTATTCGCGTGGACAACAAGAAGATTCTCAACTTTACAAAGCGCGTCTTGAAGGTCATGAAGCCGAGCCCGGATGGCAACCCCGCCAACGCACAGCCGTCCTTTGAAGAGGAAAAAGATCCTGCTGCGTTCTACTACTCCCCTGTGCTGTACCACCGACATAACGAGGACATAGAAATGAGTGGGTGCCGGTGGAATGCGCGAACGTCGGAGAACTTCTTTAGCCTTGCCCCACGCAACGACGACGTGTTCTATGGTCGGATGTTCTATCACGTGCTGTGATGCATGCGAAGACCTCCCGCCCTCCTCACTGCGTGTCAAGAAGTGTGTGTCTTGTGTGTGCGTGTGTGTGCGTGTGTGTGTGTGTGTACTCGCTCAGCATGACACGCCGCCGTGTGATCGCCTGGGGTTCATTGCGCTCCTCACATTCGCTTCATGTTTTTTTCTTTTGGGAGGGATGCTTGCGTGTCTCTGAGTGAGCGCGTGAGACAGGAAGGGAACCATCATCCTCAACGGCGAATGCCGTCTACTAAATCTCCCCCTTTTTCATTCCGTAACGCAGAGGTGGCGAGGATGGCTTCTGTTTTTTTTTCCTCGTGTACATTTTCTCTATCTTCCTTCCTCTTCATTGACTTTTTATCATTTTTCCCGTTTGCGAAGTTGTCACCTCGTGCATGTCTTCCATCTCTCTCTTTCTCTATCTCTCTCTTTCCAGTGAACACATTATTTTCGCTTTCGCTTCAATGCGTACATGTGAAGAAAAAGAAAAACAGAAGTATACAGACATCCTCCTTCACATCGGATGTCGTTTCTGCCCTACCTTCCCTCCTCTGTACGGTACTATTCTTTACATGTATGTGTGTGTGCGGTCAGTTGCGCCTTTTACAAGTGGCGTTAAAGAAAAAAAAAATCATCAACAACAAACGGGAACGAAACATAAAGAGGTGCGCTTCCTCTGAGAGGAAAGAGCTGACTCGTTAACATGGCACCAAAGTTGGCAACGGGTTGCCACTGGATCTTCGTTTGTGCAGAGTGAGAAGAGCAGTTCGCAGCAGAAGCTTGGAAAACTAACGGAAAGAAAAAGAAACAATCATCCTCTGTTATTAGCTAAAATAACCTTGGAAATGACGCGCAAAGCTCTGAGTCGTCCATGAGTGGGGTGAGGCCAACAGGACGTACTCTGACAGTAACAACACCGCAGCGTTCCAAATATTTCATCTTTGTCTCCGGTCTTGCCCTTTCTTCTCGCATTTCTCACTGTGCGTGCTGCATGAATGAAAAAAGAAAGAAAGAAAAAAAAAGGAACCATTGCGAATACAGACAACGTCTAGAGGTCTTTCGCAGCCTTGGTGTTGTTGATTTGGCCGTATCACTGTTCAGGCATCGCGCTACCACTTCTGTTTTCCACTCTATCGCTTATTTCTTACACTTGAGGTATTGTACCCGTGCGCGTCTCCTTCCGATTGTGCTCTCCCACAGATACATTTGCCTTGTCACCCACGTGTGAGCTTCTTCTCTCTCACTTTACCCTCGCACACATCCTGGTACGCACACGCAGAGACCACAGAACAGCGACCGCACGATACCGGAATACCCTTAAGAGCGTCATGTCAAGCGATTTTGAGAAGCTCGTGCTCGGGACCGCCACTAGTGGTCCGGGCGACGTGCCGCTGTTTCTTCAAGACGGAGGCGAGCAACAGAATCATAACCACGGGGCCATGAGCCAACCGCATAGCGCCTTCTTGGACTCTATCGAAGCAGCCGCCGCACATCCCTCCTCTGCCGCTCGTGCCCAGGGTGGGTCGCACACGGGCATCGCAGACGACGCGAGCGTCACCGGAGCGAGCGCCGTACTGCCGTCTGCGGAGCGTCTCCACTTTGTCTCAGTGCCCGATCGTAACCACTGTGTGGCGGAGTACAACCTGCACCGAGAAAAAATTATCGGGAAAGGAAACTTTGGCTGTGCAACGCTTTACCGAAACGAAGCCGACGCAACTCACAAGGCCCCGTTGGCACCGTCCCAAGCAACCAAGCAGTACGTGGTGGTGAAGGATATTAACCTGCAGGCCATGAGCAGCGAGCGGGAGAGTGAGGTAGAGGCACTGGTGAGTGAGGTGAGCGCCTTGCAGGAGGTGAAGGGGCACCCCAACTGTCTCCAGCTCTTTGATTATTTCACCTCATCGTCGTTGACGTCTATGGCATCATCATCGTCGGCGTCGTCGTCCGCTGCGGTGGCGCTAGCAGACCCGGCTGCGTTCCGGAAAGCGCTTCTGGACAAGTCCACGCGCATGGCGTACCTTGTGACAGAGTACTGCAGCGGCGGCGATCTTGCGATGAAGATTGAGCAGCAGCCCCGGTGGCAGGCTGGAGGGGTACCTCGCCCCTCCCAGACACCTCTTTCTCTTCTCGACCACCAGCAAAACACAAGTTACTTCGCGGAGGCGTTCGTCGCCTCTGTGACGATTCAACTGTTGGTCACCCTGCACTACCTGCACGAGGACAAGAAGATGATTCACCGGGATGTGAAGCCGCAGAATGTCTTCTTTCGCGAGGACGGCGTGTCGATGCGGCTCGGCGACTTTGGCATTGCCATCTGTGAAGGTGGAGGGGCGTCTGGTATCGACTACTCCTCCTCGCAGCTTCTGCCGCAGCGTAAGGGTCCACGACCGGCCACGGCCGGGACGGCGGGTGCGGGCAGCCCTCAGGCAAAGGAGGTCAAGGGGACGCCCTTCTACATGGCGCCCGAGCTATTCCAGGAAAGCAGCCGATACACGAGCGCCGTCGATGTCTGGTCGGCTGGCGTGCTGCTGTATGAATGCGTGTGCCTGGAGAAGCCATTTCGCGCCACGGGCTACGCCGAACTCAGTCAGCGCGTGGTGGCAGGACGCTGTGTGCCGCTGGGTCACCGAGAGAACCTGCGGGTCCCTGCATCGGGCAGATCACGCAAGGGCACCGACGCGGCCCATGACGGCGACCACGAACTTCTCTACTCCAAGGACTTGTGCGACCTCGTCATGTCGATGCTCACGACGGATCCGAAGTTGCGCCCGTCCTGCCGCCGGTTGCTGAAAAAATCGTACGTGAAGAAGCACCTCTGGACCGTTCCCCAGACGCTGCTGCAGTCCTCGTTCTATAAGAACTTCTTTGGCGAGGAGGCCATCCGGTCTGCCATGGAGAATGCTGTGTTCCCTGGGGTTCCCGAGGAGCGAGGCGTGGCGCGCGTTCCGCAACCGATGGCATCGCAGCACGAGGCATCCAAGCGGCAGGAGCAGGAGGTGGAAGAGGCGTACGCGGACGATTTTGAAAGCGACAGCGACGATGACGAGGAATAGGAGCGCGCGATCATGAATTCAAAATGCCCCGTCGCTGCGGGCAATGAACGGGAGGATAGAAGAAAGGTCTGTGTGAGTGTGTGTGTGTGTCTGTGTGACACAGACGTTTCTTTTCTTCTTGTTTTTTTTTTGAAATAAAAGAGGTGCGTTCGTACGGTGTGCTCCCGTGCTTTTTCTCTTTTGCGCCAAGAGGATCATATCTTCAGACGTGACCCACCGCCTTTGCTTAGAAAAGCATCTTTGCGTTGGAGAACGATTCGCTCGCAGGTCTCTTGCACTAGACCACCCTCAGAAAGCAACCTGACCTTTCCTATTCGTTTTCTTCATTTTTTTTTCTCTGTTGTCCCCCTTCATGTAGTTACTCACCCGCGTTTTAGGCGTTACTTGATGATGCTTGCTCTTTGTTTTGAGATTGGAGTCTTTTTTTTTTTTTTTAGCGTTCAGCTCGAGGCCTTTCTTTCTTTTTTGGCTGACTGCAGCGTCTTCTGTCATTCCTACTTCTCCGATGTGAAAACACACTTTCTAACCAATGGAGTGGAACACGTACGCGCGTCCTCACCCATGGTCTTGCCGAAGTTTCTTATTCTGTTTGTCTCCTACGTCCTGTGTAGCCTTATTGCAGCATTCCTTTTTTTTTTTTTGTCACATAATCATCGTTACTACCGCTCTGGCCCTTACGAGTTTTTTTTTTGAATTTAAAACTCTGTGTTGATTTAGAAGAAAATCATCATGAGCCCCAGCGTTCCGTCGGTTTCGAAGCGTATTGGTTTATTCAACGATCCGTAACACTGAACCGCTTGGAGCATAGATACTACATCGTTACCAGTGAGACGAAACATCAGCAACAAAAACCAAAAAAAAAAGAAAAAGAATAGCTGCCACCGAAAGGGTCGAGCAAGGCATGTCAACACGATGGCCGCTGATAATGGATGACAGGAGACGAAATGAGCATCCTTTTTTTTTTTTCTCTCCTCTCTGTCTGCCTGCGTGTTTTCCTTGCCATCATGAATGCAATGAACCTTCCGTGATGAATTCACGAGGGCGGTGTGGTGAAGGGAACCTCGTGACGAATGCCATGACGCCGGCAGCTCTTTGGAAACGATTTACGGTTGGCAAGACTGAAACAGTGCTTGGTCTATCACTAGCGGCCGCACGTATCGCAGCCCTGGAGGTCATCGACGCGGTGATGTCTGTCTTCCCGTGATGCGCTGGAAAGAGAGTGATGAAGAGAGAGAGAGAGTGGACAGCAACTTTTCGTTTCCCATCATCATTGTCTACACCATTTATTTACACTTTACTCCCTTTCTCGCTCCTCTTTTAAAAAAAAATTAATGTTGTGTGCATGTGGGCCACTCGTGAAGAACCATAGGAGTGTTCTATCCAGAGATTCGATTCCTTACTTTCTTTTCTCCTTGTCTTGAGCGAACACGTCTCTTTCTTTTTTCAAATTTATTTTATCGCTTGCGTCGTTAGGTTCTCACATCTTGTCTGCATCTTCTGAAGCTCTTTGCAAGCCTCTCAGTCATTCCATTTCCTTCACAAAAGCGTTATCGAGCGCACACTCTTTCGGGGCGTTATGAAGGTTGACCTCGATGAATTCATGGATGCCACGCGCCGGCTGCATGCGGCGTCGGTGAAGCGGACGCGGCTCATGCTGAAACTCCGCCCGCAGAGCCGCGCCGAGCACCGCCACCGCATTTTCGTCCTCAAGGTCACCGATGGCAACGCCGTCTACACCACCAGCGTCCGCTCCTTGGCGGAGGTCAAGAAGGTAGAGGGCCTCGTCAATGACTTTGTCACGCGGTGCACCAAGGACGCCTGTCCACCCGCGGCCGCCCAGACTGCCTCTGCGAGCGGCCCGGAGAAGTCCTCGCAGCCGTCCCATCCGCAGGACGGAAAGCCCAATAGCAGCAAACATCAAGAGAAGCAGCCGCACGCCTCGAACCAGGGCGGCAAGAACGGAAGTCATAACAACAATCCTAACAACAGCAACAAGGGCGGAAAGGGTGGGAAGAAGGGCAGAAAGTAATATGTTGAAACTGTATGTGAGTATCTGAAGCTGCGGGGGGGGGGGGTTTGCATGGGAAGTGTTTCTTAGCTGGTTTCATGCCGGTAGCATCCCCATTCCTTCCCCTCTCCGTTGATGTTCTCTCTTTCCGTGGCAACAGGCAGTCGCTGACGTGCTCCGGCCTTCGAGAATGCGAGAGGCTTCTCCCGTGGACGTTGAATGTCAGATGTGCTCACCGTGTCTTGTGGTTGGTTGCGTCGGCCAAGGCGCGCTCGCACCTTAGGCTTCTTGTCTGTGTTTGAGCTCACGGTCCCTGCACCTGAAGCGGAACTATCTATGATCTTGTGTCGCGAGTTCCACTTGTGTACCTCGTCAGCTTTTCCTCATTCGATGATGGCTGAGATGGATGATAGCGCTTCCTCTGTGTCTGTGTCTGTGTCTGTGTGTGTGTGTGTGTGTTTCGAGAGAATGAGAAAAAAGGAGAGGGTATTCCGTGCCGTGTGCGGATGACGCCCAGTTGAAAAAGGATCCTAAACATTCTAACCATTATGGTGTTTCCAATTTTTGTTTCTGTCACATCAACAGCAGAATCACACCGCAAACAAAAAAAAAATATATACTTGAAAGGAACATTCATCCGTGCACGTTGTCCCCTGCATCTAAAAAAAAAAATTCTATGTAAAAAAAAAGGCGAGGTTTGCTTGCTTACTGTAAACCAGATGTCCTGATGCAGGGACGCCACAGGGAAGAACGACATCTAATTTTTCTTTCGTTGGGCGAAGCCACAGAGGCTCATGGCGATGCAGTTTTGTTTTCTTTTATGCCATGGAAATCAAGAAGCTGGGTGGCCATCCACTGTATATGTTGCGCAGGTGCTGCCTTGCTTTCTTGTTCACCTGCTCAACCGAAAGCAGGAACATTCACCGCACCAAACATGAATCACTCGCACTACGCCACCATTGCGTCTCCATCTTTCTTCTTCTAACCGCGGGATATTCGCATGAAATAAAAATTCAATACAAGGGGTTGAAAAATTAATAATATACACACATACTGTAGTACACACACACACAGACATACAGGCATACAAAGACGAGAAGAAATAATAGGGGCGAGTGCAGAAGCTGGAGAAATGTTCACACCGTCACACATGTGCCGCTTCTTGGGCGGTGGCGGTCGCGCGAAATCTTCTTCTTCTTCCCCCTCCTTTGAGAGCATCCTCCACACCAAGAACGCGAAAACAAGCTCAGATCCGTTCCTGCGCGATGGCACCGTCAGCTCGCGCTTCTTCAAGTACTATCGGACGCGTCTCCCCTTCCCCATGCGCATGCTGGGCATCTTCTTGCTCGGGTTCAGCTTGGGGCTCGTCATTGAGGTGTTCGCGTGCAAGACACACCTGTACGAGAGCGTGATGACAAAGAAGGACGAGCGGCGACACGACTTTGACGAGTTTGTTGTGGGCTTTCGGCAGAATGTGGAGACGTGGCAGCAAGAGGACATGCGAAAGACGAAGCAGCAGCAGCAGCAGCAGCAGTGAGTGTCGTGATGGTCTCACACACGCGCGCTCATGGGCGTGTGCCATGTCCTTCACCATTCTTTCGTTTGTGTTTCTTTCTATGGAGGGAGCCTTTTCGCTGCAGCGCTGGCTTGCAGATGGGCCGGGGATCTCCCCCCCTGTCGGTGAGGCCCTCCAAAAGCAGAGAAGGTACGAAGGGAATGGAGAGGGGCGTGCGGTACATGTGAGTGAGATGGCGTCATAAGTCGCGTGACGTCTCTCCCTCTCTCGTTGGGAGGGGAGAGAAGACTCTCCGCGTGGATGCTGCGGGGACGTCGTACTTCGCATTCAAAACCCGTTCTCCCTAGTATCTGCCCCTCTTTCTCTCTCTGTCGCTCTCTGTCCCGGGACAGATGTTGTTGTCACATTACATAAGAAGACATGGAAAAAGAAATGTTCTAAAACAAAAAATATGTGTGGCCTGTTAAGAGCCCCTTGAAGACAAAGCATTTCTTCCTGCAGAAGACATATTTTTTTCGGCCACAGCGAGGAAGTGTGTCCACGGCAACGCTAACTTGTTGCGTCGCATGTCCACCTATAAACGTTTTCTTGGCGTGGAGGTGTACTGGTAGCATTCATGGCGTTATCACTCTCCCACAACAATGATGTCTGATGCTGGAACGCACCGGTGTCCATCTCTCTCTCTCTTTCTTCCATAACGTCTCTCCTCCCTGCGTTCTACTTGCTTTTTTAAACAACACACCACCGATTCAGTATTTGTTTCGTTCTACGGTGCCTCTTAGAGTTGATTGTAGATCCAGGTTTCTTTGTTTCCTTGCTTTTTTCTTTTTTTTCTTTTCCCTCTTACTCCTAAAGCCCTTACATCTGCTTTTTTTTTTTTCCAAATCTTCCGTTTGGTCATAGGCGTAACACAAGCGTTTTACCAGGAGCTTCGTTAAAAAAAGAAAAAGAAAAGATAACTCTTACCTGGTTCACGGCTCGCACTTGTCACGCACACACACACACGCACAAAAAGAAAAGGATTCAACAAGAATTCACACCATGTGTGCGGACCGACAGCTTCCCTCCATCAAGCACAAGCTCGTGCTGCTCGGCGATCAGTCCGTGGGGAAGACATCCATTATTAACCGCTTCATGTACGACTACTTTGACAATGCGCAGTACCAGGCAACGATTGGCATTGACTTCTTCTCCAAGAATATCACTGTTGAAAAGGTCGGGAATGCTGGATCGTCGGCAGGAGCAGCAGCATCGTCCTCGGCCGCCGCACAGAGTTACCCGTACATTGTGAAGCTCCACATCTGGGACACCGCGGGCCAGGAGCGGTACCGCTCGTTAATTCCATCGTACGTGCGCAACTCCGCAGCGGCGGTGGTCGTCTACGACGTCGGTAATCGAGAAAGTTTCTTGAGTGCGTTTACGTGGGTCGATGAGATTAAGCACGCCCTTGGCATCCGCACGACAACGACCACGCCATCATCCGGGACGAAAGCCGGCAACGGTGACGAAGGCACCGCCTCCAGCGATCCGCCACCGCCGTCGTCCTCCGCAGAGGAAGGCTCGATTGTGATTATGCTCGTGGGGAATAAACTGGACGTCAGCGCGGATGGCGGCCGCGAGGTCAGCACCGAGGAGGCCGAGCGCCGTGCGGCGGAGAATGGCTTTCTTTTCTGCGAGGTCTCGGCCAAGAATGGGACGAACATTAAACAGCTGTTTCGCAGAGTCGCGCAGGCGCTGCCGGCGGCACCGGCACCGAGTGCCGCGGAAGGAGGCGCGGGAGGGGCGTCTGGGTCGGCAGGGGGCCAGGGGAGGTTCGGTGCGGCGACGCGCGATCCCTTCCTGGTGACGCCCTCGGTGATGGCAGCGGCGGCTGGACAGACAGGAGGCGGGGCGGGCGGTAGTGCGTCAGCGGCAGGAGCGGGTGCCGATGGGAGTGCTGCTGGTGGTGGCGGTGGATGCTGCTGAATGAACTTGTTGGTTTTTCAAAACAGATGTCTTATGTTTCGACTTCCTCCTGGAGGTTCGCGTTCGTGTGGTGGTGGCGAAATGCAAAGATGATGAGGCGGTGGATGGAGAGCAGGGTGAGGAGAGAAAGGCAATCTGCTCACTCTCTTTGCGTTTCAACATGTCGGGGTGTTTTCTGTTCTGCAGATCTCTGTTATCACTGATGGCATTGTGTTTGGGTGTCGTTCTTGCTTTTGAAAAGCCCAACCGAAAATATTTTAAAAAACAAAGCGCGCCGATCGCTGTGTCTTTATGTGCGTTTGACTTTGATGGAACGATATGTCTTTGGTTTTGCGTTTCCTTCTTGTTTAGTCCATCCATGCGGCGTTCTGCTTACTCCTGTGCACACTGTTCTCATGTGTCATGCCTTCGTTCTTCATTTTACTGTACCATTGCATGTTGTACAAGTCAACGACCTCTCCTCGACAACATTTCGGCACTTCCAGTTTTTCTTCCTCTTCTCTCTCTTTTTGCTTTCTTGCTCAACCACTTTTGACCATTGATACCATACGATGTGGCTCTCTACGCTTCCATTCGCGGGCACCCGCTTACTGTGAGGTGCCTGCGGTTCTTGAAGAGAAATTTGTTCGCGATCACTCGATCCAAAGATTGCTCGAAAAACAAAGTTCAAGGCGAACTTGGAGAAAGGAAGGTCCTGACACCCAGCTTTTCAAAAGAAAAACAAAGAGAAAGAAGAGGTTCCAAAAATAAAGGAAGACCTCACATGAGGGGCACACCTCGCCGTAACACTCAATAAGAAGGCACAACGGGGGATGCAGTTACAGCGCATTGGCTCCTGTGTTGAAGTTCATAAGTCATGTGGATTTCGCCGCATCATTTTCTGTTTGCACACAAGAGAAAAGTAATAATACATTACGTGCCGTTCTCGGCCTCTTCTGGAATGTTGTTCCATGTGGCTGTTGCGTGCGTGCGTCTCTGTGTTTATGTGGGACAAGAAGGACAGGAGTTCTTCTCCGTCCATGCATCGCCTTGGCGTCTGCAATCTGACCCTGCTTTCGCACACGAGGATGGATGCTGCGTCGATGGCTGTTCTTTGTCGAGTCACGAAACGCCCTTCTAGAAATGTGAAACGCTTCTACTACTGCTATCCATTGTTTCACCTCTCATTTCAGCGACACGTCGCAACAAAAGCAAAAGAAAAGTAATACCCAGTGAGCAGAGGCAGTAGAACGTTCTGTGCCTCCTTCGCCATCAAGTCTAAGAAGTGGCACCGATTCCCAACCACCACCACGTCTCTTCTTACCATCGGGCACTCCATTCCCACCATTCTTATCGTCTCTTGCTTCTTTTTTTTTTTTCACCGCATTTCGAGTTTTATTCTCCTTTTGCTAAAAAGTGGAAGCCAAACATAACAGCGAAACAATCGCACACACACACACCACTGTTCTCCTTCCCTTCGTCTTCTAACAATATTGTAAATGCCTGCTTCCTTTGAGCCGAATACCCCCGTGGTGTTCGCGGTGGGGACGACCAACAAGGCGAAAATTGAGTCGGTCTACTCGGTAGCCACCAAGCTATTTCCGCAGAACGCGATTCTCGTCTACGGCTTCAACGTCGACAGCGGCGTCTCGGACCAGCCCATGAGCGCTGATGAAACGTTACAAGGGGCCAAGAATCGATCGATTCGTGCCCTCCACGCCGCATTGGATCGCATCGCCAGCGAGGGTGGTCTCACCTTTGCCGAATCGCAGAACCATCGCTTCCACCTTGGCGGCGGTGGTGGCGCTGCTGCGGCGACTGTGGCGTCAGGCGCCGGAGAGGGAACATCACACACCTTCGCCACCACCACCGCCCACTTTGGCGTCGGCCTCGAGGGCGGCATTGAGAGCGTCGGCGATCGCTACTTTGAGTGCGGATGGATGGCCGTAGCGGAGAATCCAGCGAACCCGTATCTGTCGCAGACGGCGCCCCGACGGCAGGTGAACGGGAGCTCCCGCACCGATGCGGAGAAGGACTGCCCCTATGAACTCGGTCTGGGCAGTTCGGCGCGTTTTGAAATGTCATCGGTTCTGATGCACAAGATCTTGCACGAGAAGAAGGAGCTCGCGACGGTGATGGATGAGATGACAGGGGAGACAGACTTGCGCTCGACGCTAGGGGCGATGGGGGTCCTGACAGCGGGCCACTTGGGGAGGGCCGCCGCGTACGAGCACGGACTTCTCTTTGCCATGGCGCCGTTCCTCTCGAGTCGCAAGTTCTGGCATACGGAGCATTGAGAACCAAATTGACCAAAAAAAAAGAACCAGAAAGAGTTTCATGTCTTTTGTAAAACTAAAAAAAAGAAAGAAATTTTACAAAAACGCTCAACGACAAAGTCTCAAAGGAAAACGAGTCACGTGCCAGACATCCAGGGATGCTCATGAGGGAGAAAAAATATGTCTTTCTTTCCTATGAAATACTTCCTGTACTGACAGGGCTCGTGATTCTGCGTTTACCGGGAGGCGAAAGTAGTTGGGACCTTCTTCCGAGTCCTACTGGTCGTGTTCTGGTCACAATTCTTTCATCAGGTGCATTGCATCTTGCTCTCAGAGCGAAAGGAGGAGGGCGACGGACAGAAACCTTTATCCTGTGCAAGAAGACCAACATGAATGTTTCTCATCTCTTTTCACATCGCCTATCTTTGCCTTCGGATTGTTTTTCTTTTCCGTAGAACGGTATATACATTGGAATAGTTGATTGCTGCGGAGGCGTTTAGTTTTGTCTGGTTCACCAAGAATTCCTTCGCACACGCGTGATTTGCTTCCGTTGCTGATAATTGAAGGGCGCGTCAATCGTTCCTTGAGCTTCACTTTTGTTTGCTGAAAATAACCAAAGAAAGCAAAAAAAAAAAAAGGAAACCTTTGTTTTCATCGATTTTCCATTTCACTCTACATTATCCTGTGCGCGTTTTAAATCTTATCTCGACGCCCAAACACGCACTAACTCTCTCTCTCCCTCACACACACACGTGATACGGATTCTCCTTCTCATTGTAAATACATTTGGAGGTTCTTCACCCACCTCCTCCTCCCCAATCCCCACCCCCATTAAATTTTCCCCGTGATATCTCTTTGTTACCGAGCCACTGGGCCGCTCGTTTCTGTCTGTGCTCTCTCTTTCTCTCTTTCTCTCTTGTAAGTTGCTCTCGTGCGTTGTGTACATCATTTCTTCTCTTTTGTTACCGCAGAGAAGACGCTTTGTTATCCTTACCCCCCCTTTTTTCTCCCTGTTGGGTCTCAGTGTCTTTTCTATCGTTTTGAATTTTATCTTTTCCTGTTTGTGTTTTTGCGTTAAAAAAAGAAAAGAAGAAGCCTGATCTTTTATTCAGAAGAGGATAACGTTGACATCAACATCCATCTCTTCCTGCTGCTGCTTGCTCCACAAAAACAACAACACACAAGCACACAGCGTCTCACACAGACATATATACTTACAGACGCACACACTCACACTCACATATATAAGGGTAGCAGACATGGAAATTTCTCGTCGAAAGCACGACGCGGCGTCACAGCCTCACGCGCGAAACCGTGGACCCGGTCCCTCTCCCCCAACCGCAGGGGCCCGAGCCACGCCGGCCCTTCCAAAGCCGCGCCGCCGCCGCCTTCGCCGCCGCACCGTCGTCTGGCTTCTGCTCCTCTTTGCCGTCATGGCCGGCATTTTCTTTTTGATTGTCTGGACGGATTTCATCTTTGGGGACGGCCCTCGCGCAGGGGGCAGTCTCAAGGAAGACCACGCTGGCGTGATTCCTGTGGACGGGGGCGACAGCCCAGAGAAGCTGCAGGCGTTTCGCGAGCAGGCGTGGCCTGGGATTAAGGGGGCCCTGCACCTCTTCACGCGTGAGGATATTGAGCAGCGGCACCAAACGCCGGACGGCAAGAGCCTCCGCGCAGGCGAATACATGATTGACGGGGCAGGACTTGTGCTGCATGCGCAGAAGGAACAAGTGCGGAGAATGGGTGACGCGATTGCGTTTGACGGTCGCACGGTAGCCAGCGAAGCGACGCGCATCGCGGTGGCGGAGAAGGAAGGGACATTGCCTGCGGTTAATCGATTCGGCTATGAGGGCTGCGAACCACGGAACGACGACGATGCGGAGGATGATATGCGATTCCGCATGGTGTGCGCGGCCGGGTCGTGTCCTACTCGGGCCATTGAAGACGACAAGGCCAACAAGGGAATCCTTGACATGCCAGCGGAGGAAGAAGAGGGCACCCCGTACATTCCGTCAGACATAGCGGCCGAGTACGCTGACATGGAGGCGCGACATCGAGAACTGCGGCAACAACAGCAGCAGCAGGAGCGAGAGCACCTTGATGGGACTGCGCATGACGGCATCGGCGCAGGGGGTGACGAGGACCTGGAGGCAATGCTGAATATTTTCCGCCTGTACGGGCAGCTCTTCAACCTCAGCCTGGCGGAAAAGAAAGTTGTGGAACCCGTGTTTGAGACAGCGGAGGAGGTGGCGCACCGGGAGACGATGGCGTGGTACGTTCGGCGGTTCCTCTCCAGCAAAGAGACGTCGTCGGGGGTGGCAGCTGGCGCAGCGGCTCCACGTCAAGCTGTCGGAGCTTCTTCTTCAACTGTGTCCCCGCTGGCAATCCTAGAACAACACTTCACCGCTTCAGATGACCCGAAGCGCTACACACCAAAGGATACACGACACCC
Organism: Herpetomonas samuelpessoai; assembly: GCA_030849835.1. Taxonomy (NCBI): domain Eukaryota; phylum Euglenozoa; class Kinetoplastea; order Trypanosomatida; family Trypanosomatidae; genus Herpetomonas; species Herpetomonas samuelpessoai. The sequence continues at coordinate 261,180 of JASAOC010002135.1, forward strand.
CATCACCGGCGAGCGCGTGCCTACGGCCCACACAGCCTCTGCCCGTGGGACCTCCCCATTGGAACCCGAGGCGCTGCGTGAGAATATCTTTGCGTTGAATGCGGAGACGGAGAAGGACCTTGTGGATGACGGCTACGCGGCCCAAAAAAGGAATCACGTCCCCCGATCGGACTTCTTCAACGACCCGTTCCATCTCGCGCGACGCGGTTATGGCACCGAGGCTTCCATTTTTGTGGCGGTTGTGCCAGTGTTTTCGCAAAGGAACGGGGCCAATTATTTCCAGCAGAAGGTGCGTGCGGAGCAGCACATGGATGAGCAGCTTCGGCCACAGGAGAAGGCGAAGGCGAGTGGTGGTGGTGCGCCTGTATTCGGTGGTGGTGACAGCAACGGCCGTCACGTTCGCTTGGATTCCTTCTCCACTTTTACGAGCCCCGCGCATCGCACCACCGTTGATGGTGAAATGCCCGTGGAAGCCGCACTGAACTCTGTGCTGCGTGACCCAGACATCCTCAACACGACCGATAACGCACTGTTCGAGGGTGTCCTCAATGGTGAGGAGCGCGACTCCCTCATGCTAGATGGTCTCGAGAACCGTCAGACAGCGTGTGCGGGGACTTTGGAGAGCCTGTATAAGCAAGCACGCTGGCCGCTCGCCATCTTCACCGGTGTGCTCGAAGTTGGAATTCGAAGAGAGTACGCGCTGGACGACGAGCCCCGATTGCTGGCCCTGGACGCGGAGCTGGAGCGACGTCGGGAGGCGGAGCTCGCGACGGAGACGAACCTTCGCGGCGCTGGCCCCAACACCGGCGTGCGTCTACAGGAACCTACTCCTCGGCCGTCTGAACGGATCGCTGGCGGCGACGGCGCAGGTGGCACGACAACAGTCATTCTCGCCCAATCACGTCGTGTTGCGGACCGGAAGTGGCGCGCCGTTCGCGTCAATGGTACGACCCCCGAGCCAAGGGTGCGGACCCCGGGGGGACGCGGTCCTGTTCCACTCCGGACCGATCAGCGCTCGAGTTACCACATTCTCTTTTCCTGTGTCCCGAACGGGCTGCAACGCAGGGCGGACGAGGAAAGCTTTGGCTTTCGGTACAAGGACAACATTCGCACCCGCCGCATGTTGCTGCCGCAGAATGAACACAAGCAGCGAGGGACCGCCGCGACACCCGAGTACTTTGCCTATAACGACGGTAACATCTTTCCCTCACTCCCAGCCCTGTTCGAGGCGACGCGTAGCACAAGCGCAGGCGCGGGGGGCCCGGACGGCCGTCGACGCCACCATCAGTACCCCACCTTACCCACGGGCGAGCTTCCCTTCAGCTCCGAGTACGCTATTCGGCTCTCCCTCCTGCGACTGTACCGCGGCGAGACGTACGTGATGTTTGTGCGCGTCGAGGAGTTTGTGGGCGGCATCTTTGCGGGCCCCCTTCTGGGCCGGTCGATGCCAGGACCAGGTGACGCGTTCCCATCTCACTTGAACGCGAACCTGAAGCAGAGGTACGGGGCGCCTGACGCGTCCAGAGCACCCACAGAAAAACTCACCTTCTATGAGACCTTTGCCACCCGCAAGGTCTTTCGCAGCCATTGGGATTGGGTCCTACGCCTGCAGTACCTTGCCCTGCCCGACAAGGAGCGCGCGATCCTCAGCACCCGGCCACGCGCCGTGACACTTTTGTTGGACAAACATCACCGCCATGAAGAGACATCCCCCCGCGAGAGTGACCAACCCTCGCAAGAACCTCAGAGAACGCCTGCCACACGCCCTGGGGAGGAGGCTCGATGGACGACGTCGGAGTTCCCGTTTCTGTACGCGGCTGCGGTCGAGCAGGTGCTCCGTGCGCACGCGACGTCGGCAGAGGTGGCCGAGGCCATGGGCCAGGAGAGCCTCGCCTCGCCGTCGGCCAACATGTTTGGCAGCTTTGAGAACCCCAGCCACCGCAACCGTAAGGAGTCGAGCGCCAAACCTTTCGACTTTGTCGCGGCAAATCTGGTCCGGTACATGGGCGGGAGCGTGGCCTCGAACGCTGTCAACCAGGCACTGATGGTGCGTCGTCAAGTGGATCGGTTGCACCTACCCTGGAGTGACTTTGCGCTGGAACACGAGACACGCGAGGCAGCCGCGGAGGCAGCGGTGCCGCCGCAGGACGAGAAGGAGGATGGCGGCGATGGCGCTAGTGCTGGGGGCGGGCCCGCTCTTGGTCCCGCAGGGGGAGCCGATGCACGGGGACGGCGGCGGGGCTATCGTCAGCTGGCACAGGCACAGCGCGATGCCGTGTTGCAGCTTTATCTTCCTGCGTTTGCATACAATGTCACGCGGACATCGGGACGGCAGGCACCTGTGCACACACCCCCAGGGGAAGGGACCATGGGCGCCCACACGGCAGGGCAGGCAACGCAGGGTGGTAAGGCAACCATGAGGGATTGGACGTTCGAAGAAAAGATGACCTATCTTCTCTTTCACCGAAAGCCAACGCGTATCTCGGCGGCGGCGCCCGGCTCACCGGAAGATGACTTACCACCCGTGGGAGGTAACGGAAACCCAGCGGCGGGGCAGGCGGCCCAGACCGCGACACAAAATAAGATTCGTGTGGAGGGCCCCGAGGGTCTGACGTCTCGCGAGGTGGCCGAGATTCTGTTTAGCGTAAGCCCCACCGAAGATTTCTCGGACAGCCTCCGTGCAAGGTACTGTGACACGTGGCTGGCGCCAGAACTCGGTGAGGGGGGTGGCGGCGGCGGCTCCCCGTTCATGGGCCATGTCTATCTCCTTCGAAAAAAGAGCGCCGAGTTTTGTTTTGCGCTGCTGCACCGTCGCGAGCTGCTTTCGGCCATGGCGGCGTCCTTCTTCACGAGTCCCTCCGCACCCGAGGCACGTCGCGAGGTTGGGGCAACGGTTAGTGCGGACCTCAATGACCCTCGCGGCCATTCTCTTCGCCCTCGCTTCGTGCCGTCCATCACGGCGCCCGCGACGACCACGAGGGCAGCCACTCCTGGCGCGGTGCTGTCCCTGGCAGACGAGGTTCCGGTGCCCTCTGCGCAGACGAGCTTCTCTTCGAGGCCGAACCGAGCACCGGGAACCTCCCCTCGGGGCAGCGTCTTGCAGCGCATGTGGGACACCTTCTTTCCTCTCGGAAGGTCCCTATCCCCCACGGAGCTGCTAGAGCAGACGATACCACCGTTTCGGATGCACACAAGGCTGGTGCGGCGGGCCGGGGATGCGTTGCAGGACATGACCTACTTTGCTGTATTCGATGGAGAGGAGAAGGACGAGAAGGTTGGAGCGGGGCGCTGGGACGCCCCTGCGCCGTCTGACGCATCACAGAATCCGATTTTAGTGGACCCTTGGACAGATCGGGCGTCCCTTTGGCTGAACGCCGTCGATGCGGGCCAAGCGCCAACAGCTCCTGCGGGACCGTCCACAGGCACCGACGCCGAGGCAGCTTCCCGCCCCCAGCGTCCACCACACTTTCTGTCGAGTGTCGTGTCCGGTGAGCTCCTCTTTGCGCGTGCTGAGGCCTTCTTTAATATGTCTCGGGAGCTTCAATCGATCTTTGACGTTCAAGAGCTGCTTGCGACGACTGCCGCGGGTGTAGACGACGACGACGGAGACGACGGAGAAGAGGGAGACGGCCACGACGCAATGATGTCGGCGGAGCGCTTCGCTCACGCAGAGGCTCACGGAAGCGACAGGCCTCGCGGGGAGGGACTTGCCAACATGCGCAACACAGACCTGGGCCCAGCGCTCACCGCGTCTGGCTCTCCGTCAACGCCTTCCGGCAAACCCAACGCAAAGTACCGTGACGCGATTGACGCGGTTGGACGTTCTCATGGCAAGGAAAACTCTCTCGCAGCCATTCAGCGGCTTCTGCCGATTCTGCTGGCTGAAAAAAGTGCCGCGGCGGCGGCGTCGCGAAATTCGTCAGCCGATGAGGCATCGCCAAGGGAGAACAGGCCTCGAACTGGACCGGAGGAGACCTTTCTCCGCCATTGTCAACACAAGCAGCCGCTGCGTCGCTTAGCCAATGGGCAAGGCTTCGTGTCTCGCGATTCGTTGCTGGCGGCGCTGACCTATGCAACCGTGCGAGGGGGAAGCGACGCCGCGAACTCGCTCGCACAATTTCTTCAGCAAGCACCAGAAGCGGTGCACCTTGATCCGTTTTTATTTCTACTCACCCGCGACGAAAACGATTTGCTGCTGTCAAGCCTGCTATGGACCAGCGGCTGGAACTTGTTCGCGCCGACAGAGAATATCCTCTTTACGATGGAAGCCGCTGCACCCGCGGCGTCCGCAACGTCTGGAGAAGGCACCGCAACGTTGAGCGCGCCAGCGGTCGATACCGTGTCCGAAGAGCGCTTCACGCTGTTGCGGAAGGCGACCGTGCGGCGCCTGCGCAAGATGCTTCAGCTCCCTTACTCACCGCACCCTGTTGTCTATATCCCGGGCGCGTGGGAGAATGCAACGGTGAGCGCCGCGACTGCCAAGAAGGTGTTGCGTGACTTCCGGTTTGCCGAGACAGAGGGCGAAGATGTGTACTTCATGGGCTGCACGCGGTCGTTGAAGGAGTACTGGGCTTTCAGTGACCTCTCCTCACGATTCGATCTGGCGGCGTAGAGAAAGGAATACACATGGACAGGCGGCGAGGTGTAAATACCGTGTGACAAGAAGATGGATGTATCCTCTTTTTGTTTCTTTTCTCCCCTCTCGTAGAATTCGTTGGATCTTCTCGAAGACACCGCAACGATTGCCGGCTTCTGTTTCTTCTTTGTGCAGGAACACGGTGGGCTCCGCACGCGCTGCATCATCTTCTCTTCTCCGCCTTCTTCCGTCAACGCACTATTGGGATGGCTGAATCACTTTTCCATAAGGATCATTTCTCGCGACAATGCCATGTTCTGCGCACATAAGCGGCGATTCTTTTGGTTCTCGCGCTTTTTTCCCTTAACCGTTCATCTACTTACCAACCGGGAGGCATCACTTGGATCCGCACCCGTATCCACAAAAGAAAAGAGAAGAAGAGTGGAGCTTCGAAATATACAAATGTAACAATAGAGATGAGAACAAAACAAAAAAAAGAAGCGACATGTGCGGACAGTGGCCTGTACGGGTAAAGTCCCGCATGTCATCTAAGCAAGCTGCACATTCTGCCGTTCGCTATTGTCGCATTCCTAAACAGGCGTTTGGAGCTCTTCTTCGCCCCTCGCCCCTCGCCCCTCGCCCCTCGCCCCTCCTCCCTCCCTCCATCCCTCCACACGCGTGCTGCATTGTGCAGGCGGCGGGAGTGGACCTACGCGGAAACGCGTCGCTTTCGAGCAGCGTCTTCCCCCTTCTTTGGGGTGGTGCGTATGTGTTATGGTAACAGACGACGGGCTCGTCGCGTGCATCCTCCAATACTTTAATGCACCACTGCCTGCTTTCACTTCCATTGCTCTCTCTCTTTCTCTCTTTCTCGCTCTCGACGGATCCTCGTACAGAGTTTCTTTTTCCTGTTTGTTGTTTTCCTTATCCCTCTAAAATTCCTTCTAGAAAATCTGCATCGTTGATAGCACTCTCAAATCCAGGACGTCTTCACGTCTACGAGGTTGTAGAAAAGAAACCAACAACAACATCAACAACGAGAAGTTTGTCTGGAAACCCCCACAACAGAATAAAATAAAAGAGAAGTGAAGGGGCAAATCAACGAGAGTTGTCCCCTCTTTTTTTTTTTTTTTCACACCTTTGGCATTCGTGTACTCAGCGGCATCCCGCAGGCTTTCCGACTGTCTGTCGCACCGCCTGACGCGCTGCATTTCCTGCTGGCCGTTTTTTTTTTTCTCTTTGCCCCCCTTTCTGTTCAACTCAAGCTCTGTGCGGCGTCGGTGGACGAGAGCCTCCTTTTTTTTCTTCTTCTTTCTTTCCGCGTTCTTCTCTCGTGTCCTTTTTTTTTTGGACCCCCCCCCCTTCGCAGGAAACGATTCGTTCCTCCCGTTCATTCGTTCTTGTTTATACGCACCGAATCTTTTCTTCTTCTTTTTTTTTTGCGCTGCTTTACCGTCACACACCTCCATTCAACGTACGCGCTAACAAAGCCGGATTCTCTCGGATTTAAGAAAAAAAAAGAAAAAAAGAACGAAGTACCCATCCCTTGGGTCTCTTCGTCTTCCCTCTTGTGTTCTCTGTTTAACCCGTAACCATACGCTCATAGCGATTAGGTTCTTCCAGTGTCTCGTTTGTTGTCTCCCGCTTGCTAGCCAGTTTACGCGGTAGAACTCCTTTGTCTTCCCCCCCCTCATAAGAAGTTCGAGTGCTCCCGTGTTCTGTTTCTTTTTCTGCTTTTGTCATTTAACTCTGGAACACACACATCTATATAATACACACAAGCACGAACACGAACACGCACAGACACTAAAGTAACACAATATCACAAGCCACTTTGGGAGAGCGCGTTCTCACTCTCCGCAATCTGCCTCCACTCTACTTGTTTCGTTGCTTGCCTCTTCTTCTCTCCCCCTCTCTCTCTCTCTCTCAGGCACCATGTCGCTCAAACACGGTGTGCGTGGCTATCTCTTTAGCTTCAACTTTCTGATTCTCGTGATCTTCACGCTGCAGAACAGCTCCAGCGTGCTGCTCCTGTCTTACATTCAGCAGCGCAACGATGGAGCTGAGAATGCACACCGCCGCTTCAATTCGCTTCACTTTCTCATGGTGATTGAGATGGGAAAGTTCGTGGTGTCGTTGCTTTGGTCTGGGTTTGATATCCGTGCCGCCGTGAGGGTCGCTGTCCGCGAAAATAAACAGAAGGCGCTGCAAGAGCGGCAGCAGAAGCCGGTGAAGGCGCTGAACGCCTTTGGTCCGGACGGCGTTGCGCTGTCACAGCACGGCGAGTCACAGCAACCTTCCCCAACAGTGGGAGACGCGAATGCGGCGCAGGGCCGTGGTGGCGTCCCTGCAGCTGCGCGTGACGGCCAACTTGGTAAGGACCCCCTCTTCCCGCCACAGCAGCAGCAGCAGCAGCAGCAGAAGCAGGCGCAGCAACGACGTCGGGGTGGGTCGCCGCCCTCGTCGTCTACATTTTCTCCTGTGGGGACAGACAACTTTCGAAGCTCTACCAATGCGACGAACACCTCCTTCGTGGCGGCGTCGACCTCCTCTGCCGTGAACAGCGCCACTGATTTTCTGTGTGATGTGGTGCCGCCGTTAAAGGAGCGCCGCACCGGTGCCAATGGCAATTATGTTGGTCACGTAGGCGAACCCTACACAGACGACGACGAGGAGGGGGAAGGTACCTCCGCGGTGTCTGTTCACCACGGCACCAAGGAGGACGGAGGGATGGTTGTCGTTCCTATTCTGACGGAGCGCTCCGACAACGGCTCGCGACACTCAGGGAATCGCCGCCGCGGTACGAGTCCCCTGACGGACAGCCTCACGGACAATCACGGCGCCACCACCTCCCTTCACCCGCGAGGCGCGAAAGATAGCGGGACAGGCTGCACCGACCCTGCGTTCCTCCGTTTATTTGTCGATCGCTACCTCACCGAGGTCGCCGTGCTCTACCTCCGTCCTCGAAAGGGTGACCACTCCCGTGAGCCGACGGCACCCGACGGCTGCAACCGAGTCGACGCTTTGGCGGGTGAGGAGGATGGCGTGGACCAAGAGAACGCACGGTCGTCTTCGCCACGCAAGGGTGCATCGGGTGGCCGCCGCACAAACTGCTGCCCGAGCGGCACACGCTGCCTCTCTTGGTTCCTGGAAAATCACGTGAATAAGGAGGCGCTGTTCATGGCGGTGCCTGCCATTGCGTACGCGATTCAGAACATGCTGATGCTCGATGCCATCGGGAAGCTGAACCCGCTGGTGTATCAAATCACGATTCAGGTCCGCATTCTGCTCGTCGCCTTGGCCATGAAGCTTGTGATGCGGACGAGCCTGACATCGAAGAAGTGGGCCTCGCTGGTCACGCTCTTCTTTGGCGTGGTGCTCGGCCAGATGGGCGCGGCGCCGAAACCAAAGGACATGGCCGATGGCGCTCCTGTCATCAAAGAAGCGGGAACCGCCAAACAGAAGCGGCACCACAAGGCGGGCAAGGGAGCGAAACATGGGAAAGCGCGCGCTGCCGCGCTGGCGAGTCGGGCGGTTGCCCCGCTGAGCTGGGAGTCGTCAGAGAACGACGGCGTGGTGCCCCCGCTCGGGTGGATGAAACTGCGCGGTGGATACCTCTTATCGTCGGACAACCTGACCGCGAACGGAATAGACGCCTCCTCCGGCGACGGCAACGAGAACCTCCGCGAAGGCGCGGTGGAGGCCGCGTCGGCGGCCGCCGCCGCCAGCATCCGCTTTATGTCTGGCATGACGTCTCTCTTCATGGGCTGCTGCATCTCTGTCTTCGCCTCGGTGTACATGGAAGCGGTCTTCAAGAAGCGGTCCTCCTTCTCCTTCCTCTCCACCCGAAACGTGCACCTTGCCTTCTTTTCGATCCTCTACTTTGGTGGACGGTGCTGGAACGAGTACGCGGCGCAACGTGAGGTGATTCTCAACCTGGTGGGGGGCTCGACCCTGGGAGAAGCGTCGTCCTCGTCTGGGGATGCCAAGTTCAACCGGTTCAACAACGCTGCTTTTGATACGGCCCGAGCCTCTGGCGCCACCGCCGCCGCCCCCTTTCGCGACGCCCACGGCGTTATTCACGTGGACAAGACCTTGTACTACGACAGCTTGGGTCCCTATCTTGCGAACTACTTCCATAACTTTGACGGTTTTGTCTGGGCGGCGGTCGCAGTGAATGTGGCGGGTGGCATGCTCATTGCGCTCCTCCTTCGCTACTCGGACAACATCATGAAGACCATGTCGACAGCCGCAGCCATTGTGCTTTCCGGCGTTGGGAGCTATGTGCTCTTTGACGCCGAGCTCAACGAGGTCTTTCTGTTGGGGGCGGCCTTTGTCATCCTCGCTGTGGTGATGTACAACCTTTGGTAAGCGGTGATGGTGGAGGTGGTGGTGTCTGTGATGAAGGGTGCGCGCGCGCGTCTCTCCTACGCCGTTAATAACATTTCCCGTTTTCCGCTGTCGCTTTTTTTTTCCCCCCCTTCCTCGCTTTCTGTGCCCAGTATCTTCTCACCTCAAATCACTCTCCCACAAACGTATCGTACACCTCTGCTGACCCTCTCTTGTACTTCTTGTTTTGAAAGAATAGGGTCCATTCCCTTTCTCTTTTTTTCTCATGACTCTCCATGCTTCTCTGTAGGTGATTATCCCTTTCTCTCTCTCTCTCGCTTTCTTTCTTCCCCCCCTCTCTGTCCCGTCTTTCAACTTTTATTTCACTCCTTCCACCTGGTTATCGTGCTGGCACTGATATGAGCGACTGCGTTTTGGGGAATCCATTTTCGTGGTGTCTCTCACAGCGTCTCATCACTTTTTTTTTTATCACTCCATGTTTTTAAAAATTATTTTCATTGTTTTTTTTTTTTCGCCCTCTCTCTCTCTCTTTTTTTTGTTTCCCTTTTCCTCCCCTTTCCGTTGAGCACTGAGGCAGCCTCAGTACTTTCTGAGACGCTTTCCAAAAAAAAAAAAGAAGAAATTCTTCTCCCCTTCTATACAAGCGTTTCTCTATCTCTGTCTCGCTCCGCAACTTTCCCACCTTTTCCTCGTGCGGATTGTTTTTTTTGTGTTCCTCCAGCCCTCATCGAGGAAATACGAAACGATCTGACGCACGGCAAGACGGAACCAACATGGGGAAGGGCGATGGCGTAGAGGTGTTCGCATGGGGGGCCGCCGTAGACGGGAGGGCCATGCAAACCACTTCTCATCGTCTCTCTCTGTCTCTCTGCCTTTCTCTTGCCGTCCTTGCGAGGGGTTGTTGCGTAGACAACATTCGTCCTGTCCTTGCTATCGTATTTCTTTTTTCTTTTTTTTTCCATTTAAAAATAATCCTCTGAGGAAGTGTCTTGGTGTTTCTTCTCTAAAAATAAAAAAATAAAAAAGAGAAACACTTAATAGTCCCCAAGTTGTACGTGCCTTCGCTTGCTGCTGTATGTCGCTATGGTGATATTTTTCTCTCTGCACCGGTGCGTTCTACCTGCTTTTTTTGATTCTTTTGAAATGATTCCACTCTGCAGTGCTCATTGTCTTCATCTTTTTTGTCTTTTTTTTTTTCAGTTTTTTTTTTTTTTTCACCATTGTGTCTTTGTTCAGGCTCGTACTAACAAGAAGGAACTGTAACAAGGTCTTCTGACGAGGCTCATGAGATGAGAGAAATTCCCGGAAAGGACACACAGTGCCATGGATATCACACCAACTTCCTCTTTTAGGTTTTGTTTGTGATTTTGTGAAAACTGATGGGAAACAAATGAGGTAAAAACGTGCTCACGCACATATAGTTTTTTCTTTTATATTTTTATTCCAGTGCTGGCTAGTTCTGCTTCTGTTTATTCATTTATTTATTTATTTATTTTTGTTTCATCCAGAGATCCAGACGGGCGACATGCCAATGACGCGTCTGTAAAAGTGCAGTTCGCCAGCCGCTAGGCACACGCAGTCGGGGGACTCCATGTTAACACAATAAGAAAAAAAAACAACAACAACAACCGCATGGATGAACTTCATCTCCTCCGTTCTCGTTAACTACTTTCCTAGTTCTGTCTTTTTTTCTTCTCTGTTCTTCTTTAACACGTCCATACGCTTCCTTTCACATCTACCGCACGAAAAGAAATCACTATAAACATCAAAAGAAAAAGAAGGGGAAAGGGAAAGCAAAAGGTGAAATATGCTGGTGAGAGACACGTCGGTGTTCATCACAACATTCCCCTTGGAGAAACCTGAAGAGGGCCGATATGTGTGTGTGTGTGTGTTTGGATGGAAGAGGAGTGTCTATCCGTGATGCTTCCCTCGCATAAATCATAGTAGTAGTAATAAGATGGGAGAAGGAGGCCTTGTGGTACGGGACGCGAAGGTGTGCCACGAACGTGGCGATACGCGCACCTGGTTCACGCGCGCCCCTCTTGTCGGGCTGCACCACGTCCTCCTCCGCATCCTTCGTGGTTGCTATGGTTGCTCCACGACATTCTCTCCGTTGTCATCTATTTTTCCTGTCTTCCTCTCCCTCCCTCTCTCCCCTTTTCCGCTAATGATGTCTGTGTTTTTCGACGTGTTCCTGCGCGTAACACCCTCACACGTCGTCTACCGTACTGCCGGTTGACTGACTTAGGTTTAAGGAAAAAACAAAAACAAAGACAAAGCAACGGTGTCGCTATTCGGGCAGAGCCAAGTACCTCGAGAAACGTTTACAGGAAAAAAAAAAGCAATCATCGGGGCAACATCACGGCCTGAATATTATTTCCGATTGCCTGTAGAGAACACTCTTAAAAAAGAAAACGCCACACACCCCATTGCAAAGGAAAATAAAAAGCGGAAAACAAAACACTCTCTGCGCACGTAAAACCCGCCCAAAGGTAACTTTTGTAAAAAAAAAAAAAATATCCTTTCTTCACACTTCTGCTCGTTCCTTTTTTTTTTTGGTTTTGTTTTGCTAGGATCATTTATTGCTGCCGCTATTTTTCTTTTGTTTTTCTCTCTTTCTTTCCCCCATCCTCCCTCGCTCAACACTTTCTCTCACCTCCGCATACCAACCGGACGTGCATCCTTGATCGTCATTGGGAAAACAAACGAAAAAGGCACAACGAAAACAACGGGAGAAAAAAAAAAGTATCACTGACTGTTTGCATTTGTGTAGTTTCTCTCTTCTTCGCGCACATACATTGTGCTTGGTTTCTCTTTCTTTCTTTTCTTCTTGCCTTGTGGTTGCTCGAATCTTCAAGAGATTTTTTTTTTCTTTTGGTAGTGGAAAGAAACACATCTATAACTCTCTGTACTCTGCGGTGTTCCGTCACTCTCTTCTTCCTCCGTGTTTTCTTCTTCTTTGTGTCTGCATCTAGCTTGCTATTTTTAGTGTGTCATAAACGTTCAACGAATCGCGACCGCTCGCGGGTGTGTAATTGCTTTATCATTCCCTCATTGTTTTTGCTGTTTCTTATTATAAGTATTATAATTATTATAATTATTGCTATTATTGACACCTTTTATTTGTCCTGAATTTCTTTTTTTTCTTCTCTCCTTCTTCTCTTCACATTCAACGTGTCCTCTAGGGATACTCACAGGCTTGCCCACACCAGTCTTCATCGGGTTGCAGCATCCTCTTGCTTTTCGTCTCTCCAGGATCGCGTTACAAACACACACACACACACACACACACACACACACACACACACACACACACACACACACACACACACACACACACACACACACATACGCACTAGGCAGCTCACGTATACACAGTTTCCCTCCCCGTGTGTGTGTGTCTGTCTCTGTGTGTTTGCGGACCGACTCGTCGTTACATTGCTTCCTTCAAGAAACGAATCTCGATAATAAGCGTGTAGTGGACGCTGCCTACACATCTCAACAAATACGTGTACAGATCCCGTAACCACAGCCCAGACACACCTTCAGGAACAGTTGCAGAACCATTTGTGTTGCTTTTGCTGGCCGTCTCCACGAGAATCACTGTTGTCGTTTCCCTATCGTATTGTTCTCCCCTCCCCTCCCCTCCGCCTCTTCCTTCACTGAAGAGGGGAGGAAACGAACCTTCTACGAAAGGCAGCGAGTCCCACGACGGCATCGAAGCTTACGTGCCACTTAGCGTCACGCACACGTGCGAGCGTTGGACGCGTTACGTGCACACCCTTCAACTGTATAAATATATTATTCTCCCATGTCATCGGCGTCACATTGGCAGAGCATTACCGGGTTCATTACGCGGTACTTTCTTGGCTTCAATGCTGTGGTTCTCACCACGTACACGTGTCTCAGCGCGGCCTCGGTGATCCTTAGCTCATACTCGCAGCAACGACACGACGCGCCTGAGCTGGAGTGGAAGAAGTACAACCCGAAGCACATGGTGGCGACGGCGGAGGCTGGGAAGCTTCTCTTTGCCGTGGTGTGGCTTGTGTACGAGCTCTCCACCGACGCCCTCGCCAACGCACGGTTGGCAGCGACGTCGCCTACAGAGGCGGACCATGCCGGTCAGGCGTTTCCTGTGTCATCGCGTTCATTAACGAGCCCCAAAGATGATATCGTGACCACGTCTTCGGCAGGAGGAAACGGAGTTAGCATCGGCACCACCAACTCCCTGTCTTCCGATCCACGTTACACGTCCGTGGCCGTCTCGACGGACAATAGCGCGTGCTCACCGTCGGTGAAAGAAAAATTTTCTCGTCGACGGGTGTATCGTCTCATGCTCACCGTGTGGCGTCGCTTCCTTGATGAAGTGATGCTGTTCCATTGTCGACAGAAAGTAGAGCCGGCCGCTGGGGGAAAGCAGCCGCCAGACGAGGTCGCGTCCTCGCCGAGCCTCAGCGCGACGCCCACCTTGACTCGGAATCGCATGCCAGATTTTCACCGACGAAATGCATCTACCATGGGAGAGGGCGAGGACGACGTGGGGAACGATACGACGGGACAGAGCTTTTCCTGCGATTCTGCCAAGCTCGAGGCAAGCCGGGAGCGGCCCGGACGGCTGCTGGTGCCAGAGGACCACGTCGTGGAGGTGATGGGTGGCGCGGACACGAGCGATGCGGAGGCAGAGGACCCTTTGGGCAAGACGGTGCCGGGGACAAGTGGCCCTCTTCTCAACCGCCGTGGAAGCACCCCGGTGCATGTGCGCTGCGCGGAAATCATCCTTGCGCACGTCAACACCGAGGCCATGCTGATGATGGTGCCAGCCATTGTGTACGCGGTGCAGAACCTCTTCATCCTGGATGCCCAGTCCAAGCTCGATCCGATGGTGTACCAGGTCTTTACGCAGACCCGCATCCTACTCACCGCGGCTGCCATGCGGCTGGTGATGGGGACCGTCATCACACCGCGCCGGTGGCTGTCGCTCTGCCTGCTGCTCTGTGGCGTGCTGCTGAGCCGCCTCGGCGCGTCCAAGCGGAGCTCTCGCACGCGGAACAACCGATTCGCGACGTCCGCAGAGACGAATTCAATCGACACGGCCTCAACGCGCGCGGTCAACAGGTATGGGAAACAGCTCAGCGCACGAGTCGTGGCGGCGCTGGCGTCTGTCGCAGGCGCCCCCAGCGGCACCCCAACCGTCCCTCGATCGGTTGGGGTTGCGGCCGCTGCGGGCAGTGCCGTGGCGTCGGCGGCGGACGCGGGTGGCCGCTTCATGTCCGGCATGACATCCCTGTTCACCGGCGTTGGCCTCTCCGTCGTTTCCTCTGTGTACATGGAGGCGGTCTTCAAGAAGCGCGCTGCGCACGCCAAGCTGTCGACGCGCAACATTCACCTCGCACTGTTTTCGCTCGTGTACTTTGCCGCTCTCGCCCTTCAAGAGTACCGTGGCATGCACACCCGAGAGGCCTTGGAAGCGCAGCGCGCGCTCTACAAAGCGCACCCCACGTGGGACTCCAGCACGGATCCGGATATCGGTTACAAGACGCTGTACTACGACAGCTTCTACGCATATTGGCAGGATTACTTCCACGGTTTCGACGCACTCGTCTGGGTCATGATTCTCATCAAGGCCAGCAACGGCATGCTCATCGCGATCATCATGCGGTACTCGGACAACATCATGAAGACACTCGCAACGGCACTGTCCATCATTCTCTCTGGGGTGTGGGGGCACTTTCTCTTTGACAACGAGTTGCGCCCCGCGTTTATCCTTGGCGCGGCGGTGGTTTGTGTCTCAGTGGTGATGTACAACTTGTGGAAGTGAAGGCTGGACCTCTTTTTTTTTTTTTTTTTCGTATGTATGTGTGTGTTTTTGCATTTGCTTGCGCCTACTGTTGTGGACAGGTCGCATAGGAATGCTTTTTTTTTTGTTTTTGTTACGTACATCTCCAGCGTTGTTTTATTTGGTTTCAGTCTTCACATCTGCACGTAGGATTGCCCTTGGTTTTTTCCTCCCTCCTCTGGTTTTATTCGTATGCCTCTCCTTCTCTCTTTCGCACGTGTTTTTTTCTTCTTTCTGTTCTCGTGTCATTCTTTTTTTTTCTCGATCTTCCTTGACATATCAGAGCAGTGCACTCGGGATGCCGGCCCTTGCTCGCCAGAGCGTCTCCCACCACTCACACTCTCCACACAAACAGATACACACAAAAAAATTAAAAAAATTCCTTTCGCGTCCATTGCCACACACGCACATGATATCGGAATGGAGATCTGGTGTCGTAGTTGACTGGACTTCATCTCTCTTTTTTCTTGTTCTTCTCTTGTCTCTCTTTCTCTACTCATTCGGACCTGCTTTGCCCATGCACTGCCCCACTTTTGGGCTGCTCTTCTTTCCTTACATGTTGCCCTGCAGCCGCGCTTGAACCGCAGTACTTTTTTTTTTAAAAAAAAACACTTTCTGCCTTTCCACCGCAGTCTTTGCATAACAAAGATTCACGTTGCTCATGATCGGTGTGTGTGTGTGCACGGCGTTTTGGACAACGGTCACCTTAACAAAAATGTATTTCACTAGTACGAAACTGCAGGGGCATCTTCTCTGTTCCTCTGATCACGTGGTTGCGCCCTTCTTCTTCCTTTTTTTCCTTTTTCTGTGTGGTGTTTTGAACGTTTTCTTTGATTTCTACGCCTTTTGTTTCCTCTGTTTTCACATCTTCCTTCCTCCGCCCCCCCCCCATCCTCTCCGTGTTGGTCTACCCACTCGCACCCACTGAGAATCTCCTTTTCCGTTGTCGTTTCTGTTGATGGTGTCTTTCTCTCCGTAAGCTAATCTCACAATTCTAATAATAGTAATCACGATAAGAACTCTTGCTAATAGACGTTGACATTTTCACTCGATCCAGCTTCACGTGACAGAGAGGAGGCTGGCAAGTGCTGCTGCGCCCTCTCTCTTTGCTGTCCTTCGCGAAGGTCTTTTTGTTCTTTTCCCTTTTTTTTTAAATATCGGTCCTTGCTACGTCACCCTGTCCACCATGTCATGGGAGATACAGAGACGTTTGTCGCAGAGACCAACCGTGCACGAGCAGTCACCACCGTCACTGCCGCAAATGACGAAAAAAAAAAAGAAGTAGGAAGAGAAACTTCAAGAACGAGGTGAGACGGTTTTCTTTTTCTTAAATGTTTGTGGCGTTTTCTCTCTTTCAAAAAAAACATATAATAAGATGTAAGCTAGCCCCCCTCCCTCCCTTTTTTTCTGTTGTTTCGTAAAGCTCGTTTCTCCCCGTGGAGCGCTTCGTATCTCCCTTCTTCTGATGGCGATAATCCTTCTTACTACGATACCTTTATCTATTTTTTTTTTAAATTATGATTTTTCTGCGACAAGAAGAAGAGCGTTCTTGTGGGACGACCTGCTACCACCTCCCACCCCAACCCTCTTTTCCATATACCACCGTCTATCTGGTTTCTACGGCCCGAATGCGGTTGCCTCTCTCGGAACATCGAAGTTCATTGTCGCCGTGCCTACAGTGATCCACACGTCAGAGGGGGAGGAGAGACGGACCACTTTGCTTTTTTTGTCTTTGATATTCATGGGACTGCTTCTGCAGAGCCTTCCGTGCTATTTTTTTTTTCCTGCTCCACCTTCATTTGTTTTTCAAAAAAAACAACAACAACAACAACCACAACTACGTCTTTTTTCACTTCATCTCATCTCGCTGATTGATGTTGTGTGCCTTTGTTCTGTGGCCCCCTCCCCCTCCCTTCTCCCATGTCTCTCTTTCTCACACGGATGAGCTTGCACAGTGCACGCTACGCATGAACGCATCCTTTTTTTTTTTTTTTTGGTTTTCACACTCCAGAACGCAGATCATGTGGAGAAACCATTCTTATGACAATGTTCCCCCTCCCGCTCCCAGCGTTGCAGACAAGGAGATGCTATGGACACTCCTTTTTTTTTCTTTTGGAGGTTTGTTTTTTTGCCTTTTTTCACTCCAAGTTCTTCTCTTTAACGTTGTGTCTGTCTTGTTCCATCTCTGTTTTTTTTTTCTTTTTTTTCTCCTGTCTCTCTTTTGTATTGTGCGACTCTTTTTTTTTTAAAATTTTGTTTCCGCTGTGAACCTATTGAACACCTCTATACACATATAAACATGCATGCACACGTACACGCTCACACACACACACACACATGTGGTGTGTTGCATACCTACGGTACGTGCATGTCTTTGCTCCACGTCTCTCTCACTCGAATTCTGCAACCGGTCTCATTCGCAGCGCTCTCTCACTTCATCGTATTCTCAAGTTTCCCCCTCCTTAATTGTGCTTAGAAAAAAAATAGAAAATAATTACTGTCCTTGTGTTCCCGCGTGTTATATCCACTTCGTTGTAGACACCAAGAAGAATACCTGTCTTTGTACGGCAACGACTTATTATTGTCTGAAAGAGCCTTGTGTGTAGTGGTGCGACCCTTTCCCACACAGTGTGTCTCCTCCACTACACTCGCATGATGCAACACGTACAGCCAACATGAATTGGAATTTTTTTTTAAAAAGAAGAATTGAAAACATGTCGTTCATATCCTGCTGTGAAGGAGGGGTAGGGGTGGGGGCGGAGGTTTGGCCGAAGGGGAACTGAGCCTCACCTGGAAGGGATTACTCCTTCCCCTGAACACTCCCCTTACACACCTGCGTGGCCCCATATGTCGTTAACGTGATGGTGGTTTGAATGCGCTGGTGCGTATGTGGACGGGGCGGGCTGCGAAAACGTACACGAAGACAGTGGAAGTTGTCTTTCCTCGAAAGCTCCCCGTGCGGCATCCGTCTACATCACGCATGATTACCAAGCGAAGGATGCGCCTTCCCATTGCCTTTGAACACCTCAATGTATCCCTCCTTTTCAAACAACTTTCTGCTACACATCGACCTACTGTTTTTTTTTCTTGTGAAATAGGAACTGCCGCTTGTGTGGGTGTGTTTCCTTTTTATTGGTGGAAACGTGGGAACACACACACTCTCTCTCACGCACCGCTTACAGTCTCTGCGTTTCCTTCTTTGCTTTCCTTTGTCACCGCTTCACCTGTGTATCCGTGAGCACAGTAAGAAGAAAGCAATATACACGTACACGTCCACACTCACACTCATTCGAGAGAAGAAGAAAGCGTACGGATTCCCTCATTGTTTTTTTTTTTTTTTTTGACATTACGCAACCCACTTAACTACTGTTGATTGCTAACAGGCATTCTCCCGTTCTTTCTTTTCCCTTCATCCCTCTCTTCCTCCTTCATTGAGGTCAAAGGGTCTTCTCATAGCTTTGTCAAAGAAATTGACTTTTTTTTTTCACGTCGGCTGCCGCATCTCTTCAAACGTGTTCACTTGTTCATCTCTTGTCGGAACGTTATCAGTGGCTCTGATTTTGCTCGCTTCTGTCTTGGTGGAGTCTTCCATTGCGAGCGGCGAAGGCGCACACTCGTTTTCCTGCAGATTGTATCGGGGTCGTTTTGTCGCTCTCCTCTCAGCTCTTTCGTTTCTGACGCTTTGCTTTTTTTCGAACGTATCTCAAAAAAAAAAAAAACGAAGCCAGAAGCGATTTTCTGTATTGCACCTTTGGAGAGTGACGAGGCGGGCAGCCATTTGTCTCTGTGTGCTCTCACCAAATTCTGTTTTTTTTTTTTTTTAAAGTAGCTCTTCCTTGCATCACAAGCATCACCGATGTACAGCAATCCCGGTGGCCCTCTGGCTACCACAAATGACGCTGTCATTGATGTGAATCAAGAGCTCGAGCTTCACGCTCCACGACGAGGCACTGTCCAGCACGACGCGCATCTTCACCCTGCACCTTCACGCGATGCCCGGTTGACGCACCGCGCCGACGACGACGCAGACACCGATGAGAGCGACGATAAACGGCCACAGCACCGACGTCATGACAGCGCCTTTGCACAGGGCTGTGCGTCGCTGTTCTGTCACGGCAACGTGAGGCCTCTGTGCGCAGCCATCGCCAGCCGAATGTCGCACGGACGGCTGCGCATGGCGGCGTTATGGGCCAACGCGCGGGACGCCGTTTTATCCCCGTACGACCCGCGCGCCTCTGGCGATGCGGCGGCGCGTCGACGACGTAAACATCACCACACAAACCGCCGAACGTCTCGCGGGGCGCATGCATCAGGACCCGAAGCACTCAACGACACGCAGCACGTCAAGGAGGACTTGCGCAAAACACGTCTCATGGCCCTCAGTGCCATTCTCTTTTTGCTTTTGTTTGTCCTCGCGCTGCTTGCAGTGATGCTGGTGCTCCTGATCTTTGGCCCGCAGATGTACGAAGATCGTTTACGGAAGCGGCAGGCATCTGTGTCACCACCTCCGTCTGAAGCCGGCGCGGATGAGAATCTTCTCGTCGCTCGGGTGTTCGACGCGTTTGGCGTAGGCCTCGGCGGGGAGCACGAGCGGCGCCTAAAGCTACACGAGGCGCAGCAGCGCCAGGCGGAGCTTCTTCAGCGGAAGAAGACAAAGGCTGAGGAAATATCAGACGCGCTGCGTGACCCTGTGAAGCCTAATCCACGTCATCCAGCGTTTCCCCCGCCGAACGTGGCCGAACTCAAGGAGCTCCTGAAGCTTGACTTAGGCAAGAACAATCGGCTGCTCCAACTGCACGCAGAAAGCGGTAAGGGTACCAGTGCAACCGTGACCAGGCCCAGTCCTTCCGACGCAGAGTTGCGTCGATTGCAGCGTCGAAACGCACAGCTGAAGGAACTGTCTGCGTGGCTTCGGGTCATTGAAGGGAACACGGACGCCGCGGCACAACAAACAGAAGCAGCGCATCAGAAGGGTGCTTCCACCACAACGCAAGACGCCAGCGGACACAGCCACGCAAGCGCCACCGCAACGGCTTCCACCACCGTGACCAGCAACAAGCGTGACACCAGCGACGTGCTGAGTCAGCCAAACATGGGAACACGGACCGCACAGGCTGCCGCACTCCATGACGGTGACGAAGTAGCCCGTGACGGACCCCGAGGGCTTTCGCACTTTACAAGCTTTTATCAGAAACTCAAGTCACGGTACAGCGATGAGGCGATTGCGCAGATGCTCGCCATTGCGTCTGGTCGCATGAGCGCCTCTGATCCCGCAGTGACCAGCAAAAAGAAGAGGAGCAGGAGGGGGAGGGGACGCGGCCCGTCTAGCGGCGCGCGGAGCGATGAGGTGCCCCTCTGTGCATCGACCGATTCCCTCTCCGACAGAAACAACCTGTTAGGCTTTGCCAAGGCGACGGGACGCTATGCGACAGAACACAAGCGGCTTCGCCCAATGGACGAGATAGAGCTGCTCAAGTACAGACACTTGTTTATTCAAGAAGAGCTGCATCCGTCGCTGGGGTACAAGACAAAACGCTCTGTGGAGGGTGATGGGGGCAAGGACCTCGACGGCGCGCAAGGCGCGGATGCGTTCGACCCCACCACAGCTGAGCAGGCGAGGGAGGCCTTATTAGCTGACATCCCCCGGCACCTGCGTCGCGTCATGCGCAATCGACAGATTAAGCGCGCCTTATACGCCAGTGCCCCGTCTCTTCTCAACCGCCACTACTACTTTCCCCTGCAGCGCTACGAGCGCGTGGTCCCGTACTCGCAAGACACGGTGCGGAACATGGATGCGTGGTACACGCCCGTCTCCGCGGAGTTCCTCTTTTTTCTAGGGGCTGCCAGAGACGGAGAAGGAGCCTTCGTTCCCGTAGCGTCCCCATCGCCTGCGCAGGGCCCCGCGGTCAACAAAAACGCGTACCTCGGGACAGGAGACCCTCTGCTCCCCATCTCCCTCCTCCAGAATGAGCTCAAATTCCCTTCTCCCTATCGGCAGGCGGCGATCGGGGAGCACTTGTCCTTGCAACACCAATTGCGGGGTTTCGCAAACAAGGAGAATATGCTGGAAAACCTAGGCAACCTGTTACCGATCTTCTCCACCACGTCCGCGAATGGTGCGGTGGCCGCGCACGACAACCACCACGTGAGCCGCCTACTGCGGCGCCTGAATCGCTTTGGCGTGCCAGACGCTGCCCGTGCGACTTCTGCCCCACCTGACCCTGCGACCACGGCGGTGCTGTCGCAGCAGCGGGAGCTGCTCATACGAAAGCTGGACAAGTACCTCTTCACCAAAAAGCAAATGACCAACGACGAGCGCACCATCTTTGTCTCCATGGCCGCCTACCGCGACGTGGAGTGTGCGCCGACCCTCTACGACATGTACCGCAAGGCCAAGAACCCACACCGCGTCTTTGCTGGCATCGCCGAGCAGAACCGCGAGGGCGATCCGAGCTGCTTGACCGATGTGCTGCTCTTTCCTCCGCTTCCCTGCTACGCGCCGGCGTCGTACGTTGCCGTGGCCGAGGCAAGCGGCCGCAGCATCGGCTTTGGGGACAAGAACAAGCTGATGCAAGAGCTTTGGGAGGTGGGCAGCGAGGGAAATACCGAGGAACGGAAGAAGGGCGGTGGTGGTGGTCGTGAAGGCGGCCTTTTCGGGACCCTATTTGGAAAAGGAAGCAATACGCAGAAGGTGAGAGGTGCAGACGGAACGGGGGCAGCCCCTGCGGCCTTTGTGAGTGCTCTCACGAGCGCGGAGAACTTCTTCACCGTGGCCACCACGGCGGAGCTCATCACGCACGTGCTGGAGGACCCGATGAAGCTTCACGCCTTGTCTGCCAAGTCGAATGCCATTGCGCGTGCGGAGCATCACGACCACTATGAGTACCTGGCGCAGCAACGCGCCTACAGTCTTGACGAGAGCTTCCCAGCCGAAGTCCGCGCGTACACCAACGACCCTGCTGTCGCGCTGCGGCATCTCCGTGAAAGACAAGGAGAAGAGGAGAAGCCGAGAGAGACGTTGTCCGAAGCTCGGCAGCCGCCCCCGCTCCTCAGCTTCGCTAGTCCTCCCGGCAAGTTGCACCACTTCCAAGCCTTTTACAGCAGTGACATGCAGGCCCCCATGGTCGACGACAGCGGGCTGGCCATCCTCCCCAAGGTGCCCGCCACGGACTTCACGCAGCGCCTCTGTTTTGCCGGAGAGAACGTCCGGGTGCGGCGCATTCGCGCGGAGAAGGCCTTTGGCCCGACGTTTGGGCGCTACATGGCGATGCTCCTGTACCGGGGCGAGAGCCTGGTCTTTGTGATTGACTCCCACAACCGCTTCGCCCCCATGTGGGACTCTCTCGGCGTCAACCTCTTCTCCAAGTTCAACGACGAGCGTGTTGGGCTCTCGCACTACCCCGAGGGCTACCCCCACGTGGACGACAACCCAAATGACCAGCGCATCGCCGAGATGAATGAACGGCGCGTGAAGGTCTTGCGCGTGCCGCCGCTGGAGATGGACGACGCAGAGGAGGAGCGTCAGGTGGGTGTCCGCTTCACACGTACCAGCACCGCGTACCTCTGCAAGACCTTCTTCCTTGAAAACTTTGGCTATTTGCGTCTGAACGGCATCGTTGCGAACACCCCCACCTCCTTCTTTACCGTGAATCGGTACCTTGCACCGTATTACCGGCCCGCATGGGAGCAGGAGCTCTTAACAAAGATGAACCCAGCCCACGTGGAGGAGCTGCGGCGCGGCAACTATCGTATGCCGCAGCCCTGGATTGCGGGTGGCTTTCTCTTCACAAGTTTTCATCAGATGCGGGAAGTCCCCTTTGACCCGCACTTGCCGCACGTCTTTGATGGCGAGGAGGTTTTATTCGGGATGCGGCTGTGGACGCACGGCTTCACGCTCTTCTCGCCGGAGCAGAACCTCTGCTATCATTTCTACACCAGGCCGAACGCGCCCAAGGTGTGGAATGAGGCGCGGTCGTGGTACGGCACGCAGACGCAGTCGCGGCGCCGCATTCAGTACCTTCTGCGGTCGCACGCCAAGAATGCGGGAAAGCGTCTTGTCGACCCACAGAACGCTGGCCAGGCAACGGAAGCGGCAGCGGCGGCGACGCACAAGCTGCCTGGAGTCGACGCCATCATTCGTTTTCAAGATGACCCTGCCCAGCGCGGTGGAGGGGAGGGAGCGTTGCAGGCACAGACCCCGCCGCGGGTGCAGCCCACGGATGCCACGGTGTTGGTGGATGTTGACCGCTTCAGCATGGGTCGCGTGCGGAGCGTGGAGGACTGGTATGCGTTCGCTGGTGTGAATCCCATTTCCTATGACATTGAAGGCCGCTTCTGCGGTAAGAATTGATCGGAGGAGGGCCTTCATTCATCGTGAAGGTGTTTCGCTCTTCTCGTTGCTACACACCCCTGCTTTTCTGTAATTGTGGTGTCTTTGTCTGCAGTCTTGTACTCTGTTGTGCTTGTTCTTCCCCCTTCCAGCCGTCATTTGCATTCTGTTAATGAAGCGCTGCTGCGCTCACCCGGATTCTCTCCTTTTTTTTCTTTTCCTCCTCGACCTTTCTAGGTCCGCATCTTGCGGCACGTTAGGTTTCCATCGTTCTACGTTACCAAGAGATTTGGAAAATGAAAACGAAAGAAAAAACGCAAACGATCATGTGTCCGAAATCGCAAATGTGAAAGCAATGCTGTGGGTCACGAAAAAGGACAAGTGAAACAACAACAACAACAACAGAGCATCTATTGACGGTGTTGTGTATCCTGTGACGCAGTGGGAGGCCATCGCTTGGTGTTATGGTTTTCTTATCCTTGTGGTACTTGTGTTGGTGACGGCGCTTGGCTTCATTATTTTTTTTGTTTCCCACATTTCCTTCTTTCACCTCCGGTGGTGCACATGGGAAGCCCCATATCCATGAAATTCAAAGCAAAAAAACAACAAAAAACAGCTGCAATGCATGGGAAATGTTCAATACGCACGATGTCGGTTTGTGAACGGCCCGCTAGTGTTTTACCCCATTCTGTGTGGTAGTCGGAATGGTGGGAGAGACCCCAAGAGGGTTAGCACGTCTTTCACAGGTCTCTGTTCTTTCTGCGGTTTCAGCGTCACGCGCGCGCTTTTGCACGGGCACAGAAGGCAGAAAGAACAGAGAAGAGAAAGAGATGACTTGCCTCCTGTTATATGCGACGCTTCGTTTCGAAAAAAAAAAAACGTATTGCCGTGAAGACACGATGTGAACAAGTGGGGACGGCGAAACAACCACAAGATAAGCATCAAAATATTTCCCTCTTCCTGTGTCTTCTTCTCCTCTCCCCCTTTCACGGGTGACACTCACCCCCTTTCTCGTAGTCGCTCTATCGTGTAGGACTCGTTGTGCTTAGGTACCGTTACATCTGGCGCCCCGCTTGTGTCGTTGCTCCTCTGAACACGTGCCGTACGTTGCCTTGCGCTTTGGTGCCTTCTCTCCGAAAGGGCAGAGTCGTTGTGTGTGCCAAGGCATCCCTCGTTGCGGAGAAGGTGGATCCTCGGCGTACCGTTTGATTTCTTGTACTCATACTTTCGTCCTCCTGTGTTTGTTTTGTGTGAGTTATTTTTTTTTTAAATTTTTATTGTTGGTGCGATACACGAATTCTTTCATCACATTGGGCTCCTTGTTTCCGTCTTCCGTTTCTTTCATTTCTTTCTCCACTGTTGTTCTGCACAACCGCGGGATATCTTCCATCCCATTGTGAAGGTGTCTGTTGACTGCGCTGCTGTGCTATCTATTTTGCACTGCTGCACTTCCGCTTTGCTCAACCTTGTCATTCTGCTCCCACCAACTCAACCCTTGGGTACTCGCACACGACTCCCACTCTGCAAAGAAGAAATTGAATTATTAAAAAAAAAAACAAATTAGTGGAGGCGTTGACAAGACAACATGGAAGACCCGCTTCAGGAAGTGCGGCGCATCCTGTGCAACAACACAGTGCACGAATCACTCGACTACTTGGCTTCCATCTCGCGCACCATCGATGAGAGCTCCACCAATCTGAAGGCCGTCATTGGCGGATCGTACAAGGACCTCATCGCGGCGTGCGACCGGGTGGTGGGCATGGAGCGCACCTGTCAAGAGCTTCTGCATTTGAAGAATTTTCTGCACGAGGCGGACGCCAAGGCATTGAACGCGCCACGTACGATCGCGGGCAGCGCTTCTTCATCGCGGAACGGGACCGTGCCCCCTGCAGCCGGGCAAGGAAACCTGACCCGAAAGGGAAGCCTCTCCGACATTGTCGCGCTGATTGAATTCAACGCATCTCGGAAAAAAGGTCGTCGTGCGCCTGTGAATAGTCCTGGGAGCCCGAGCCACGCAGCAGGGGATGCTTCAGGGGCTACCTCAGGACAGAATACGACAGCGACAAACGCGAAGGAGCATGTGGCCTCTAACAAGGAGCCTGGCGAAGTCACTGTCCCGTCTGCTGGCGACAGGGCACTTGAGGCGATTCGACGGCGCTACCGTCAAGACAAGCATACGGACGCAGGTGAAGAACGCCCAAGGCAAGGCAGTGGTGGGGAGGTTGCGGCTGCTGCTACATTGAGCGTCGCCAGCGAGGAGGATGTCGCGGTTCTTCGCTTGCAAGAGCAGTTTCTGTCGCTGGAGGGTTTTATTGCTTCTCAGGATGTCGTCACAGCAGCACGGATCTTGTCCGACGCATCGGAGGAGATCACTGCTCGCCGGCGTTCTGCGCAGGCTCCTCATGCGGCTTCCTTGTCTGAGACGGTGTGGCAGGACCTGCTCAAGATGCGAGAGGACTACGCTCGTCAAATTCTCTTTTGCATTAAGGAGAGCATCAAGGCCGATGCGGATGCCGTCGTCCTGGCCACGGTCACCACCGTCTTTTATCGTCTGAAGGAAACCCAATCCACCGAGGCGGCGGCGGCACCGAACGGCCAGCGTGGTGGAGAAACCGTTGCCGGCAGCCAGACGAACGGAAACACGGGCACCGACCATGACATGACAGAGAAGGACTCATTCGCCCCTCAACGCGCGGAGGAGGAAACTCGGGTACTGGAACGGATCGCAGACGAGGCGGTGCAAAACTTCCATCGCTACCACGAGGCGCTCGTCCTGCTTCGTCCTAGCCGTGGTCTTCTGCAGGGAATCGTGCCCACACCATCGTCCGCACGCGGAGGGAGTGGGATAGCAACCGACGGGGAAGGCGCGTCGTTAGATGCACGTGGGTTCGACAAGATCGTGCCCGGTAGTGACACGGCATTGGCAGCCCTCACGGAGGAGGGTCTCTTCACCACTGCCATGCCTGCCCATACCTCCGCAGCCCTTGTCCTTGCACATCTCGTGAGGAGCATCCTTGTGGAGCATGCAGCGGTGTGCAAGCAATACGTGACCGCCCACAAGGCGTCTTCATGTGCGCACGCTACTGATGAGAACGCAGCCGAGGCACTCCGCGAGGCGTTGCAGCTGCCTGCCAGCCTTTTCGGGAAGCAATCGATGCCTCTGCGTAGCGCCGCTGCACAAGGAGCGGCCAAACGTGCGGAGCCCGTTGGAAAGGCGTTGCCTGCACGCGGCGTCTGCAACGACGCCTTGGCGCTGCATCTCGCGCTCGAGGCGATACAGCTGCACCACGCGCTTCACCGCTTTCTGCACCGGTTGTCCGTCTCGCAAGCCCTGAACCACCCCACGATGCCTGACGGCGGGAGCCCTGTCGGAGGAGGGAACGCAGGCGACGGGAAGGAAAGGTTCTCATTGGGGAAGGGAAGTCGCGTGACGTGGCAAACGGTGCTGGATGCCAAGGCGGCGTTCTTTTATAGCGGCTCCTTGGGCGGCGAGACGAACCCAGCGGTGGAGGGCGCCGGGCACATTACCCCTCATCGCCTGGGTGGTGGGGCCTCCCATGCAACCCCTTCCCCAGGCGTTAGCGTGCCTGACAGCAGCACGGCAGATGTTAGCCGCATCGTTGATCGATTCCTCACCCCGGAGAAGAACTTGCTGCGCTCTGCCATTTCTTCTCGCGCGGCATCCCCGATGCAGCAACAGAATGCTGCTGCAGAGCGGACGCCGTCGGCTGCTCTGGCTATCGGGGGAGAAGCACCTTCACCGCTTGCCGGAACGGGTGAGGTGTCCGCTGCGGCGGGGCTGCTCACAGAGGCCGGAAAGCGCGAACGACGTCGCGCTTACACGCGTTTTATGCTAGGCGCGCTCAGCGAACTCACGGTGCCAAAGGTTGACGAACATCTGCAGGAGTCCCCATCGATCCATCGCGGGGGAGAAGGGAGGACGTCTGACGCAGCAGAGCCTTCTTCTTCCGCGTCCTCCCTCACAGCACTACGCACGGCATGGGCGAACCTCGCCACGGACCTGTTGTTGCCGTACGTTGAGGCAGTCATGACATATTTTTGCAACGACCCCGTGTGCACGACAACCTTTTCGATGGCTTCTCACCACCTACTCGCAAGCGGAGCCCGAGAAATCGTCGATGCACAAGCGCAGGCAAGGATAGCGGCGTTGGAGCAGCATCTGCAGGAGCACGTTGTCGCGGCGGGCTTGCGAAAATCGGTGGAGCGAAGAGTGGAGGCGTCGGCGACCGCGCTGGCCGCGTACCTCAAGGAGCTCTCTACGCTGCCACAGGCCAATGCCGAGACTTCTGAAAAAGGGGAGTCGTTACAGTCGGCACCAGGGCGATCGTTGCTGGTAAATACCACAACCTCCACGAAGACAGATGTATTTATGCCCCTCTCTCTCGCCGTGACAGCTCTCTTGGCGGACGCCTCTTCTCCCGTCGCTTCACTGGCACAGCAGGAGGCGTCAGGGAGAGCAAGTTCTTCGTCTCAACAGAAGTCAGCCCAACGTGTATTGGCCTCTCTTCTCCAGCCCGATGCCGCAACAAGCACGTGGCTTCACCGAGGAAGCGACGCTGCGTCTTCCGCGACACCGGGCTCGTCTCTCTTTGTGTCGGCGCTTGGTCTCCACGACACCGGACGATCCCACCGTGCTCTTGCTCTGCAGCATTCCGACCCGCACGCTGTCCGCATGCGTGGAGGCTCTGGAAGCACGGACAGGGACCGTAACGATGGAGTCCCTATGCTCTGGTGCGATCGTTATCCATTAGCTTTTTTCTCTGATGGGTCTGCTACCGCCGAGTCGATGCCAGGTGTCCATTCCCCCCAGCACCGTG
Organism: Herpetomonas samuelpessoai; assembly: GCA_030849835.1. Taxonomy (NCBI): domain Eukaryota; phylum Euglenozoa; class Kinetoplastea; order Trypanosomatida; family Trypanosomatidae; genus Herpetomonas; species Herpetomonas samuelpessoai. Next base: position 289,109 of record JASAOC010002135.1, read on the forward strand.
ACACAGAGGATGGCGATCATGTGTCCGCGCTAAAGGAGCGAGCCGAAGCACGGACCCATAGCGCGCAACAGAGCTGTCTGTGCTTGGCCGCCAAGACAGCGTTTCTCGAGCAGTTTGCTCACCTTGTGGATAATGTTCATCAACTTCCGGCTCTCTTTGACGTGCAAGGGTCTCCATCGCCTGTAACAGGCTCACTTATCGCCACAACCACGGCTGCACCAACTGGCGTCAGCGCGGATTCACTGCTAACCCCATTGGTTCCGTGGCTGCGTGCTGTCGTGCAAGAAATGACCGCGGCCCAATCCACTCTTTCCACCGCCTTGAATTCCGTGGAAGACCTCCATGAGCAGCAGAAGGACTCGGAGAAGGCGGGAACAGAGACATCCACCTTGGTGGTGACTGCCCTGGCGCGAGTGCTGGAGCTATCTCAAATCGCGTCTGCGATGCGCACGGGTCTTTCACTCGTGCTGGGCGCCGCCGCATCGCAACGACACGGCGGCCCATCGAGCAGTTCAACAACGGCTGTCAGCGATTCCTTGAAAGCCACCATGAACTCTCTTCAAGAGCTTCAACAGGTCTGCGAAGCGCGGTGGCAGGCGCTGCTGCGCACAGAATATCGAAACGGGTTGGTGGCCATCTACCAGCGTGAGCTGGCAGCCCTCGTACAAGAGGATGGGACCAGCGGAGTAGGGCTGCAGCATGAGCAGCGAGGAGGGAAGTCGTCAACGTCCTCTCCGCATCGGCGTCCGCTTCCACGGACGCTCTTTCGACTGCAGCACGCACACCGTTGGCGGCGACTGAACGCTACCACCGGTGGTCTATCGGCACCACCTGCGCACGCCACTGAGACAGACCTCACCCCTGTGACCAACGCTGCGTCGGGCGGACCGTCTACCACCCACGCCGTGTACGCACCGGTGCAGATCACGGGAACGCTAAACGTTTTGCTCTTCTCTCTGATATCCGTTCTGCATCGCTTTGACGCGTACGTGAAGTCGGCCAGGCGTGATTACGTTTTCGGTACCTTCCCCGTGCGGGCCGCAGAAGCGGATGTGTCTTCCGCCATCACTTCGTCACGGTCCGCGGTAGTGACGTGCGTGTCGGTGCTCCTTGTGACAACGGCGGAGGTATACCACCGTGATATAGCCGATGGCATGTTCCGTTCATGGCTTTCCGCCGCCCCCGAAAATGAGTCTGCCTTCGCGGATGTCTGGCTGCAGCTCTACCTCGACAGCAACGTTGGCATGCGGGTGTGGAGCACCTTTCTCAAGGAATACGGAAGCCACACCACCACCACAACGGCAAGAGAGGATGCACCCCAGCAACTCCTCACCTACCTCGCGTCTCTCTATGACGCCCTCACATGGCGAAGCGCGCATCTGGCGGATGTGCTGAACGCACACGCCGCCTCGATTCTCCAGCAGTGCGCGCTCAGTTTTGGCCTCCCCAGTCTCGCTGGCAGCACCTTGCACGACGCCTCCCTTGGTACTCCTACAGCCGGAGGTGAGGCACGGGCGGTGGCCTCCTCGCAGCTCATTCCGCTCGCCATAAAGCCACATAAAGAGGTAGAGCGGTTTTCGTTGCTGCCCATCTCGTCTGGTGCACCGCCACGTCACGGTGCGGCTCTGCAGCAGCAGCAGCAGCCGCAACAGCAGTATCAGCTCTACGGACGGTCTGGACTTGGGAATGGTGGCGTCGCTGCCCTGCATCCCTCACGCCAGCCCTCCACCCAAGCGCAGAACCATTCATCGCAACCCGTGTATTCCCAGCGCGGAGGCGGCGGCGGTGCTTCTTACGAGGCAGACATGGCCGGGGCTGCAGGTCGCGCGCCGGCGGGATCTGGTGGTCTGACAGGAGCGAATGCCAACGCGTTGGCGTCTTCCTTGTGGGGCTCGACCCAACGGGGCTGGAGTACGCTGTGGGGCCAGCAGACGGAGCCACCTCAATAAGGCGTCAGTCCGCAGTGCGTATGTTTCGTGAGGTGTCATCACAGGAGCAAGAAAGACACGTGGTCCTGCAATGGATTTTCCCTTTTGTGGACTGGTATTTTTATTTTTTCATTTTTGAAAAGTTTCTTTACACCGCGTGTTGTGTCGATGTGATTCAGTCTTTGGCCGTTCTTTTCTTTTTCCAGTGAGATGTCTTTGTTGATTTCCTTTTACCGTTCTTGTTTCTCGTCGTCTCAGAGACACACAAATCCATAAAAAGAAATGAAAAAAGCGGAGTACCAAAAAAAAAAAAAAAACGGACCGCCGTTCCGTGTGACCTATCGCAAAGCTTCTCGTGGAGACCTGCGTCTGTCGGGGGCGAAAGGATTTCGAGGGCGTTCCCAAGAAACCGTTTAGGTGGCGAGTCCTGAGCACCACGTCTTCGCGCTGTTCCCACTTCCACCCGCGCAGCTTCACCTTTGCACTTCCCCGCTCTCTCCACGCTCTCCGAATTTTATCGCTACTGTTGTCGTGCTGTAGAGGTCTATTCTTCTGTTTCCATTTGTATCGGCTATTTTTATCTAGAATAGCTTTCCTCCCAGGAAAGCGTCTGCATTTCTCCCCTACACCTCGACGTAGACGTTGGCTGTGTCTTGTTGTGCAGCAAAATTATTCCCAGAACGGTGTTGCAGTCCTCTGGATTGTCTCTTCTCTTGTTTTCTTACCCCTTGTCATCCCTGCTGCCCCCCTTCCCTCTTCAACGATTGCTCGTCTCTGTTCACCAAAGGCTGGACTGCGCAAGCCTTTGTCCTCACCTCCTCCGTCGTGAAATATTGGCATCCACTGCACCAGTAAACGTTCCTCGTGATTACGATTTTGGGCTCTATTCACGCAAGTGTCAGGATCTTCAGGTGAGAGACGACCTCCCTCCACCCTACCTTGTACTTTCACTATTTATCCCCTTCGCTTACACATTTGCTAGCACGTTTTCCCGATTTTCCATTGTATACACTGAGGACAGGCAAAAGAAAGTGAGAAGCATCACCTTATATACTGGGCTGACCATCACACCATGGAGGTGCAGCTGGCGACCGACGGCGACACTGCCGCGCTCCGAGAGTGGCTCCGCAGCCACCCTGAGCGCGTCAACATCCCTATCAAGCCAGGCAACTTCACCCTGCTCTACTACGTTCTCATGGGGCTCCACCGCAGCGACATCTCCCTTCTCCAAAAAGGAAGACCGAATCGTTACGACGACACGGTGCGCATGCTCTGTGAGGAGTTCGGTGCGGACCCAGACGCTCCCAACGGCGGGGAAGGCAACACCGCCGTGCACTTGGCGGTTGAAATCGACGATGCCCGGTTGTTGTCGTACTTTGTGTCGGCACGCAAAGCGAAGATGACACCGAATCGTTACGGCGAGACGCCGCTCGAGTGCGCCAAACGCAGGAACCCAAATGGCGACTGCGCCTCTATCTTGCAGCGGGAGGTGGACTTACGGGCATCTTATGAGCAGCGCGCCGCCGTGACGGAGCAACGTCGGCGCGAGGAGGAGGCCAACTTGCGTGGCATCCGTCAGCGGCTCGACATGCTGCGGGTCAAGGACAGCGATGAAGACGAGAGCGACGAGGAGAAGACGACCACGCAGAGACACCTAACACCACCTTCCCAGTACGCGCGGAACACCCATGCGCCACCCCAGGGTACGGGTCCGCCGCCACCGCTGCAGCAGCCACTTTCTACGCAGCAACCCCCGACGGCGTTCCCTGGTGGTCGGGCTCCATCTGCGGCAGTCGCGGCGGCGCCTCCACCGAACTCCCGTCCGCAGACCGCACACGCCCCGCGGACGCCTTTAGGCGCGTCGCGGATTGGAAAAAATAGTGGTGGTGGTGGTGGTGGTAGCGGCACGATGAGTAGCAGCAGCACCCAGGGGGGTACCCCCTTACGGAGGGTGAGCAGCGTGCCACCCGCCGCGGCCATCTACCCATCCGCTGCGGGGCCGGCGCCGTCTCTTTCGCAGCGTGGCATCCCACCCCCCGCGGCCCCACGCCGCGAGCGCGACATCTCGCAAGAAAAAAAGTTTGCGAACAAGGAGCTCGAAGAGTTCCGCGCCACCTTTGGCAACGGCTTCACCTACGTGGAGTGTGCGGATCACTTTGAGATTCGCGGGTTGCTTCCCTACCGCTTCAAGGGCAACGAGTACTTTACCCCGGTCGTCCTGTCCATGTACGGCTACGAACGACAGACCCCGCAGCTGCGCAAGGGCGATGGAGCGGCGGCATCGTCCTCGTCGTTTCTTTCCTCCAGCGGCTCCTTTCCACAGGGGCAGAAGAGCGCCACTGTCACGAGCGCCACCTTCACCGGTCCTGACGGGGAAAGCAATTGGCAGGTCGCCTACAGTCGGTACCGCGCCGTGCTGGATAGCGAACGCATGAATGACTTTGCCGTGAGCCGCAAAGCAGAGTACATTGACCCCCTCAGCAATGCGATCTTACCGAGCGTCGCGGACGCGGCGACCTGCTCCTCTCTCGTGCAGTTCACGCGTAATTGTGTGATAAAGAACTTTGAGGTGATGGCCCCTATGGTCATCAAGCAGAGCGCCTATGCGTTTGAGATGAAGCCTCCCTTGTCTATCCTGGAAACCGCCTTTGACACGTTCCACCATTATCACGGCAGCACGTCCCCGGCGTACATGCAGAACGTTTTGAAGAAACGAGACAAGCACCGTCTGTGGGCGTATCGCGTGCTGCAGGACCTCTCCCTCTTTGGCGACGGGCTCTTCTCGTTCGACTTGGCCTCCCGCACCGCCACAGGCTACATTCCCATCTACTTCCAGCGACCGAGCACGCACGATGTTCTCGTTCTCACGGCGTCTCCCACCTCTCGGCAGAACAGCAGCCAAAGCAACGGCTTCGGCTTTCCTAACAACAGCACCACCGGCGCTGGTTCAGGCGGCACCTCTGGGCGAGATTCCGCCGCTGCTGATATCCACACCACCTCTCGCACGCGGCCTATTGAAGTGGAGATGGTGTTCGCGGTGCGTACGATGATTTACCTCCCCGCCCCGGATGAGTCGAGTCCCACATCGCCAACGGAGGCCGCAGCGGCGGCGGCACTGGGCATTCCTGGCGGCTTCCCCCATCCCCCTCGGTTCTATCTCCGCGACTGCTGCGATCCAGCGACGCAGCCGGTGGCTGCAGGGGGTACGGGAGGCTCACGCAGCGGTCCGTACGAGCGGTGTTACGTCAAGGCGAACTTCCAATGCTTTGGCGCGTTGCTCGAGAACACCACGTCCGGCCTCGTAAAGCCCGCCGTCCTGCAGCCGTGCATCGAGGACTGGTACGCAACACAGAAGGCTGTGCTCGCCAAGACCATCGAGAAGGATAAGCAGAAGAAGACGGGAACCCCGCCGCCAGGGCGTGGCGCGCGCTCTGGAGGCGCTACCGGGTCCGAGAGCGAGCTGTATGACATGCTCTGTGCGCTGCAACGGAACCTCACAAAGGTGCTGATGGAGTTCGCGGAGAGTCATCGCAAGTCCAATGGCCCCTCGGTGGGCGGCAGTTGCGAGGTGCGCACCAATCCACTGGACGCTTTTTTTGGGAGCAGTGGCAACCCCAACGACTCCACCAGCACCACCGCCGCATCACCCATTGGACAGAACTCTCCTTCACGGGAAGGCAGCGGGTCCAACTGCCTGTTGTGCTTCAAGAGACCCAAAGCGTCGGTGTTCCAGCCGTGCCGCCACACGGCGTGCTGCATGGAGTGCGCGCAGACACTCGTCAACCACGCTCGGGAGGGAGCGTTTAAGTGCCCGGTCTGCCGCACGCGTGTGGAGCAGGTTCAGGAAATTTACTTATAAGGGAGTGGCAATCGTCTCTGTTCTTGTTTTGCGATAGCGAGGCCGGATGAAAAAATTCAAAAGAAAACGAACAGCAGCCCCCCCTTCGCTATCCTCCTCCATGTGCCGACCTCGGTTTCCCCAGTGATTCCGTCGACTAACCTTTCGTATGTGTGACGTCCAGACGGGAAAGTGAGTGGTGTGCATCGTCTGTAAAGGGCCGTCGCTTCGACACAGGTGTGCGCTGCACCACAGAACTTCATTATTATTGGTTCCCACCGAGGAGAACACCGAAGGAAAAAATGTCTCTGATATTTTTTTTTCTTGTCGTTTCCCGATTGCTTTGACCTCGTTCTACTTCGTATCTGTTTTTTTTTTTTGTTTTGTTTTCCTTCCAGCGGGCAAGCGAAAAGGTTCCGTGGCATCGTTGGGACGCCATTTGCTGCCTTTCTTTCCTTTTCCTCGCTCTCTCTCACTTTCTACCTTATGTTTACAAACTACAAGGCAGTACGATTAAAAAAAAAAAACGTTAATGAGTTGGTCTGCTTCACAAGGCGACAATAGTGCCGATCGCTGTCTTCCGAGCACAAGAGAGAATGTGCTAACTCACACGGATTGTCGGTTTCACCACTATTGGGAGAGTAGCTCTTGTGAAGGACGAGATGTGATGTGCCACAGGGAAGAGATCGTCGTGCATTTGACTTTTCTGAGGACTCGGAAGCCTCCGTCGCTCGTCTCTGGAAAGAAAGCTTCTCATGATGCCTATAGAGATGTATCACCAGACTGCCCGCGTGCATCGCTTTCTATGGGTGTCAATGTCTTCACTTCATCGTTGCGTTCATTCCCGGTCTTGTCTTTCTCTCTCTCTGTATACGCGCTAGTGTAACTTGTATAGCTGACGTGTCGACGTTGCTTCCTGCCTCTGTTCACAGGTATTGTCCTTGTTTTTTTTTTTTTTTGGGTAGCGGCAGTGGTCGAATTGAAGAGACGTTTGGCGATAAAGACTCTCCTCCCCCTCTTTGCTGACCTTTCCTTGATTTCGTGACCTGTGCGTCTCTTCATTGTGATTGGCGCACCAATAGAGTCTCAGCTTTTTGTTTCTTCTCTCTAGCGTTTTTTAAAAGAATAAAAATAAAGCTGTTTATCCCTCTGTGGACTTTCTCCTCCCATGCAAAAAGCTGGTAGACCGGTCGGTGGGCCCGCACGCCCCGCCTCCACCACCGCTGGCGCCCCATCCGCAACGACGTCTGGCAGCAATGTGAACGTCTTTGACCCCATCGCCGTCGCCCGCAGCGACCCCTACTTCAAGCGAAACCACATGGGCAAGGTCACGTGCACCTTGTGCAACATCTACTGCAACGATGAGAATGCCTTCATCAAGCACAGCGCGGGCAAGACGCACACCCTGCAGCTGGAGAACATGGATCGCCAGCGCCGCAAGCGCATGCGACTCGAGGAAGAGGAGCGCTTGGACGCCGAGAAGGCGGCCGCGGCGGCCAAGGAAAAAGCAACCAAGGAGCTGCTTTCGTCCTCGGCACCTGCGTCGGCAGGCGCGTTGGTGGGGAAGGGAGGGGTGCAGATGGTGGTGGGCCGCTTTGGCGTGCCCTTGTATGCCTTCCGCACCGAGCACCGTGAAGTAGATCCCGCGGCAACGACCACGACTGCCGCGGCGGCATCCGGAGAGACCCCTGGACAGAGCCAGGAGACGGCTCCGGCAGCCCCTGTCCCGCAGCACGGCCGGCGCAAGAAGGGTCGCCGCCGGGGTGACCACCACCGCACCACACTGCAAACAAAGGTGTGGCTCGACTTTACCTTTAACAAGGCGGAGGAGGGCACGCGGCCCTTGCATCGCTGGGTCTCCGCGCGGGAGCAGCGGATGGAGACGCCCCCGGACGATTACTTTGTCTACTTGCTCGTCGCCTGCAGTGGGTACACGACCATTGCGTTGAAATTTCCCGCGAAGTTGCGGCGTTCGCAGCAAGGAGATGCGTTGGACGAGAAGGGAGAGAGCGTGTACCACTGCGCGTGGGACCCGCTGCAGAAGGCGTATTCGCTGTATTTTGTGCTCCGTCGACAGGGATAGCCGCGGCGAGAACCACTTTGTGCAACACGCAGAACAGGTATGATCGGTTCCCTCTCCTACATCTAAAAAAAAAAAAAAAATGGCTACTTCACGTCTCGTGAAAAGACAACGTCAGACAACTAAACAACAACAAAAAAGAGAGTGAGAAAAACTGGTATCCGGAGCAAAAAGAAGTTAAGAAAGAGGAGATGCTAGCATACGTACAGGGATGAAGCAGCCGACAATCTCACTCCGTCTTTCAGACAGAGAGAAAAAAAGTCTTGTTGGGACGTGACCTCTCTTGGCCTGTGAGCCATGTGCGTGCATGTGTGCGCGTGTACTTCCGCCTTTATTATTATCTCTGGAGCATACGAAAACTCAAATCACAAACAGGTCGCCGTTCATTGCGTAACGTGTAGGACATCGTAAAGCTTTCCGCAAACACATTCCCCTCTCTGTCTCTGCGAATTTCACCTGTAAGCCACCAAGGGAAGCATTGAATCAGAGGAGCAGACAAGAGCTTAGTGAACGCTCGCCGGGGCTAAACTGTTTCACCTTGCTGTAGTTGTTATTCTGTTTTACGTAACCAGCGCTTTCCGTTGATCCTAAATTTTTACAGATTTCGTTTTGTTTTTTTTGGGTCATTCGCTGGTTCTTTTGGGTCATTCGCTGGTTCTGTGTCGGTTGTTTGTGTTTTGTTTTCCGTCATTGCTGAGGAAGGGGCAGTGGGTTTTGTTACTAGTACCAAACCACCACTTATTCCGTTACCAGTTATACCCACAGCACATTCATCAGAGCGAGCGAGGCGCTCTCGTTGCCGTCGCAACGGTGCCGTCCCACGGCACACAACCGTTCATCAAGGTGCTTGTATTTCTTGTCGATTCGCATATCTGCAGAATTTTCATTTTCTTTTTCAGCTGCTTCAAAGAGACGTGACTCCGAAAGGCTCTCCTCTCTCGTTAGCACTCACTACAACAACAGTACCCCAAAGCAGATTTGTATTGCTCGTCTTCACATAAAGCGACAGAAACAATCATAACACTTCACGAAAACACCCCCACAAAGATACGCATACATTCACACATAAACGAGAAGGATACAGTTCCACAAATCATACAGTTTTTTTTGTTTTTTTTTGTAAACCAAAAGAGAGATCCTTCAGGGTCGAAGGCAACCCACAGAAGTCGTCACGAAATCCTCTTTCATTTTTCAAAAAGGTCCTTCCCGATGAATAGGAGTTCCACAAGTGCCCCGTGCGGCCTGCCCGCCAGTGAAATTGCCGCCTTGCAGAATGAGCTCAACGGCTACGCCCAGGAGCTGACAGCGCTAGAAACAGCGACGAGCCGAGGCGGCCGGCCTCACATCAAGTCAGAAGAGGCCGTCAAATGCATTCAGAATTTCACAGAGTTCTTTGACAATCGCGCGCAGCAATACGGGGCACACATGCAGGTATTCCTCGGTCAGCATGTGTGCAGCAACGTTGTGTTTGTGGTTCTCCAGCGTGTCGTGAAGCCGGCACTCGTTGAATTTTGTCAGTACGTTGCCTCTGACGCATTCACCTCTCAGCAGGGAAAGCAAAAAAAGACACAACACGACCGCAACAACAGTACAGCGGAGGGCTTTCCCACGAGAGGGGAGCAAGGCACTTCTGACCCGATGGACTACCGCGGCGAGAAGAAGGCGCGAAACCTGCTGCAGCACATCGCACGTCCGTTTCGGCAGCTCCTGCAAGCCCTCCACCGGCACAGTCCGATGGAACCCACCACTGCGTCTCTCTTGTTAGCAGCCTTGCCTTCATCCACGGCGGGATCTGTGCCTAGCGCGTTCCCTGGCGCCAATAGCACGGCAACTACGACGCGTTCACACGGAAGCAGCACGGCGCCGCACGAGCAGGAGACAGGAGCGAGGCCGCGAAACGCGGGTATGGGTGGGAACACTGTCCATCATGGCTCCGCACCCTGTGACGGAGTATTTGACGTGTACGGCTCGCGCGCGGCACCGTCTGTTCCTCTTTTCAGTGCCGAGGATCGTCTGAGCGCGGCAGACCTGAACTCGTCGGCCCTTATGCCGAGTGGGGCGATTCTTCTTTACAAGCAGGCGGCACCGCTGCTGGCGCTGCTGCGGCACCTCCTCGAGGTCTTGCAGAGCGCCGTCCTGTCCCCCGTCATTGGTGCTGAATACGCTTCGCTGCTAAATGAGCTTCTAAATTGGAGTGGCTATGTGCTTCAGATCCCTGGTAGCTACATCGTAGAGCTGTGCGATCGACTGATGGAGTTACTGGAGCAGACGGGAGAAGGAGACCAAGGATCTCGTGCGGCATCGGCTGCAAGCCCACCACATCCCCAACAAGCCGATGGCGTCAACACGGGCGGCGGTGTGGCCCCGCTGCTTCCGCCTACCGTTGAGGATGGTATCGTCTACGCGCAGCTGCTGGCAAAGCTCTTTTTGCTCCCGCAAATCACGAGCGCCTTTCACGAAGGCGACCCCAATGTGGGCGCCTCGTTCGGCATCGCAGCGCACTCGCGCGGGTATCGCGAGGGCATCGCGGCCTTGTATCGAATGTCTCGCGCCTCAGTAACCCGCCGCGGGTCTACCTCCACGGAGCACGGCGTGGATGAGCGAGGGAACGTCTACGCCGTCGTGTGGCGTCTCATTCGGCTGCTGCACGTGCGTCACGCACACGCCACCAGCACCCTGAAGCTGGAGGCGACGCTGTTGACCGCGCTTCGTCAGCTCACCTTCTCTATTCAGTATGACTTCCCGCACGCGGCGCGGCTGCCACTGACGGAACTCACCACCCACTTGTGCGATTTCTCGCTTCTTCCAGAAACGACCCGCAAGGATGTGTGGCGACTCGAACTGTACAGCTTTCTATCCCAGCAGCTGTGCATCCACTACGGATCTGTCGTTGCTCACAGTGTGCTGGAGGACGTTGTCTACGGTTGCCATCATGGAATCCAAGGCCAACCGAAACGTACGGGAGGGCGTCGATCCCGGCATACAACGCATTTCTCTGACGATGAACGGTTCCGTGCAGGTACAGACCGACACGACATGTCTCCTCTCGCCCTTCGATTGCTGCACGAGGTGTTGGTGCCCATGGTCCTTCGCATCTTTGCGCAGACACGGCATCGCTTTAGTTTCGTTTCTCGACGCGAGCTCTACTGCTATCCGTGCCCCGCCACAGATATCAAGGATTTGTTCGAGTTCGGCGCCGTCGTGTTCTACCTCTCCACGTGCACCTTCTCGGCGTATGAGCGCATGGTGGGAGATGTGGGGCAGGAGGGGATCGGTGTCGTTCTCGCATCGGCCGCTGGCGACGCAGAGGAGCGTTCGTTGGTGATGGGCGCGTCCTCAGCCACGGCGGCTCTTTCACACGCGACCTCTGAGGACGGTCCGGCATCCGCGAACGGTCGCAAACGCGGGCGCGACCAAAGGAATCGATACAGGGACCGTTTCACAGATCAGGAAGCCCTGGAGCGACACATGGAGGCACAGATGGCGTCTCGCAAGCACCGAGACCCTGCGGAGCGGTTCCTCACGCTTCTCACGAAGACCTTCTTTCTCTGGACGGGCGGCGAAACCGAGGCGGGAACGATGAAGCCGCATGATGTGGTAAGCGAACCCGCTCTCTATGGAGACGATGAGGAAGCGGTCGTAGCAGGACCGTCCCCTGGTCGAGCAACACACGAAAGTCAGGGAAGGAAACCTCGTGGCGACGCCGCCGCGGCCTCCACAACGCTTGTGCGCGAGCTCAACGGTGACGCCCCTTTGCATTTGTTACATCTCCTCACGGAGCCTGCCACGACGCTGCACTTCACTCCGGATCAAGTGGCCAGGCTTGTAGAGAATGTGTTGTTGGTGGTACTCATGTCGCGAGAAGGAGCGCGGCTGACCCCACTGATCCTCGGCGCCATCCAGGCCATCTTGACGGCGTCACCCCCCACCGTGAGCGGCACCATGGCGTCGGCCGAGGACGCCAGAGGAGACCTTCGCGCTGGCATTAAGCAGCGCACGTTTGCCTTTCTTCTCCAGCGTTATTTGCCTTCCGTGAGCGCTGCGGTACCGTCCACTGCGGCGACAGGGGCAGGCATGGCAGGGGGCGGGCTCCTCACGGAAGGCCACACCGCCGGTCAGGTGTCTGATGAAGCACTTGGTGCCATCGATACGGTGCACCGAACGCTTACCCTGCTGATGAGCGGTTCACTGCTCCGTGGGGTTCCTCTGCTTCCGCCGAGCGCGTCGACGTCTAGCCTGTGGCGGCTCTCCGCGGCTGCCGTGTCCGCGTTTGTCGTGACGCAAATTCGGGGAACCATACAGTCCCGCTGCTCTCTCGTTGAGCAGCAGTGGCGCCGTCGACAGGCTCTCACTGCTGCCTTGCAAGCCGGCGCGCCTCCCGACGACGACACGGCAGGGAACGAGGAAGCGTCGGCAGAGCAGCGGTTTCCCGACGCCACGCCTCATCTTCACAGCCTCCTGACACCTGTGGGACTCATCTCGCGCCTGCAACTGCTTGCCACCGCCGCAGAATGGAGCCTTGAGGTACCTTTCCGGCGGGAACTGTGCAGGAATGCGACGACAGCTCGAGGGGAGACAATTGAACAGGAAACCACCACCACGGAAAACGAAAGAAAACTTTCCTCCACTGCAGCAGTGGACGACCATGCGTCTGCGGCCCTTGCGTTTGCCACGCACCTGCCGTCCATAGAGGCGGGCATTGCGCTCGCGCTGCACGGTGTTACGCATGCGTGCGTCTTCTACGACGTGAATCGCGCGGGAGCGTTTGACGGGTCTGCCACCGCTACCATCGCAGGTGGCGCGGCGGCGACGGATGGGTCATCCAGCACCTTTGGGCCTTCGTACCCCTCGGTGAGTGGTGCCATTCTGTCGTCTGCAGCGTCACGCGGGACAGACTTTCCGTCTTCACCGGCGGCGCGAAACTCAGCGGCGAATGTTGCGGAGGTGGAGCAATACGCCGCCGCTCTGCACGCCGCGGAGGTGTACGCCGTCACGTGTGCGACGGCTCTCGCGGTGGCACGGGAGGCTTCATCGTCATCTAGACGCTTTGGTGGTCTGCAACCCATGAGCGATACCAAGGGTGAGGAAGGGTGCACGATGGTCTCCCCTCGCCTGCACGTACGGGTGCGCTGCATCACGACAGATGCCGTCACCACGGCCACTGCACGCTTGCTCGCGCCTGCTCGCTTGTTGCCGCCGGTCGCCGCAAGGGCCGCGGAGGGTTACTGGCTACTCCTCCCCCCTGGCGTGGTGACGGGTCAATGCGCTGCGTCCGCTGGTCCCAACGGACTTGACGCGACTCGTGCAGGAGCACAACCGCCACCACACTCGGAGGGATCGGAACCGGACGCCCTTCCCCACGTGGAAGTGAAAGGGTCCGCATTGCCGACAGGTTTTGTCGTGCCAGATGTCTTTATGGAAACACTTGCGCACGGCGTCGGGCAGACCCTCGCCCTGCTGCGTACGCGCATGGCCGCTGCCACCCGCGAAGCGGACATGCTTTGTGGCCCGACTGTAGGTAGCGCCAAGGCCCAGCAGCCCCTAGGGGAGAGTCATGCGATTCTAGCGGACATGGCTCCCGCAGACCGCGAAGGCGCTCTTGGCACCCGGTACGCTCAGCCTGCGTGGTTGCGTGGGAAAGGGCTCGGCGGTGACGTGGGTGCTGGGAACACCGGACGCAACGACGCATTCGGCAGAGGAGAAGACGAGGGGACGAGTGTGGCGCACCTTCGCACGCTGCGCCCGCATGTTGTGGCTGAGCGTCACACCGATAACCGACGCCCGTTGCACGAGCCCGATGATGACCATCCTCACACGCGACACGGAAGGGAAACTCCCGTGACTTTCTCCGCTGCGCCTTTGCCTTCTCACGCATCGGCTGCGTGGCATCAGCAGGATCTCGCCATGACAGTGCAGTGCGTACAGCTGCTGCATCTGCTGTTACGGCTCTACCGCTGCGGGCTCTGGCAAGCCCCGGAGGACCATCCACGAGGTAGTCGCGAAGAGGATAGTGACCGACATGACTGGCAGACCTCTCACCCGCTCGCTGAGGACGCGACATTTGCCCAGCGCGACCAGGAAGACCTCCACGTCCTGCGCACAACCAGCAGCCTCTTCACTGAACCCGACGCCATTCTGTTGAAACTGTCTCCCAATGGCAGCATCTTCTACACGACCCTCTGGCTTTGTCACACTCTGTCAGACCGGCTGATGGTTTCCCCACGGCAGGACGTGGTTGCGCAGCAAGCCGTCTACCGTTCTCTACGCTTTCTCTATCACGACTGTGGTGCTGTTCTTGTGCACCCCCGCCTGAGCTGCGCGGAGGCGCGCCAGGTGCCCTTGACGTTCTCGCAACAGCTTGCCCAGCACGTGCTTTATCATGGTCTGGACAGGCTCTCGGCCTGGCGTCCGACCGATGCGGCCTCGATGGACATGACGCTGCCCGTGTATGACGCCTTGAGGACCTCGCTAGACCTGCAACGACATCTCCTTCTTGCGCTGAGCAGCAGCAATGCCCTATCCATGGCTCCAGGCGAAAACAGCACTTCTTCTCCACAAAGCTCGGCGCAACGCAACGATGCAACCCACGTCAATGGAAAACCCACCAACCGCTTCATCGCCACACACCAGGAGAGGCTTCTTTCTACCACGATGTGGATGCTCTCTGCCGATACCCTTGTTCCCCCTCAACGGGTGCGAGACAGCGTCGTGCGGCAAGGAGAGGAGAGGGACCCATCGTTGCGTGATGCCAGAACGCCGCTCAACCTGCAAGGAGGCCGCACCACTCTCGCCAACGGCACCACTGCCGCCGATCATGGCGACGAACAAGCGTTGCATCCCATGACACACACCCCGTTCACGTTTCCGCTCTTGTCTGGTGTGGCTCAATTGTTAAATCTCGTCCAATTCTTGTGGGAAGGCGAGGACGCGGGCCGAGTGAGTCTCTCCTTGGTGCACAGCCTCTTCGCCCGTTGCCGTTTCTCTGCGCTACCCCTTGTGTTTTCGCTGGTACAATCCGTCTCTGACTACGCATGGTTTCTGGGGACGAGGTATCCGAGAAAGTTTGGTCTGAATCGAAGTTCCACAGCAGCGGTAGGCTCGCAGGATAACGGATCGGCGGAAACCGTGCGTCGCGTCGCAGAGTTGCTTTTGCTCGTGGTGGATCAGCTCATGGACGCTGCTCGTACTGACATGCCGACAGCGGCCCTCGCAGACCCAAGCACCCTGTGTGCTCTTCTCACTGCCATTTGTCGCGTGTTGCCATGGTGCCCGTCCGACGCCGCGGAACGGCTCGGTAAGTTCTCGTTTGAATTTCTGTCTTCCCCTGCAGCCCCCGACGGTGGCGCCCGCCGTTCTGGGGGGAGCCGACTATCTGAGCTCCAGGGCACGATTCGACGCACGTCCTATGGGGTGCGCTGTCACACCGCGCTGCAAGTGGGCGCTCTTTTTTCGCGGTTTCGCACCCGTGCAGAGAGCGTTCTGCGCGAGATGCTCTTCTCTTGTCGTGAGGGCATTCTCTCCAGCAACCCGCTGCACTGTGCGGCGAGCCTGCTGGCCTTGTCCGAGGCCTGCCTCGCTGCTCCCCGGTTGGAGGCAACGGTGGTGTACACGCTCCTCGAATGCTGGGCGACCCGTGGCTTCATGTTTCGTCCGCTGCTGCTGCAGTGCATGAGCCGCATTGCGGGTGGCGTCTTTCTCGACGCGGCAGGGGATGCGTCATCCGGTACGATCCTGAGCTCTGGTGGTGGACCTCTCGTAGCCTCTGATGATGATGATGACGAGGGAGACGCTCTGGGGGACGATGTGGGCGATGACAGGTCCTGTGCGGCCATGGTAGAGCGCATGGGGCAACCCTACGTGCTGCTCTGCACAGCCTACGTGCGTCCGCTCTTGTACTGGTGGCTGTGTCGGGATCGCCACGGCATCGACGCGCTTCCGGTAGAGTGCTTCGGTCAGACATCCCTCGAGTCGTTTATACGCACCCATGCGGAGGCATTGTTACCCACCGCGCTTCTTCTCCTTCTGCACCCCGGTGCCGACACCCCCTCAGGGCCTGCCACCGCAGAGCATGGGGATGTAGAGCTGGGGAGCGCGCTCTGGAAGCGGCTGAACCGTGACGATGTACTGGTGCGTGTCGCGCAGGTTTGTTATACGGAGCGCATTCGGCGCGCGTGGTCGGGTGCTGGCGTGCCTGGTCCGCGTGCGGCGCAGCGGCCGCCCAAAAAGATGCTTCGACAACTGGAAAGGGGCATTTCTTCAGTTTCGCACGTTTCCAACAGCGCTGACCACCTGGATGAGGTCATTGCCAGGGCCTTCACGCCTTGTGCTGAGAACGAGGAAGACGAAGCAGAGGAGGAAGCCCAACAACGGTCACGACGTGCTTCTCATCAACGCTGGACGGATGACGCTTACATGGTGGCGGTGCGCCAGCTCATTGTCGCCGTCATGGCGCAGTACTTTGCCTCGGTGCACGCGGCGCTCTTGATCCTGCTGACACCCTTTGCCTCGGTCACAAGTGGACCGGCGGGGGAGTTTGTTTCTGCTGCCTTTGGGCCTCGTCATGGCGCCGAGGACCT
This sequence comes from Herpetomonas samuelpessoai, assembly GCA_030849835.1. Classification (NCBI taxonomy): domain Eukaryota; phylum Euglenozoa; class Kinetoplastea; order Trypanosomatida; family Trypanosomatidae; genus Herpetomonas; species Herpetomonas samuelpessoai. The sequence goes on from JASAOC010002135.1 coordinate 305,531, forward strand.
TCACGTCCCCTCACCTCCTCCTGCGTCGTCGCGCGCTGTGTACGCAGTCAGCGGCGAGGGGGAGGAAGTGGAGCAGCGCGCGGCAGCGGAGGCGGCCGAGCGTGCGCTGCTGTGGTTGCAAGAGGTGCTGAATCACGCGGAGCCAGCGTTTCTGATGTCACACACGCGCTTCTCCACCGCTTTGCTTGCGCGGGCCCCCGTTGCGCTACAGCGCTATCTGCTGACCTTCTCCGCTGCCGATGCTGCCGAGGGCGATGAGGCGACGGAGCTGGAAAGGCAGGACGACAGCAGCCACGTAGCGGCGACAGGAACGTTATCCAACTGGACCATCTTCCTGCTGCTTCATACCGATGCCTTGATGTCTGAACTGACAGCGAGCATCGGACGGCCACTCCCTGTCTCTCTTCCCGACGGCGGAGGAAGGGGTACGTTTCGCGGCTTCTCTTCCTTTCACCCAGAGCCCGCCACACACCGTGCCCGTGAAGAAGCGGGTTCTTGGAACCGGTACACCGTCGACAACACGTGCGTACAGCGGGCTGCGGACGCCTTGTGTGAAGCTCTCGTGTCTGCTTATGCGGGCTTGCGTGATGTGACGGCGGGTCTTGATCATGAGGGCCCCGCAGCCGCAGCTGTGCAGCGCAGCAACACCACAGTCCATCACGGAAAAGCTACCGCGGGCGGTGCGGCAGACGACGTCACAGCGGACATGCTGCTCTTTAGGGATGATCCGGTGTTTGCCTATGGAGCACCCACTCGCAACGGCCCTGATCACGCATTGAACCGGCTCCTGTCCAGTCAGCACGGCGCGCACGCCTACACGCTGCTCCAGTCCTTGTACACACGCGTTCTTACCTCGACCGAGGCACAGTGGTGTATGTGGCTGGAGGCACGGCTCGAAGGGTGCGATAATGACACGGACCCCTCGTGTGTGTCAGCCTCCTTGAGTTCTCCGGTGTCGCCTTCGGCGCTAGGAGTCGTGGCCTCCCGCGGTCCGAATCAGTGGCGCTTTCTTTCTCTTTGGTCTCACGTCTGCACACACTGGTGTAGCCGTGCTGTCTACAAGGTCCCCCACTCCTTGAGGTGCATCATTTCCGAGTGCATTCACCTACTCACACTCACGCACTCCTCTCTCAGATATGGGGTCTCTGGTCGGCGGCCGTTCTCAGGTGGGCCACAGCCTGGTGCTTGGGTGACTTCACTGCAAGATGCCGGTCTTGTCTATGACACTGTGTGCAACGTTCTCTTGCATGTCTGGCCCATCGCCGCGTCGTTCTCCTGTGAAGCCAACACAACTGAAGCAAGTGTAAGCCCGTCAACGAATGGCGGAAGTAGGAAGGTAGATAGCAGAGAAGAGGGAGAGCTGCGGCACGTGGACGTGGACGATGACGTTCGAGAGACGACCCTCGATCATCTTCGCTCGCAGTTGGCGGTGATTCTCATGCCCCTGGCCGATGAAGCCCCCGTGGTCGCCTCCACATGGTCGGCCCTTTGTCGCTCCGACCCTAAGCTCGCTGCACGGGACTACAGTCAGGCGGCGAAGGTAGGCACCGGCCTGATGTCTGGTCGTGTACAGCGTGAAGGCACCGCTGTGGAGCGCAGTGACGAGGTAGTGGTGCTGGATAGCGAAGAGGAGGAAGGGGGTGAGCCGGCGGGGAAGAAAGTGCTGATGGAATCCGATAGTGCGCAAGCGCTTGTCCAGTCCCAGACCTTGGCGTCTGTTGTGCTGCCATTGCTTGAACACGCGCACGAGATGATGTCATCTGTAAATACTGGCGCCCACGTCGCCACGGACACCAGTGTGTCCCTAGCACGTTTCGTGCGTCATGTGTCCAGTGTCCTACGGTCGTATCGCGAGCCCATGACGCACGCCATCGCACGTCACGTGAGTGCGAAGACACGTCACGGCCGTGATGTATTGGCAGGTGCCACGCTTGATGGCGCGACCGACAAGGTAGACATGAGCCTCCATGGAAGCGATCGTGAAGGTTTGGACGGGCAGGACGCACGGCTGGTGCGGGTGGCCCTTGAGTGCGCTGACGTCCTCTTTCGTCACTTGGTGACTGCGTCCAGTGCGTTTCACGACAACACCCTTGACACGCGCGCCTCTTACGAACGGGAGAATACGGCTGCCCCTTTACCCACCGCTGTTCCTGCGGCAGCGCCTCCCGTCGAGGCGGACGTTCAGGTGTGCGTGCTAGCGCTTCTCCGGGACATCTGCCTGTGCTTTGTAGACGCAGACGCTGTGGAACTGCTTGATGAGACGTTTCAGGCGACCCAGCGCTGCGATGTCGTGCGAGTGGTTTGCCAACGGAGACAGGAATTCGCCCGGCTGACTCAGCAGCGCAAGGGGCAGCCACGCGATGGACAAGAACCGATGGACGGCACCGATGCTTCTTTGCCAGAGCACGACGGCAGCAAGGACACCAATGCGGTGACTCCCTTTTCTCCGTTGGACGAAGCGCTCTTTGGCATCCCCTACGCAGCGCACTTGCAGCGGCTCTCTCGCATGGCGTTCGATGCGGACCCGCACGTGGCCGCACTCGCCGCCGACGCGCTCGCCAACTGGTTGACCCCAGGGGACCCCTCAGCCAGTCCGACGGCAGGGGCCCCAACCGGCTCGTCTAGGGGCAAGACGCCTAACGCGGGCGATGCAAATATTCTGTCACTGATGTGGTTGGCCGTCACAAACGCAGCGGCGGAGGAAAACACGGGAGGTGGCGCTGCAGAAATGCACCGCACGGTAAGACGCCTTCAGGCCACATTGCTTCCGTTTGGCTTCCTCTCACCGCAGGTGCTGGGGCTGCCGGAGATGGCCGTACTGCCCCCGCACGCACCGCTGGTCTCGGCCTACTCACCCTCTGCCATTTACGCCCCGACGTCTCACACGGGACTGGCAGGAGGCGTTCCCATCCCAGTGGAGCTGTCGCAGCTCTTCTCACAGAAAACAAAAGCCGCCGTGCGGTGGCACCCTCTGTCGCCGCTGAACGCCTCCCTCCCGTCGTCCCCTGGCATGGCTGCTGCTGCTGCGGTGGCGGGCAGTCATGCTCGTGGCAGGGCGGCGAGGTACTCTCTGCTTGACGAGACGCTGTTCGCGGACGCGGTAGCAACGGGTTGGCGGTCCATGCCTGAGGACGTGTTCCTTCCACGCTTTACCCTTGCCTTGATCCATACGTATAACTTGGATGTGAAATTCCGCGCACTTGCTGCCTGTGTCCCACTTATGGAGTATGAGGCTGCGACTGCTGCTGCTGCTGCTGCTGCTGAGACAGGGGAGGGGCTACCAAGGAAGCAAGGGACACGTGTCCGTGCGGTGCAGGGGAACGCGTTGGTCACCGCCCTCACCGATCCGTGTCCCCGCCTGCGTGCTCATCTTACCAGACAGACTCCCAAGCGACAAGGCCGGGGAGAGAGTGGGCAGCTGGAAAGCGCATGGGGCTCCCCTATGCGTTCGGCAGCCGCCTTGCTCCCTCTCGTTCTCCATCATGTCTTTCTTACCAAAGAGACGGAAACAATGCGCGGCACACGAGCGTCGTGGGGGCGGGCACTCTGCCGTTCCGTTGCCAAGCGCCCGCTCTGCTATCCGGTCACAAGCCGTCTCCTGCTCACGGCCCTGGATGTGTGCCGCCTTGTCAGCTCGAATCGCGTCCGTGTGTACGGCCTCAAGGATAGCGTCTTCAACAAACAGCCACAGCCGTCAACCCTTCTCCAACACATTCGCGCAGAGCGGCAGGCTTTGCAGGAGAAACGCGATACCGCAAAGGCGACCACTGCTGCTGCCACCAGCAGCACCACCACCCCATCGACCGCCACAGGGGCGGTCTCGCACGCGCAGGAATACATGGACGATGGGGCTCTTCAGAACCTGCAACAGCGTGAGATGGATGTCTCTCTCATCGACTCGTGCTTTGGCGTGGTGCCCATCACAGAAGATATGCAGGCCGCGCACTGGCTGCAAGAGATTCCCGCGCGCACCCTGGCTCTCGCCGCGGCGGCACTCGGGGAGCCTCACTTGGCCATGAAATTTTTGGAGCTTAGTGGTGAGTCATTGATACGTCCACGCGGGGGTATTCCGTCGAGCCTCATGTCCAGCGGTGCCTACGCCCTCCTCGCCCATGACGCACAGACAACAGGCGACGTAGCCGGTGCACTGGACGCCCATGCACCGTACGGCGCCGCCGCGCACCTGAGTTCCCTGAACACAGGCATCGGTGGCGCCGCCGGGACTTCTTCTTCTTCTTCTTCCGTCTCATGGTTGGCGGTGGCAGGAGCGCCCTACTCTGTTCTTTTTCCCTCAGCGCGAAAGCAGGACTACGCCAAGCGAGGTACCGAAGGCTCTGCGGGGGCTACACGTGCCTCGCACGTGTCTGGTGGTGGTCGAGACGGCCGGCGCGGGGCGGAGAAAGGTGAGGCGCTCCTGATGCGTCTCTACCGCTTTGAACAACTGACGGTGCGGGTGAGCGAGGCCGTGCGGCGGAGCCTCCCTCTTGACCCGCCTTCTCTTCTGGCGGCGCGTCGCATGGGAATGAATGAGGGCGTCTCGAATGCATCCTCCCTGCGGAGTTCCTTGCAGCAGCGGGAGCGTTGGAATGTGCCATCCATTGAATCGCCTTCCGCTGACGTGCGGGGAGATGACGGAGACGGTGGGATGGCGACGGTGGCGTGCAAGGTGCGGACCCTGCTAGATGCAGGTCTGCCAGAGACTGCCCTGGAAGTTGCCATCGGCGCCTTCCGCGGTGGTCGGGAAGAAGGACGAACCAACGCGGTCTCTTCTCGTAGGACCCATCACGGCACCACTTTCACTAAAATTGAAGCAGGCATCTATGCCACCGAGGCACGTCTCATGTCGCTGGCTGCGGAAGCGGCCTGGCAGTGTGGTGTGTGGGGCAACGAGGCACAAAATACCTATAGAGAAAACCAAGGAATGAACACTGCCGTGTCGCGCAAGGACGCCTTTACAAACCTTTCCTCACGGACCGCAGCCTTGGTGCAATTCACAATCGATACCCTGTCGTTCCCTGAGCATATGCAGCTGAATCCTGGCAAGGAGCACTGTGTGTTGCCCAGTTATCATTCGGTCTCAGTGTTTTCGGAGGAAGCCCGCGCCAGCAGAGAGCGCTCTCTATCGTCAGTGCCAACAACCGCTCGCGGGCCCCTCTCCTTCCATGAGGCGGTGCTGCTCGCTCTGGATGCACGCCAGGCAGGCGACGTCGCGCGAAGTCAAGACCTCCTTGCGTCTGGTCATCGCGCGCTGCAGCGCAGCTTTACTCGGCTCACTTGGCTCGATACACTGCTCGCGTCGGAGGGTCTCCGAGACTTGCAGGAGTGCTGTCTGTTGTCGGAACCACACGGAGGCCATGCACCCCGTGTTAACGACCCTTCGTGTGGCATGGCAGCTTCATTCCTCAGTGGGAAGAAGGTCACCCCGGCCTCGCTCCTACCTGAAAGTTTTCTTCTCCAGGATGAGCTACGCGCCGCCGCCGCACAGGTGGCGGGTCAACCACACGGTACCTACGCGCACACCGTTTCCATCGCAAGAAGAGCCATCGACGGGAGTCACCCCGAGCGCGCGCTGCGGTGGCTGCTACGATGCGCACAGCATTACTCGTTGCGTACCAGGGTGGAACCTTTGCAACGTGGGGATGAGAATCCTATCAGTGTCGTGTCGGACGAAGAGAAGGTGGAGCTCACGCTACTGTACGCTCAGAGCCTGTATCTGCTGGAGCGGCCACTTGACGCCGTGGAGTGTCTCCAGCGCCGCGAGGGCGTCACGGCGACAAGCGAAGACGGTGACGTCGGCCGAGCGTACCCTGCGTCTTCCTCTGACAGCAGCGAAGACGATGATGCCCATGCGGGGCGGCAGAGAACTAACGTCGCGCCTGGGCACCCTGCTCACCAGCATTCCTTCGGTGCTTCATTACACAGCGAGCTGCTGACACTTCCACGGGCGGCTGGCCTTGTGCCACGGGTGGTTCTCCAGACCCTGCAGTGGGTGAATGCACTGCAGCTAGCACCCCCTTCCCGTGTCGTGCGCGATCCGCTCCTTACCAAGGCTGCATCACAGGACACCAGCGGCCGCAGCAGCCTCGCCCTTGGCCGCCTCTGCCACCGGCTGGCAACGGATATCGCAGACCGTTTGCGCACGCACGAGTCGCGCGCGCTGCGTCGGAGCATTCGCACGTCCCGGCAGACCCTTGACGCACTCAGGCGGCAGCGCGAGATGGGTCGCCCGCAGGAGGGGACGTCCAACGCGGAAGGCGTTCTTCTCAGCGAACACGAGGACCTTCTGCTGCGTAAGCGCATCAGTGAGCTCGAAAAGGAGGTCGCGCTAGAGGAGAAGTCCTTGAACAGGTACCTGGGCGACTACGCCCTCTTCCGCCGCAGCGCGCTCAACGCGTACGCGCGGTACCTGCAGCACTCAGGGACCCACGGGGAGGACGATGTGCACGCCATCTTTGGGTTCGTGGAGCTGTGGCTGCCAGACGAAAGAGAACCCGCCGACGCTGCCGTCGGAAGTGATGGGGCAGACCACGCGATGAGGGTCGACGAGGACGATGCAGAGGCGCTACTGGACGAGGGTGACCCCAACAGCGCCATCAGCCGATTGAATCCGGGCAGCAAGAAAATCACCGATGACGTGCTGCGCAAGGCGCTTCAAGGCACCCCCACCGCAAAGTTCCTCCCGCTGTACCACCAGCTCGCCGCACGCCTCGGTGGCGGACGGGACGAAGGGATGCTGACAGACCTGCTGGTTCGTGTCGCGACCGAGCACCCGCTGATGTGTGTCTGGCCACTGCTGGCACTCAGCAACGGGCAGCAGTATGGGGAAGGGGCCGGTGCCCGGCGGGGTGGGAGTGAGCGGGATGGCGCAGGGGTCCGCGCGACGGACTTGCGCAAGGTGAAGGCGTCCCAAGCCGCCCTGGCAGCGGTGAAGAATGCCCTCAAGGCCCAAGCCGCTAAGGAGCGACTTCAGACGGCCACAGCGGGCGACATAGGCTATGCGGGAGATGGGCCCGAGGAGACAAGTGAGACACTGGATCTGCAGAGAACACAAGAGATGGACCTCGTGAAAGATCCGCACGTCCGTCCAGCGTCACCGGCAGCAACACGGTCGACAAAATGGGCTAAGGCAAGAGGCAAACATGCCACCCGTGCTGAAGCCGGAGATGCTCCGGGGCGGACACCGTCCGCGCGAAAGGTGCGGATGCTGGAGGAGGCCACCATGCTGACTTCCGCGTACATGGAGCTCGCGTACTATCGTCCGACACCACGGCCCTTCAACAATATCGACGCAGGCTTTCGCATCCGAAGCGACGTGGTGAATCTGCTGATTCCCCCGCCCACCGAGCTGCCCTCCGTGCTGGCGTCGCACGCGACGTCGGTGGAGAGCGCCTTCGATGATGCCAATCGGCTCCCCACCCTCTGCCGATACGCACCCTTCTTCACGTCACCCGGTGGCATCAACGTCCCCAAAGTGATTCGCTGCGAGCTCTCCGACGGCACCGTGGTGAGTCAGCTCCTCAAGGCAAACGATGACCTGCGGCAGGACGCGCTGGTGGAGCAAGTATTTACGGTCGCCAATATGCTACTCCGGACAAACGTATCGGCGTTTGCCAGTGACGGTGTGCTCCGAGAAGGGGAGACAAGCAGCACCGGCGACCATAACACGGGTGCGTCATGCGCTGCGCATCCGACAGCGATGATGACGGGCACGAGGACTGCTGGAATTCCATCTGTGGCGACCATGGGACGTCCTCGTCGCCATGTGCTCGCGATGCGCACGTACAATGTCGTTCCCCTCGCCCCCGCCGTTGGTGTGGTGCAGTGGGTGCCGCACACGACAACACTGGGCGACTACCTCAACGGCCCGCACCGCAGCCGCACGCGCCATGATGTGGGCGGAGTCAGCACTTCCATGGCGGTGCCTCCTGCCGGCGGCGCGCACGAGCGCTATTACCCAGGGGAGCCCACCTCTGCGGAGTGCCGAGAGCGGCTGGCGGCTGCTCCACGGGATGAGCGTCATGCCGCGCTGCTCGGCATTTACGCAGACTTCTCGCCTGCCTTGCACTACTTCTTTTTCGAGCACTTTCCCACTGCGGAAGAATGCCTCGAGAAGCAGCAGGTGTACGTCCGAAGTGCAGCCGTGAGCAGCATGGTGGGCTTCCTTGTTGGCCTGGGCGACCGGCACGCGAGCAACCTTCTCATGGAAACACGGAGCGCGGAGCTAGTCCACATTGACCTGGGCATCGCCTTTGATCAGAACAAGCTGCTGCACATTCCTGAGCTCGTTCCATTTCGCCTGACGCGAAATATCGTGGACGGCTTTGGTGTCCGAGGCACGGAGGGGGGCTTTCAGTCGTGCTGCGAAAGGGTCCTCCAGACGCTGCGATCGCGGCAAGACATGCTGCTGACGGTGCTGAGCGCGTTTCTGCACGACCCTCTCGCGCGGTGGGCGATTGTGGTACCCAACGCCACCACCACTGGCACTGACACGGCCGCAACTTCCGCTCGGTCCATGCCGCGACAGACCGTCCACGCCAACGGGGCGGAGCCTTCCTTGAGCAAGCCCCAGATAGAGCGGTGCAAGGCGAGCGCGGCGGACGCTCGCCGCACCATGGGAAAGGTGGCAGCGAAGCTTTCTGGCCACGATGGCAGCGACACACTGACCGTGCCAAGCCAGGTACGAAAGCTTGTGGAGGCCGCACAGAGCACCGAGAATCTCGCTGCCATGTTCCAGGGGTGGTCCCCGTGGCTTTAAGGGGTGGTGACTCAACCACTGCATACTGTTCTTCCCTTTGAGAAAAAGACGTTGCTTTCGTAAAGGGGTGTCTTCTATTACGGTTTGACTTTCTCAGAAATTGCCAGTAAATGAGCTTTCAATGGCTTCCGTGATCCTCTAATGAGAAGAAAAAAAATGAGTTGGAATCCCTTCCTTGCAGCAGTTGTGTCCAAAAGTCTTTATGACAATGAAGTGCAAATCCAACACGAGGCTCCTAGGCCGCGCAATGGAAACGGTCTTGTTCTTCTTTTATTATTATTATTTACTCCATGATTCCTTCCTGTCACGGACGAACACAGGGGGCTCAACAACAACAACAACGTCAACAGGAAAGCTCACGGAAACAGCAATTGCCGGCAGGACGAGCCCAAGGCGGAGAGCAACCTGTGTGCAAGGGCTATTTTAGCAATGTCAGCTATCATTTTCCCCGGACCATTGATAGCGTCCTGTGCTCACTCACAGCTCTCTCCGACACCTCCACATGAATCCACACGATCAGTGGTGATGCTGATCTGTCGATTGCACGTTCATGGAACATCCACAGAACGGTTCAGCGGTCACATAAGCCGCTGCGGTGCATCATATCGTTCCCAGAACGTGTTTATGCTTGTCTCCTTCACCGTGAACGCCAACCATGATCCGGTCTGTTTCTCTACTTCTCTGTCTCCTTGCTATGTCTGTTGTCTTCCACTGGGCTAACTAACGCTATGTGGATACCTAGTTGCATTGGGGTGACGTATAACTAACTCACTTATATATAATCAATTAAAGATAATTCGAGTGCGCTTGTTCGGTTTCCACACCCCTCTTTTCGGTTACTTTTTTTCCGTTCGTCTTGGAAAAGACAGCGTGGGTGCGTCTCTGTATCTGTGTGTGTTTGTGTGTGGTATTGCTGGCTCGGCGATTCCGCATCGCATCATCACCGCCGCCTCTGTCCCTTTCCCTCCCCCTTTGCCCCCAGCTGTTGTGGTCAAGAGGAGTCCCTCTACTGACCTTGTTTTTTCGCCGTTGCAAAACTCCTTCTCCTCGTAGTCACCTCCTCCTGCTGTTCTACTGTTTGTTGCGTGACAGCGGTCGGTGTTGTCGCACTTGCACCAACCGTGATTTAGCTGCGCTCTCTCCTTTTTCTTCTGTCTGAGGGTCACGCTGTGTCTCTGTAATTCCTCTTGTTTTTCATGGCGACAGAGAACTTTACCAGGGCCCTCGCCCTCACACATAATTTTAATCCGATAAGTAGCTCTCCTCATGAACGCCTGGAGGCCGAGGAGTACCTCATGCAGCTGCGCGCTCGCCCAGAGGGCTTGAATCTCGCCTTCCACATCATCAGCAACGAGGCTGTCGATGAGGTTCGCTGCTTTTGGGCCTTCAACACCGTTATGCACCACCTGCCGTCCCTGGCCGCGGTCGTCCCGGCCGCGTCCATGTTCGATGGGCAAGGGGCGAGTGGTGTACCACAGGGAAGCGCGACAACGCCTGCGGTCGATGATGCCCAGGCCGAGGAACTGTACCGCACGTTATTCTCCTTCATGTATCGCTATCTCTTTTCCCCCCAACAGCAGTCCTCTCCACAACAGCAGCAGCAGCAGCAGCAGCAGCAACAGGGATCGACGTCGTTTGGCAATGCAGTCTCATCGCCGAGCAACCCCACCGCCTCACCGATTAGCGACTTCCTCATCAATAAGCACGCACAACTTATGGTGGTCGGGTTGCAGTGCTTCTACCCCAGTCGCTGGCGCGGGTTCTTCGACGACCTCTTTGAGTTGCTCTCGCGTAGCGGTAGCACACGCCCGGGCAGCACCGACGCTGCGGCCATTTATTTTCTCCGCATCTTTCAGTACATTGACGAACGTGTTGTCTCAGTCCGGGATCGTACCTTGCAGGAACGCGGAAAGGATATGCGGGCGCGGGATATGGCACTGAAGGACGCCATGCGCGTGCAAGTCATTCCTCGACTGGTGCAGACCTGGTTCGCCATCTTGTCAGAGGTTCGCCACCGTGCCCCAGACATTGCGTTTCTCTGTCTCTCGGTCGTGCAGACCTATATTGAGTGGATTGACGTGAATCTGCTCATGACGACGGACTGGATCAACATGTTCTACTTCACCATGACCGTGCCGCCCACCACCTTACGCGTCGCCGCCTGCGAGTGCATCCTTTCCCTTGTCGCTAAGAAACAGTTGCCCGGCATCAAGATGGAGTCCCTGCGCACCTTGAGCGTTGTCGCGTCGCTTCCTCGAATCGTGTCCATGCTTACCGTCCCCGCCGGCTCAGACGATGACCTCTTGCTCATTGACGCCGTCGCGCGTCTGGTGGTGGCAGTCGCCGAGCAGTTTCTTCAGCTGGTGGAGATGTGCACCTCGTCGTCTGGGAGTCGTCCGCCGAGCGCCGTGCTCATCGACGCGGAGACGGGCATGAACATGGTGGACATTCCCTTTGAGGTGACAGCGGAACTGGTGGGGTCCCTCACCGATGCCGTCCACGCGGTGGTGGCGCAGCTGCTCCGCATTTACAGCATTCCCCACCTGCAGGAAACCCGTGATATTTGCCTCCCGCTGCTGCAGACCTATCTCAAGTCGCAGGTCCTGCAGGAGCACGAGGCGGCGCAGATTTTGGTGCAGACGTTCCACCACATGCGGGTGGAGGGCCTTGCTGCCCATGAGGACAAGGTCTGGGACGACGCCATGATTGACCACCGCAAGGTTCTTTTCAACGTGGTGCGCCTCCTCTACCGACGCTTTCCCAGTCTTGTTCTCCAGCACCTGAACGCCGTTGCCCTCGGTATTGTGCAAGAGCGTCGCGGCCAAGGCGGCGGTGACGGCACCGATGGACCCCCCGCCATGGACGTGTCCCCGAACGACTCTCTGGCACACATCGACTTCACACACCCCGAGGTGGTCGAGGCTGCCCTGCACTACGTCTACGAGATTGGCGAGGCGGTGAAGCTCGAGACCGTCCTCAAGGACCAGAATGACCCGCTCTGTGCCATGATCGCGCAGCTGCTCACGTGCGAGGCGATCGCGGAGCACCAGGCCAATCCCGCCGTTCACCTCGCCTTCTTTGAAATGATGGAGCGCTACCACCTCTTCTTTGTCTATCACGCCGAGTTTATTCCGGTCCTGCTGCAGCGGCAGCTCCTCTTGCCGTGTGGCGTGACAAACCGAAACGACCGCGTGCGAGGACGCATTTGCTATCTCTTCAGCCGCATGCTCTCCATGCTGAAAGGGGCGATGCGGCCGTACGCGGCGGACATGGTTCACGCCATCATGACGATTGTGAATGCTTCCATCTCGAACCGTGCGGTGGCAGGCAGCGGCAATGGTGCTGGGGGAATCGGCGTGCTGCTACCGAGTGACTTGCGCGAGCTCTGTGAGGCGACGGGCACGTTGCTGGCGTTGCTCCTTGGTGAGGAATGCCGGAACGGTGCTGGGGAGGAAGGCAGTGCAGTGGGACCGGCAGTCCGGTGCGACGGTGACGCGGGCCTTGCGAAGCAGCTGGCGGGCATGTCGAGCAATGGGGCCACGGGGATCCAAGGAGGCGGGGCGGCGTCTGCAGACGGTGGTGGCAGCCGATGCGCCGCACTCACCAGCTCTGTCGTCCAGGGGATGCTGCAGCACCTGCAGCTCGTCACGAGTCAGGGCGGTGAAGCCGACGGCGCAGGCGGCACCCAGCGTGCGGCGGCGCGTGTGGCCGATGCCATCTCTTACCTTGGTGCTCTTGCTAAAGGCCTTGCCCTATCCGAGGTGCTCGGTGGTGCTGGCGGGAGCAGCAGCGGCGGGAACGCTTCTCGCCCGTCAGGCTCTCTCACGGGTTCGTTTGTCGGCGCCACAGAGGTCACGGCAGCGTCGACGTCAGCGGCGACGGTAGGCGCGCAGCAGACGGCGGTACAGCTTGCACAGCTGTTCGCGTCGGCGACTCAGGACCATGTCATGCGAGTGCTGGCCTCCTCGTGGAGTGGTGCTCCTGCCGTGCGGGATGCAGGAGGGCAGTACTTGCAGCAGATGCTCAACACGATTCCCTTTGAACTCATCGCGGCCGTCTACGAAGGCTATGTTGAGCTGGCGCTGGGGTCCATGGAGGCGGTTCACGAGCTGGCGCGGCTGCTTCGGCTTATGTACCAATTCGTGAACAAGTCTGGCCCCAAGGGAGTTCCCACGGTGGTGCGTGTTACCCCTGCGGCGTGGTCAAAGGTCCTTTCTCTGGGGGAACTGTCTTCGGCCGCGTCGCCTGTCATGGTGATGGGTGTTGTGAGTGAGAGCGCGCGCGAAAAGCTAGAGGTGTACAAGCACTTCTTTGCCTATATTTTCTCCGTCGCCACCTGGGGCTGTGCGCCTGCTTTCCTGTTGATGCCCGAGCAGTGCGTGGTTAGCATTCTGCGCGAGCTTGTGGAGGCGGTGACGCTGCCGACAGACCTGGAGCTGCCCAAGGCCGCGCTGCAGACCCACACCAAGCTCACCTCGGAGCTCCTTGGCACCTTGTCTGCCACCCAGCTGTCGTCGTTACAAGGTATCGCAGAGGCCCCAGAAGGACGAGCGCCGTCACGGCTCGAGATGCACGTGGCGCAGCTTGCCTCGTCGCCTTCCTTCGCAGACGCGGATGTGGCGCAAGCGCAGACGCAGCTCCTGCGCAACGGTCAGGTGCTACAGGAGCATCTTCTCCGCTGTGCGCTGCCAACGGTGTTCCGCGTGATTCTACGGCCCCGTCCTCCGCCACCGCCTCCCGTCCCGACCGCGCCTGGTGCTACCGAGGGGCCCGCAGACTTGCACACCATGCAGGCAGCCGGCGTCGGCATGACCACGCCCGGGGCGAACGCATCGTTAGAAAAGGGCGCCATGTACTTTGACTTGAGCGACGGGAAGAACTTCCTGCTTCTTGGTGAGGTTGGGGCCTTCTGCCGGAGCTGCGCCCACACGCCCTTTGGAGAGCAGGCCTTGCAAGTCATGTACGAGTGCCTGACGACAGGCAGTGAGGGTCGCATTCCGTCGGAGGCGGCCATGGATTTCTGTTACGCGGTTCGCGACCAGCCCCGATTCAACTCTGCGTTGAAGGTGTCCTTCAAGCAGATGCTGGAACGAGCACAGCTGTAATGCACGTGTAGACGGATGTGCGTGCGGGTGGTATCCCGTGTCGCGCTGGTGTGTCCCATCTGAGGTCTACGCGTAGCATCCCTTTCCTTCCGTGTCCTGAATCATGTGATGGGGTGCTCAGGCTGTGTGTTCGCACACACACACAAAGAAGTCTATTCGAGGGAACTTTGAATAGGGCAGCGCGAGAAGAGGGAGAAGGAACAACGGACACTAACAGGCGTTGCTCCTGTGTTTCCATTTGAATCGTTTCTCTAACGTAACGAAGAATCTATGCCCACTCCCACAGAGACCGTTCACAAGAATAAGAGTAATAAGAATGCATCGACGTATCGCGAAAGTGAGCGGGACAAAGCGTTGAGAGCCACATCTTGACACCGGCTGTCGTGGTTAGCCCAGCCGCATAGTGGAAATTGGCTTGCAACCGACCGCGTGTCTATTGTGAGCTTGTCTGTGTTTTCGATAGATCACGTGAACAGGAGGAGTTGTACACGGAACTTGGATCCTGGTTTCCCATCCTACGTTCTTTGAGACCATGCAATGCTGTCAAGTCTCGCAATCATGATGCTTTCCATGCATGAGGAGCCATGTCAAGCTTCTCGTGCACGCACACAGCTCGAGCGACAATTTCATCATGCAACGCTTTTCGTAAACGCATGTCTCCCTCTTCGCCTCCTTTCCTCCTTCGCTTCTTATCACCTTTTCTGACGGGAAGCATTTTATTATCTATCTCTTCGTTGCGCGTGGTTCTTCCCACAGTCTCCGTATTCCGGTCTCATTTGGTATCTCGTCACCCTTTTCTCCGTGTGTGCTTGTTCGGTTGTGTTTACGTGTGGGAAGCCTTGCGTCACGTGGTGTGCGCTGTTACCGCACCCAAGACACCATCGCGGTTGCCCCACATCCCACCTCCCCTGCCCCGTCCGCTCGCGGGTTTGCCCTGTGCAGGCACCAGCCGTGAGTGCTCGCAAACTCCTTGGGTCCTTGGTTTGTAGGCGAGAGAGAACACATCTGTTCGCTTCCACCTTCCTACAACACTTCTGCGAGGCTCTGAGATCCTCGTAAGGAAGGCGTCGAGCGTGAGCGAGCCACTGTGGGAGGCGTACTGTGTACGCCAATCTGCTGACGGTTGTTCCGCTGCCTTGGGCACGTAGACCACAACTTTGAGTGGACAAGACAAAGCAGACGACACACACCTGCCGTAGGTAACGAGAACAAGAGGCGGCGCGCGTTCGCTAGTACCGTCGAAATTCGCACCCTTTCACTCGATCGCGTTGTCACGTCAGCTCCTTTCACTCCGGCGACGCTCTTGACGACGCAATCGATTCCTTCTACAAAGTAACGACTGAAATATTGTTAAAATACTTGTCTTTCTTCTTCTCTTCTTTCTTCTTTCTCCTTTCTCCTTCTAATTTCTTTTTCCCACACACGCTTTCTTGCTCCCGTCAGCTGGACGGTCCCTCTTTATATTCGCATTCTCCTCCCTGCTTCTCTCCCTTCTCTCCCTTCTTCCTCTGACCCCGTCGTGGTTCCTCTCCACTTCCCTTCTTGTCCTCTCTCTTCTACTCCCATCACCCTCACTCCTATCGGATCGTATCACTTCTGAATTAGTTTCAAACATAATATATATTCTTTGTTGAGATACTTTTCTTTTCTCCACTTTCCTTCTTGTGCGTAACCTCTCTTTAGCAAAGAGAATCCAGCTGCCGCTACAGTTCAAGATCCTTTATCGGGCCAACTTCATACTGAAAAACATAGGAATAGTAAAGCACAAGAGAAGTGTGTGTGTCCACCGCTTTCTGCGCTCTACCGCCTCTGTTTTCAAGCGCTCTTGAACCGACGGTCGCCAGACTCTTCTGCACGTTCGACGTCACTCTGTTCTCCTTGGATTCACTTCTCCTCTTTCGCCCTGCTCACTTTTTATATTTGATAGTTTCCTTTCATTCCCTCTTCCCTCAATACGTTATTCCGCTTTTTTTTCTTCCAAAATCGAGCTACGTCGACCCGAAGGGGGAAAACAAAAGTCACATCTACACCATCCTTCCATCTTCGCCAACTACCACAGAGTCGCTCTGCTTTTGTCAAGGTTTAATCTTAATCATCTTTGTTCTACACGCTACCTGCATCACTTCCTTCCGCCACTTCTTCTTTTCATTTTTTTTTTCTCTTCGCTTTCTAACGAAAAGCAAAATTATTACATAGGGGGACGGTTACTCGTCATTCACTCCTTATCTGTGCTCATTCACTTGTCATCCCTTGTCTTCCCACTCTCTCTCTGAGCAGGAAAAGATCTTGCTGCTATTCTGCCGTTGGTGGTGCTTCTCGCTTCCCACGACGCTGCAGCTGGGCGGTCTCTCTCCCTCTCACTCTCTCCCAAGGTCGAGGTGTGACTTTCAACCAGTCATTCAAGCTTGCACGCGCACGGTAGTGGCATTTTCTTACGCCTCCAGTTCTCCTAGTTGACAGTGCCCACTGTTCTTTTTTTTTTTCCTTTGTAGAGCTTCACAGCAGCTAGGAAAGCTCAGGGTGCACAGGCGTGACTCGACAGCGCGAGCAATAATTAAAAAAAAAAGAAATAAAAAGAAACATTAATCGTGAGAACTACTACATTAACTAGTTCTTCACAAGACTAATATAAGTAAGCAGAAGGATAGGTCGCTTTTCAGCCGCTTCTTTGTAATTCTCTTGCGTCGAGATACCTTCATTATTATTATCGTTCTTTCTTCTGTCTTCGGCTGGTTTACACTATTGTCTCCTCTCACCCACTTCCTCTTGCTTATTTATCAGTCGCCGGATTCTCGCCCTCCTTCTCTCTTTACTGCGTTGAGTGGAGAGTATTCTGATTGTATACGGTCCTCTCTTCCAACTCGTGACTCCTTGGTTTTTTTTCCTCCTTCTTTCCCTTGCGAGGTTGGCCTATCTTTCCGGACACACAAATCCACTCTGTCTCAATCCCCCCGACTACTTCCACTCCGAATCTCGTTACTTTTGCTTTGTGTTTCAGTATTCCAAGAATTTACTCTTATTATATCGTTAATACCTATTTACGTTCCGATTATTTTTGTTTCTCTCGCATTATCCCTTATCGACTGTGCTGTTCTTGTTCTTGTTCGTGTTCCTGCCTCCCCCCCTCCCCCTCCTCTTCCCTCCGTCTTCCTCCCTCATTCTTTCAACTTATTTGTGGGTACCGTAGTAGAGAGCCATATACTGCACGTCAGCTGTCACGCCGTACACTCGATTACGGACTCCGTAACTCGATTTCTTTTTCTTTTTCCTTTTTTGAAAAGAAGAAACGATCCCCAGCCCATCGGACTTTCTTCCCGAAGTTGTTTCGTGGTGACCCACCGCAGGCGTTGTGCTCTAGGACCCAGAAATTGACCTCTTCCCTCCCTCGTTTCCCCTTTTTTTAAAACCTTCTTCTCTTCGAGTGTTCTTTTATAACCCAGCGCTATTCCCCTGTTCCGTCCTTATATAGTCCTGCTTAGTGTCTGCTCTGAGAAGCACTCAGTGCACCACGCATCCTCTCGTTCTCCCCGTAGAACCCACAAGACGACGCAGTCTCAAGGAACCCCTGACAGACCCACCGTGTTCGTCACATCTCTCACGGCAAATCTTCCTCTTTCAGTTCAGCTTCTGTTTCTGTTTTCCTCCTTTTCGTGCTTCTCTCTTTGCGCACGAGTGTGGATAGATACCTCCGTCCAGTTGTCTCTACGACGAATTTTTCTGGCGTGGTTTTTTTTTTTTTTTTTTAACCCCTCTCTGCTTAGGCTTTATCTAGGCATCGTTCTCTTCCTGCCCCTCCCCCCCCTCCTTCCCGTACTCCGCTTCTTCCCCTGTTTACGACGCTTTTCCTTCAACCCATCAAGTACGACCTCCTTTGTTTTGTCTCATCTTCCTCCTCCTATATCTGAACGACGAGGGCCGCCCGCGCCTTGCACTGACCCGTGCTTGACCGGTAGACTCACCCGAGGTTGGGTTCCTTACTGTCCGACCTTCCTTGTTTCATTCTCGCGGTGTTTGCCAAATCTTCGACTTCACAAAAAGGCGAATAACCTCCCCCCCTCTCCTTTTTGTTCGTGTTTCGTATCTCCTTCTGTCTGCTGCGATTGGCCATTCGGATATCCGTAGTCTGTTGTCCTTCGCTCTCTGTCTCGCAGGCTTCTGCGACTTGTATTCCGGGAACTCAGAGGCTGCCGTCACAACACTCGACTGTAACAGGGAGCGCTATTTTCTTTGTTCACGGATCCCGTAGCATTGACAACTTGCGTCATGTTTCACGCACGCGACGCAACGTCAGGGACAAGTGAGGACCCATCGGCGCGTGAGCCCCTTTCCAATGCTGACTGTCAACGCTGCGCACCTCTTGTCGACGCTGGCAACCCACCGGCTACCACCATCGCAGAGGTTGTTCTCGAAGAGCCTTTTGTGAGCGTGGCAGAGGTAGCAGAGAGTACGTCGTACGACGTAGAGCTAGAGGAGGTGGAGATGGACGCGCAACGGTTGCCGAGCTTGACGGCGTCGTACCTCTCCGACGGTGCTGACGACACGCGCGTGGCGGGCAAAGGCCACATGAACACTTCCGCATACAACGACGAAGCACTCCGGAGGCCTGACACAACTGCCGCCCGCGGTACGGCACGTCGAGCCTTGTCACCCACGCTGGGACCGTCGAACGGGCGTCCCGAGGCCCCGCCCGCCGACTACCTCAGCAGCTCACCAAAGGGTACGACCTCACCCGTACGCCCAAGCCCACGCCACCCCCGTGCGGGCCGATCGTCCTCTGGCACCAGCGGTCACTCTTCACGCCGCCACAACCCCTACGCCAGCCAGGTCACGAGCAGCGGCAGCCTTACGGGAAACGGCACCTCGTTTTTCTCAAACACACACGGCCAGGCTGCGCGTTTGTCGCGTGATGTGGTGGCTGGGCAGTCTCCCGACACGGAGGAGGGCAAGGGGGACGCGGTTACCTCTTCTGGAGTCCTCTCTGCCTCGACGACAGCCGTAGCTGGCGGCGCGCCCACCGTGACGATGCGCCGCTCGCATTCTGGGGCCATTTTTCAAACGCCCCATCAGCCACTACGCTTCAGTGGCACGGCAGGCTCTGTGCGGGGGCTGCCCTCTCACAACGCTTCCCTGACCTACATGCAGGACGCTGTCATGCTCGGTGATGTTGCCGGCTCGCTGAGCCGTCAGACATCCTTTGATGTCCCCACAGCACCGACACCCTCGCACGCCGCGGGTGGTGGCAACGAAGACGTGCGACAGAGCGGCGGGGGCTGCCCGGCGCGTTACGCTCAATTACTGGAAGCCCACGATCGCGTTACCTTCGCCGCTTTATCCGCAGAATCATCGGCAGAGGACGTTGTGACCACGCAGCTGGGAGCAGGTCCCCTGCCACCACCGCCACCGCCGCCACCACTACCCCCAACGGCATCTCAGGGTCAGCGCACGTGGCAAGAGGGCCGGCATCGACGCGCTCCTTCCTTCCCTTCCGAGCACGGGGCCGCGCCGCCCGTGCTGCGCGACTGCCCACCCGGCAGTATCGCGCCGTATGGGGGACATGGGGCGGCGAGGGAGGAAACATCCCCGCGACATGCGGTCCCTGCACCGTCCGTCAGCTCGACCGCGGGCGCCTCCACCGCGGAGGGCGGCTACGGGTATTCCCCTCGCGGCGTCGACTACCCGTCTACTAGTAGCACGCGCTTACCTCACCTATCCAGCGCAGGCGATAATGCCCCGCTGCTCTTTGATCCTTCCAAAGGCGTTATGAACGTCTTTTCCTCGGTCTCCTCGCTCACCCCCCGCGCCACCCCAACGCAGATACACATCGCCGCGAGCGCGTCGAGCAGCACGACCAACAACCTGAGCTGCAACCCACATCCCAATAGCCTGCCACCCAGTCGGAATAGCGCAGGTCACAGCTACCACCACAACCACAGCAACAGCATCGGCAGTGGTGTGCACGGGGACCTGAATGCGGACAACGCCGGTGGGTATAACATGGCACCTGGCAGTGCGGCGGCCTTTGCGAAGATCCCCTCCCCACCAAACTGGCATCGCCAAGAAGGCCGCCTGAGCTTTGACGCCTCGCGTGACAGTCGGAGCTCATCCATCACCCACGCGCAGCCGCGGCGCCGCTGCCTGTCGTATCTGACTGACCCCGACCTGCAGACCCCTCGTGCAGCAACAGACACAGCATCGGACCCAAATGCAAGTGCCGCGCCGTTGGCAGAGGGCCTACCGCCGCCTTCTCTTTCGCACGGTGGGGTCGCGAGGGGTCACATGGAACAGTCGCAGGCAGCAGCCATGCACGTGCCGTCGACGGCGGACGGTGCCGGTGTGGGGTCCCAACCACAGCATAGCGAAGCCCAGGGACCAGGCACTCACACACTGCCACCAGCTCCCCAAAGTCAACGGACGGCCCCACTGGATGTGCATACTAGCGAACACCAGCGGAATGGCGTCGTCCCCGTGTTGCCCGTGCCTCCGGATGCCTCGCCGCTAGACGTGGCCGACAGCAAGGCAGCCATGATCCCCAACGTCACGGCGGCTGAGCTCCGTGAAGTCATTAGCGCGTGGCAGCACCGACAGCAGTCTCTGGTCTATCCCAGCAGGGAAGACGGCGTCTCTGACCATAACGTCAGTTGCCGATACGCAGACCCGAATGAGGCTCCCCACGGAAACGCACCCAGGAGTGATAATGACGTCGCCTCAGCTATGTCAGGGGAAGGAACACGCGTGAGCAGCGATGGGGAGTGCGGACAGACGGCGGCTCCGCGTAGTGGCACCGGTGACGGCCCCGCGTACCACTTCCCCTCGCCCCACTTTTTCTTTTCCCTCTTCAATTCGGAGCAAACCGCGCATTACTTTGTGTCCAGCGAGCATGTGGTGCTGACCGAGGCTTGTGTCAAGTACATGACGCTCTACGAGAAGTTTGGGCTCGCCTTCCACCAGCGATTTCAGGTGTGCCGTCGCTTTACGCGGCGCCAGTGTCGGGGCGGTGTCACGTGCCCTTATTTCCATTGCACCGTACTTGCAGCGGGAAATAGCGTGCATGAGAATGAGAACAGCATTACCCCATCCGCGGACGGCACGCTCACGCAGCGGCAACGCGAAGGTGGCCGCAACACGCGTGGCTATACAACGATGCCATCAGGGTTTGCCTTTACCGTGTACCCGCCGAATTCACAATCGAGTGCGCCAGAGGAAACAATGCTGGTGCCCTCCAACAAGATCCTGGTGACACGTGGCGCGGAGAATACCTTTGAGCTCTTGAAGAAGGCCTCAATGGTGGAGCGGCAGTCGCTTCCCTTTCCCCAGAGCGGGGCCTACCGCGCGCCCACGGGGGGAGAAGGTGAAGAGGCCAGGGAGGCGCTACGAAACCTGCGTGCTCGGCACTGCGCGCACTTTCAGTTCAAGGGCATGTGCTTCCGTGGACCGCAATGTAACTTTATTCACTCCCTGATCCCATTTGTCCAGAAGAAAACAGCGGAAGTGACGGGTTCACAGGGTGTGGCAGGTCACCGAGCCTCTGTTTCTGCCCAGCACCATCAGCAAGGCATGCGACACGATGTGCAGCATCACCATCAGCAGGGACCCGTGCACGGTACGCCCGTGTACTACACACAGGGAGCACCGGCCAGCTCCATGGGTGTGTCACAGCCGCCTCCGCAGGAAGTTGGGAGCCCCCATTACCATCACCGTGCACCCGTGACAGCGACTGTGCACGCGTCGTATGGCCCAGGGCCGCTGTCCCGTTCCAACGGAACTGCGGTGTATCACGAGGCCAATCATCCAGGGGCGAACGGCGGTGGCGTGACGTCGTGGCCTGCACCACCGCCGCCTCCACCGCCGCCACCACCGCCGCCCTCAACGGTCGTCCAGAGTTGGTCTAGGGTCCCGCCAACGGTGTCCCCCAACCTCCCCAACCCTTCTGTTCAAGCCCATGTTCCCTTCCATATGGGCGCCACCGCTGATCGGTCATCGACGCATGCACCTACTAGCGCCTCTCCGCTCTATGCGATGCCGTCCCACAGCCCGCATGCGGAGCACGGCGTGCCACCAGCCTTTGGTCTCCCGATGCGTCCATCCACACCTGGCTATGCACCATCGTGGCACACCACCGAGCCTTATTCCCTCTAGCCAACGATGTTGAGGGTGCTGATCACGTGCCTGTGCAAGCCACATGGCGTCGAGTAGGTGCCGTGATGGGCAGCTTTCATGGAGAAGGTCACCGCTCCTTCGTGTAGTGTGGCGTGGCCGATGGACGCCCCTGCGGCTTTGCGGGAGTTTTTTTCTTCTCTTTTTCGATTATATTCAAAGGAGCGACGTGTTTCCCACTCACCTCCAGCATTCCATTTCTCTTTTCGAGAATCCCTCCCGATGACCCCGTGCCTCTCAGCTTTGGTGGGCTTTTCCATTATTATTTTTTTGAGTGTGTGTGTGTTGTGCTGCTCTTATTGTTCGACCCATTGACAGTTCGCACTGCTTGACTGCAACCCGACGCACCGCAAACGGCAGCAGTCTGGCGCCCTCGGCCAGGATGCTATAGACGGGCGGTCACGGTGACTTTCTCCATACGGCGTTGCCAGTAAGACTCACAGCGTGGTGAGAGGTTGCGGGTTCAAACGCCATTTTCACTCTCTGTTGTGTCATCCACATGGGGCAATTCGCTGCTCATATCTTTCATATCTTTCATATCTTTCATATCTTTCATATCTTTCACATCTTTCACATCTTTCACATCTTCTCCTTTGCCTCGCTTTGCGCTCCTTCTCAATCTCATCCATTTGTTTGTGTGTGACGTCTCGCTTCTCTCCTCCCTCCACCCCTCTTTCCTTTCTCTCCCCCCTCCCTTTCCTCTCCCTCCCCCTCTCCCTCTCCCTCTCTCTCACACACACGCACACACTCCTCTACGTTGTATTGTGTTTTCAGCCCTGTGCGTCCATCATTGTTCGTTATTGTTTCATTCCGAATGTCACAATAATCCGAAAAGCCTCCCACACAACGAAAGCAAGCAAACGCTATGGTTCATGTGTGACATAAACGTCAAGGAAAGTTGTTGTGAATCTTTCTTCACAGCTGCACAATCGTTAGGTGCCTCCCCCCTTCTCATCGTTCCTGATGGAGGTACAGTGACGCCATTGTACTAGCAGGCAGAGAATCCTTCTGCAGTCTCATTGGCGTCCTTTTGCACGGAATAGGATTATGCGCGTCAACAAGGAGGTGGGGGGGGGGAGGGGGAGGGTGCCTAACTGGAGCCTCTCTCTCAGACTCCCCTTTTCTGTTTTCACCTGTGCGAATGCCTGCTCGTAACCATCCTTACTTTTGTGGGGAATGACAGTTGTTCGTCGACCCCACGAAGTGGCGCAAAGCTGCAAACCTCATTCTCCGCCTCTCTCCTCCTCTCATACTTCCGCTTCCGTTTCCCTCCCCCGCTCCCCGTTTAGTCTTGTCTGTCTACTGGTTCATCATTGCCTATTGCGGGAGAGCGTCACTAAAACCTCATCACGCGTTCCCCTTCCTTCTCAACGCTGTATCGTTGCTTGCCCCCATGCCGAGCTCCCCGTCCGGCGCACGTCCGCTGGAGGACGAGAAGCAGTTGCTCACGGAGTTGGGTCGCTTGTTCCACACTGTGAAGGCCCAATGGAAGGAAAGGACCAACGCACGCCGTGCTGCCGCGGCTTCAACGGCCGCCACGGCTCCCTCCGCTGGTAAGAAGAAGCAAAAGACTGCGGCCCGAAAGCCGCCGCGCAAGAGCCGTCGCAGTGCCCACGGGGGGTCTGTTTGGATTGTCATGAAAGGTGGGTTTGCCACCTCCACCGTGCCGGCCTCTCCAAACCGCCAACGGGTGTCCAAGAAGTGCTTTGCGCGTGGCGCCATCGCCGAGCGCGGCCGGCTGGGGGCACTAGAGGCCGCAGAAGCGTATGTGGCGAGCGCATGGGCCGCCGCGGAGGAGGCCGGCATCGGAAGCAGCTCGACGAGAACCACTTCATGCCCGGAAGGCGACGCGTACATGCGCGAACAATTCACGGTGGCGCTGCAGATGTTGGACCAAGCGGTGGCGCGGGCTCCCGGCACACATATCCGTGCGCTAGTGGATGCCACCTCCACCGCCGCCGCCGGTAGCTCTGGAAGTGCCGTATGTGTGCCAGACAAGGCCACCGTTGATGCGAACAAGTCACACGAGGTTGACTGGGAGGATGTTGCCGCGCGAGAGCTGGCCATCCGACAGAGTCCCTTTGCCCACGTCAACCACCACACAGAACTGGCGGAGGAGGCCTTCAAGGCAACGGTGGCCGATGCAGGGCGGTCGTACTACTATGAGCTGGCCGAGCCCGCCTCCACCGATGCCGCCGGGGACATTGCCAGCACCAAGTGCATCGTGCGCATCCGCAACAGCCAGAAGCAGAAACACACGGCGGTGCTGTCCTCGCAGAAAGCGGTCAACTACTTTAGGTCTAATTTCGGACAGGTGCTTCGAAAGGAGCTGGCCAACTCAAAGCTGCCGAGGGGTGCGGTAACGGAAGCTGTGTCGGGAGAGGCGGGTTCCCAGGCACACCAAGTGCAACCGCACCCGCAGCAGCAACAGCACCTGCACGGTGGTGGAAAGGGCAAGCGTCGTGGGAAGCGCTAAATAGCTTCACGCTCGTTGTCATCTCGTTTGTTGGTGTTGCGCGTATGGCGGCAGACAGTTTGGACACAAGAGTTGAATTCGTTTTGCTTTGATTGGACAGTTGAGGCAGGTATTTGTTGTATTTTCGTTGACTTGGGCTGTGAAGTCGCTGCGGCTTCTCCTGTATTTATTTAGTTTCGTGTGTCGTCGTGATTCGTGTTCATGAAAGTTGCTTCTTGCCTCTCAGCTGGTCTGGTGCAATTTCGTGAAGGACATCTCTGGGATGCGCAGTACCCTTGTCGTCGCTGGTGTTACTTTTGACTGCTTCGTGCGCCGCGGTGAGAGGTTGTGCTATCTGTTTTTTATGGTGTCACCGTTTGTGTAAACGCAGCGCAGACGGTGAATTTCCGCGCCGCTTGCTCAAACACAGGGAACCACAACTGCTCTCCTCTCACGTTTAGTTTCCTTTGGTATGAGGTAGCTTGCTGTTCGTGTCGCTACTACTTGTGTCTTGTACGCGGTGTTTCTTTCGGGCGACGTACACTAGTCTTGCTTCCCTGTGCTTGTGGGCGGAGTCGTTTGTGATGGCTAGTTGGATGTGCTAACCGTAATAAGATCCTCGTTTTCCTGCAATTCCTACGACGGAATTGTCACATTCAAACGCGAAGAAAATAATAATAGTGAAACACGACCAAAGGTTGACGCTGGAGTCACAGGCCAGATCGTACGCTTCCTGAAGAGATGAGCGGGCAGAGTGCCTTTTGCTTGAACGACAACGGGCAACAACAATAAAGGTTCACATCAGCTATCGCAGATGCGTTGACCGCCTTTGGACCTCTGTGAGGCTATGAACAGGTCAGAGCGACTGTCTTGCGAGTACCCTCAAGGCGCTGCAGGATGGCGTGGTGAGGAAGCTCCATCAGGCCTAACACCGTCCTGTGTGCTTGTGAAGGTTCATCATTCCAGGCGTGCACAGGTGTGTCTCCGTTGCGATTGGCTTTGGTGACGAATGTCGGGGCGAGGCTCTATGTGCCACGCCATTCCTGTGATTACTCTGTGGCCACGTGCGACTTTCCCAGGTGTGCTGAAACGCACTTTCATCTCTCTCTTTCTTCCCCCCTGCCTTCCCCCTACTTCGCAACTGTCGGCCAATACCAACATACTCGACATGAAGAAACCCAATTAGTTAACCACAGGTCCCTCAGTGAAATGCGACGCCTCCGCGCGGGACCTGTTGCCTCCTGGGGAGGTGTCAGTTCCCTTATTGCCAACTCCCTCAGAGCTCTTGGCAGTTCTACATCTAGCTCACCCCCTCCGCATGCGGCGGCCTCGCCCCCTACACCCCTGAACCCACTTCAACGGAACCTCTTGGCGGCTACCCGAAGGCAGCGTCTGCGCCAACCACGTCGCTCTTTGGCGAGTTCAGCCCCTACTACACCATCAAAGATGGCTTCCGTCACGGCGCAGAGCCCTGCGCTTGTACTGGACCCTCCCTTTGTCCCGGTCCCTGGCGAGCGCGAGGCCATCGCCGCGTCACACAGCAGCCTCCACAACAGCAGCTCTGTAGAGTTGGTGTACAAGTGCCGTTCGTGTGGCACGGTGCTGTTCGAGTCCTCTCACCTTGTGGAGGGGACAGAGCCTCTCCATCATTCGAGCGGTTGGCCCACGTTCACCGCCAGTCGGGCGGCGTTAACAGTTCGAGGGGTATCGCAGCGGTTGGTCGCAGGTGCGACGGTGTCTGCGCCGCCCGCCGTGGCCGGCAGCCCTTTACCGCTGCGTACCATGGCGGCCAGAGGGCTGCCCGTCGAAGGGGACCTCTCCATGGCAGACGTGGGCCGTCCTTCACGGCGTTCCCCGACCGCGACCTGGCGAGAGAAGTGCCTCCGTGACGTCAACAAGCGCGCAGACCCGCACTATGTTGAGGGCTGCTGTCCAGACTGCGGCGTCGCCGTTTGCCGTGTGATCACCAAGCGTGTAAAGATACAACCTATGAGTATGCTGGACCGTGACGCGGCGCGTCCGCGGGATGACAGCGGCAAGCGAGACCTCACCAATTCTGTCGAGAAGGGAGCAATAGCGCGTCCGCAAAAGACAGCGGCGGTGGAAGTGGTCTATCTCACCACAGCGTCTGCCGTTGAAGCGAGGTTGGCTCCCCGCAACGTGTGAGAAATGATTGGACAAAAGTCTGTGCTCTTGTCGATGCACACACGCTCGCTTCAGGTACCGTTCCACCGTCATGGCTTAATACGGTTCCCCTGCGAGGGAACACCAGTTGCTCAACCGCAGCGCGTTGTAAAATACATGAATTTATACTTCTTCAGCCCGGCAGACCGTCAGGCTATTTTTCTTTCTTTCTCCCGCTCAATAAGTGAAGCAGGGGCTCGCCTGTCAAAGGTACCAAAGAAAGCGACCAACGTGACGGGCCACGAGTGGGCAGCTTTCTTTCGTGCGAATCCCATGAAATAGAGAAGCAAGAGGCGGGTAGGAGAATCCCTGCAAGAGATGACGTGTACTTCTCAGTCACTATGTATGCCCGTCCCTGTGCAACCTCTCTTTCGAAGTACGACTAGTTAGTGCGTAAGGTCTTCCCAATCGGAAACGGCACCACAGCCAATCCGTGCCGGGAAAGCAAGCCGCTAGGCTTTCCAATTTCCTTCTTGTTGGCGCATTGTTTCCTGTTCTCTAGGTCGTCCTTTCCGTCTCTGTGAGTCCTCTTCATTCTGTCCACCAGCCTATCTGCGGCTCCTCTTCGGGACTTATCCCGTCAGTTACTCTGCGCACACGTCTCCAGAGTCTCACCCGTCGACTCGTACGGCCTCACTTTGCCATGTTGCGCCGAATGGTCTTGCGCACCTCCTCGAGAGTGGCGGCGGCAGGGGTTTCTCAACCTTCTACCCCAGATTCTGCTCACACTGTCCTGTCGGAGCAGGTACGTGGCATGGGGCAATCAGCTATGTCCCCTCAACAAAGCCCAGGACAATCGACAACCCTCACCCACGGGACCCACAGAGTCCAGGGATTTTCACAGCAGATCCAAACGGCGTCCGCAGAACAGGCTCGCGGGGTGGCATGGCGCGAGTTCACTCGCGCGTTGACTGCACTGCGAGATGGCCTGCGGGCATCTGAACACCATCACATCACCACACACCAAGAGTCCACTAGCACGCCAAGCGAACTTCTCTCGGAGACGGCCTCAACACCCGTGTTTCTGTCGGAGCTCGGTCTGACAGAGTTGCAAGATGTGACAGGCACTGATCAAGCACCGGCAGGAGATGCATTGGAGCGTGTTTCAGAGTCTGAGTTGTTGAATGATGCTGTGTGGCGGGCACGGCCTTTGGCGCACCGTACCGTGCGTGCCGCTCTTCATGCGCGCATCGCTCCAGAGCACATAGTGTCGCGGCTGGCGGAGCTCCTTGCTCATTCACACCCTGCATCCCCGTCGTGGGACAGAGACGAGCACCTCCTACGTATGCTGTCACAGCTCCTTGACGATGCAAGCCTGGAGGCACTTCTCCGCGCGCAGTCGGAGCGACTGGACGGTCACGTGGAGTTCTCACGTCAAAGACTGCGCGACAGCCGCAGCCCTGCGGCGCTCAAACACATTTCTGCCACCCATACGGCACAGGCATCAGGAGACGGGGGCATCTTGTACGGAGAGGCCTCCACTCTGCAACTCCAATTGTTGCGCGAGCACCGTGCGGCTGCGCGATTGCTGCTTCTGGTGGAAGAGCGAATTGCGCATGAACTGGCGACCATCGCCAGCGGCCACCGGCGAGAGGTCCCACGGATGCCCCTGGTCAGTGCGGGCATGCGTTTGTGTCGCTCCCTGCAAGGCGGGCAAGGGGCAGCGCGCGCTGGTCAGTGGGCCCGGGCGGCCCTTGCTTCTGTGCAAACGGCCTTCGACAGGTTGGAGAAGGACGGTGACAGCAACAGTGATGCAGCCGCTGCGGCGGGTTCTGCCCTGCGGGACCTTGTACGCGGACCCCTCATTGACTGCTGCGTCGATGCCCTGGAAGCACCGGTTGGGGCAGCGGGCGCCGTGTATCTTGGCGCTGCGCAGGCATTCTCTGAAGACCTTGCCCTTGTGATGGAGTGCCTTTCTCTTGTCCAGCGACAGAGTGAGGGACGTGGGGTTGGTGAATCCTCAAGCGCAGAGGAGGCTGTCACGCAGCACGCCGATGTCACACTGCGGCTGTGCGCGGCACTCTTTCACCGCGTTGGCGCGGCACGGTACACGGCTGGGTTCGCCCCACTACGAAACATGTTTACGGGTGTCCTCACAGAAACTGACGTTGGCTACGAAGCAGACAGCACCACGCTGGCACACGACGGGTTCTGCGCACTTCTGGGCTGCTTGGCCCGTGTTGAGTTGGACCCAGCCACTCGCCACAGCATCCTTGAAGATACATTTCGGACCGTCATGCTGAACAGCCGAGAAGATGTCTGGCAGAGCGAGGCGGTCCATGAAGGTGTCTTTGCCGTTCTCTCCGTGATAGCAGGTAGCGCTGGAGAGGGTGCTACAGCATCATGTGCCGGCGGCGTTCCTCCGGAAGTCCACGAACCCAAACGCGGCCACCAGCAGCATGGGGTGAGGGCGGCTCGCGCGCTCTGCCTCTTCAACACGCTGTACAGCCCCCAGACTCGCGCACTGGCGGTGCGTGAGGGCGTTTTGGGGCGGATGATCTTGTCCTCACCCGTGGCGGAAGCAGGGGACGATGTGGCGCGCCTGTTAAACTTCCACGCCCAGCGTCTCCCGCTTTCCATGGACACCGCACATGCCCTAGCTGTCAAGCTTCTCCTTCGAGACGCACTGAGGGCTCAGAAAGGAAACGACGTCACCGCAGGACCGCAGGCAGACACCTCATCGAGCATCTACCTCGTGCTTGACGTTGCAGTGGACTCTCAGCGAGACCGCCATGACGCGCAACCTGCGCGTACACTATTCTTACGTTTGCTGACCCTGTACCGTGATTTGGTTACCTCATCACCAACCGCCTTCCTCGGCGATGCGGAGGAAGAGGCGGCGTCTCGGGATCAGCACATGGCTGCTACCGTGCGTGCATGGCTGGACTCGTTGTCTGCCGCGCGCGTGAATACCCTTTCCATCACTTGTGTAGAACTTCTCCTTGAACTTTCGGAGCGCCTGCGTGAAATAGCGGAAGTCTCTGGTGCCGGACAGTGGCGAGAAACGCGGGAGCTACTCATGACGACGGCGCAGACACTCGCGGTACGTCTTGTGGCAGCAACGCCTGTCGATGTTGTGACGCCGGCACGAAGACGGAAAGGCGAGAATACCTCCGGGCGTGTGGCTTCGACCCTTTGGCGTGTCGACGCCCCCACCGGTGGGGACGTTAGTCCCACCTTGCGTTTCCCCGCGGAGTTCTGTGTGGCCGCGTGTGTGGATGGCGGCGTGGCCTCCACCCCACCGGTGTGGACCCCCGCAGACGTGCACCACTTTCTCGAAGACGTCCTCAGACTCTGCCGGGAACGAGGGGCTCGACTATACCTCTCTGATTTCTGCGCGCTGCTACGCCTGGACACGTACAGCCAGCGCTACGGTCACACGCAGGTTTTTACACCAGACAACGCTGGTTGCGTGGGAGTGCTTGCTGCTGTGCCGCCACGGTTGGTGAGAGCGACAGAGGTGGATGCAGAAAGCGCCCTCGGTACGCGGCTCCCTCGATCTGTTTCACCATTCCAAACCACCACCACCAACGGCTCTGGTGCACGCTTGCATGAACAGGATACGACACTAACGGTCTGCGCTTGGATCGAGCGGTGGCTCCGCGAGGACGGTGATGTGGCAGGTGACGGGGTCGTTGGTGGTGGTGAGGTCGGTCTCTCCTCTTTCCCATCCCTCTTCCATGACATTGTGAGGCACCAAGTGCTACCAGCCTATGTGGCTGAGCTAGGGAGCATTGCTGGTGCTGATGTGAGGAACACCTCGTCCGCAGATGCTGACGGGGAGGAGGCACCTGAAGCTGATGCTGAGACGTCGTTGCAAGCGCAAGCGACACCGAGTGGCATGGATGACAGGAAGATCTTCTTTACGGTTCGCCAGGCGTCCTAAATGGTGTCCTTCTCGAGACGCTCTTTGCTTGAAGTTTTCCTGTCGGCCACAGGCGTTACCGCAGTGTGATCCGAGTCAAACCTAGGTAGTGGCGTCTGTCTGGGTGTGTGGGCGTGTGAAGCCCCTACGTGGAAACGAGGTGTTTCTAAACGGTTGTCATCGGTGTTCTTCACATGAACTTAATCTTCTTAAACTATCTCAAATGTGTCGCAATCTTTGTTACCCTTGTGGGGCGTTGGCGGTGCTGCTCTGTCGTGGGGAAGGCCGTTGTGGTAACATCGAGGTTACAATGAAATCAGAAAACGTAACAAAAAAAGAAGAAAGATGTGGTATTGCAATCACGGTAAGATGACTTCAACAGGACCAGACGAATAAGAAAAAAAAACGAAAAGAGAAGGTGCACTCGCTCTTCCTGTTCTTGTTGTTGCCGCACCGAGAACATTGTCAGTGGTGCGTTGGACGACGACGAGAGAGTTTGGTTTTGTGCAGGATGACTTCTTCGCTCTTATATTGTGATCGCCCGACGGTCCATGATGCCTCCTGCACTTATCTTCTCCCATTTCCTCACTTTCTCGCGCGCTTTCACGTTTGTGCGTACCCCCTGGTATAGTATATTGGAAATCATTGAAACCACAAAGGCTGGTACATCGACGTGTACTTTGTAGTTCAGTTGTTGAAGCCGAAGACAAGAGGCTACGTACGCGCGCATATACACACATTCAGACGCGTTGTTGATTATTATTATTCGTGCCTTTTCTTATTCCCTCTTGTGTTGGCCGAAGCAACTGCCACACTTAATCTTTCTTTACCTTTCGCTTTACGAGTGCCCCCTGCATTTATTTATCCGACTTCACTCACTTGGAATTGTTTTAGTAATTGTTTCCTTTGCGTCTTTTTTCAAAAAAAAAAAAGTGTCTTCCTTTTACAAGTGTATATCCGGCTGGCTATCGGCAGTCTCGTTCCTACCTCGAATTCAGTATTTATCCATACAGCTACCCGTGGCGTCACTGCATCTCTGGGTATAACAGCACGACCCTCTTTTCGCCGTAGTTCTCTACGTCCCCTTCTGTTTTCATCACTGTACTGACGCCGACCGAAACCTTTTCACTTTGCTGCCTGTCTTTTCTTACATCGACAGCTCCTTTCTTTCTTTTTCGTTTCTTTGTCTTGCTTCCTCGTAACCTCGTCGCGGTTATCTTGCATTGCTTGCTCTCCTGCATCCAGTTTTTTTTTTGTTTTCATCTTTTTCAAATCCTCATTTCTCTCGGTTGTTTACCTCTCCTTTCTGTTGCCGTGTTATTTCTATACACTATTACATCGCAACTCTGCGGAGCCACCCTACGATCCGTGTTGTAGTACTTTTTGACAGAGCATTCCCTTTCTGTCGTTGCTGTTACTGTCCTGTAACGGCGCTTGCAACTCCCCTCCCCTTCTTCCTCCCCCTCCTTCTCCCCTCATTTTTCTTTTGACATTTTCTGCGCCTTTGAGTAATTGTGCGAGTGAGCCGCCCTTCTGGCGTCTTCAATTCTCTCTTTCTCTTTCGAGTCGGCAATTTTCTTTCCCTTTTATTCACTTCTTCACCCTCATCTGTATACACTTCCGTCGTGAAAGACCCCCACCTGAATTGAAGCAGGCGATTATTGGTGTTTACATTTGTTGTCGGACTCCTCTCACCCCCCACCCCGCCCACCACACTTCAGGACGACATCGCAACTTATCAAACGATTCCGTTCACTCGTTTAAAGTTTCAATTTACGGTGAAGGACGGTCCACCTTTCCTTCGTTTTGCGTGACCGAAGCGTCCGTCAGAGACACGTAACCATTGTGTTTCTCAGGAACGAAGCAACTCAGAAACGCACAGGCGCAGCGCACCCAATTGTTGAGCGGTAGAAAAGGTCACAGAGTATCCCTTGTAGAGAAAGACGGCACCATGAAATGCAAGCCGATCCGCTTGGCGGTCGTGCTAGCCATCTACGGCGTAGTGGTGATTGCCTCCATGGTGGCTGTCACGGTCCTCTTCTCTCTGTTGAACGAGCGAACGGCGCGTAATAGCGCGGAGAATTTGGTTGAAATGACCATGGACCGCAACATGCGTCTCGTCTCTAGCTACATCATGGCCTTGGAGAATATGACGCGACACACGGCGGATGGGCTGGAGCGGTTCCAGGTGTCTTCCATGGATATGGGGAACACCGAGAATGCAACGGCGTACGTTCCCGCGTGGAAGTTCTTTACCATCTCCTTCGGCGACCACCCAGAGATGATTGGCATGTACGAAATGTGGCGAACGGATCTGACGGCGCCGTGGTACATGACAGGGTGCCTGCAGGAAAGCAGTGAGTGCTATCTGTACTCCCCCTTGTCGAACGAAACCACCTATGTGGAAGGAGACCTCACCAAAGGTATCTTTAACAACGTCTCCTCCCGTACTGTGGCGGGGGTGGCGCCAGACTATGAACGACGTGTCGTATTCCTCGATACGAACGAAGGCTACATGCCGGAAGGTGGGCTGTGGTCGCCCATGTACATCACCCTCACCGAGCCAGACGTGCACGCCGGGCGCGGTGTCGTTGCCAAAGGGGGGAAAGCCGAAGCCACCGCGTCCTGCTCTCCGGAAGCGGTAAAGAAAACACTGACCTTCTACTACTGCATGGATTACCTCTACTTCACATCGGACGACGCTACCTCCGGAAATTGCGCGCACACCATCGTCACCAGCGTGGACGCCTCCATGCTGGGAGAGGTAGACACCTTGATGCTCTCCCCAGAATCTGAGACATATGTGCTGTCTGTGTTTGTCACGGATACAACCAACAACACTTGCTTCGTCCCTGACTATGTGCAGAGCGCCTTTGACAGTTTTATCCATGATTGCGGGCTGGACCTGCCACTCACAGACGGCGGCGATTGGGATGACCGTCAGCGCGCCTTGCAGACCGACTGCCAAAAGCAGAGGGACCTCGACATTGGCAGCAAGACGGTGATGATGACGGCGGGGGTGACGACAGAGACTGGCATCTTTTTCGTTCTCATCGACGTGATTCCGCGCAGCTTCTTCTTTTCTCTGCTGGACAGCGGCAAGCACGTGTCCATCGCCATTTCCGTAACTGTGTGTGTGCTCGTGGTTGTGGTGAGCGTACTGACGTGGGTCACGATTGTTGTTCCCCTTCACTGGATTTGCCGCGGTCTCCACCGCGCATCCACACTCGCCTCGGAGCCCGCTTCCATGGCAAGGAAAGCATCTCGGTACACATTTATTTACGAGGTGGACATGCTCTACAAGTCGTACATTGAGCTACGCACCGCGCTCACCGACCTCAAGGCGTTTGTGCCACAGGGTCTGTTTGTGGCGCCCTCCACGCAAGAAACGTACTCGGAGGCCATGCTCATGGCTCTCTTTGGGCCCAGCGCGACAGACCCTCAGGGGTCCACCGAGGACGGGGACGGCGGCAGCGAATCCACCGACGAGGAGGACGTTTCGGCTGTCTCCATGGACACCGATAGCAGTGCTGGCACGACATCGTCCAACGCCGCTTTCCAGGAGCACTCACATGCGGACAACTCCATTTCCGCTGTCTCTGCTGCCACCACGCCTTGCGCCTCCGCTCACGCTTCCCACATTGAACTTTCCATCGCCGACACTCACGGTGGTGGTAGTAGCGGCGCACCAAAGTTGCTGCACCCGGATCATGTCACCCCCGGTGGGGAGCAGCCCAAGTCAGCGCAGACCGGGATGGTGGATGCGTTTGGTGCCACGACGCCTACTGGTGTCCCTCGACGCCGAACCCACGCACAGGGCGGCGGAAGGAAACGGGCACAGGTCGCCGCGGCGAACATGACGGCATCCGCGTTGGCGCAGGCGAGGACGGGGGGAAGCACGTCTGGTACGGCACGTCAGTTCGCCTCCGGCACCGGTTTCAGCTCGGCAGCCGGTATTGTGCACGTGTTCCCTGTCAGTCAGGCGGACTCCATCTTAGCGCAGGCCGCCATGCACCACCCGGAGGACTCCAAGGCGAACACTCGGGACCTTCTCCGGGACGCTGGGCTGCTGAGCCGCCAGCACGGGGCGGGGAAGAAAATGGAGGGAGACCGTAAAGAACAGAAGCGGCGCGGCATCGCCCAATCCATGGACCCAAACACCCTTCAAAGCGCCTCCCCAGACAAAGGTGCGGGCAACAATGACACGGAACCGAAGAACCACCCCTCAATTTCCAAAAGCCGTGCAAAGGGCTCGCAGGATGTCCGTGTTCCGCAACGCCAGTCGGACGATACGAGCAAATCCGCGAGTCCTAACAGCGGTGCGTTGAGTACGACCGCACCGGATTCCCCGTCTGCGGCATCCCTCGAGCTGAACCTGAACCACAGCCGCGTGAACACCTTCCGTAACGTTAGCTGCAGCTTTGTCTACATCAGCTTTGCCTTTGTCTACGTTGACACGGATAGCCTGGAGGAAACTGTGACCAAGCTGATGGATATTGTGGTGAAAGTCATTCTGCGCTGTGGGGGTGTTATTGAGATTTTCCGACCGGACTTGGTTGCGGCGAGTTTTGGGGCGCACGCATCGATGAATCGACACGCGCAGCTCGCGACACTCTGTGCCGTCACCCTCATGAAGAAGATCCCTGGAAAGCAACGCGCACAAACGCGCCTTGTCGTCGACTCTGGCGTCTTTTATGTGGGTAACTGTGGCGCACACGGCCGAACCGCACGGGTGGTGTTTGGCGATCGTCTCGACTTTGCACTGGATCTCATGAAGTATGACATTGGTCTCAGCCGTGTGATTTGCAGCGACCGTATCGCCGGTATTTTACCCAGTAGCTTCGTGGTCCCTGTCGACTACATTGTACCCCTCCGCAACCGCGTGCACGGCAGTCAGCTTTTTCAAATTCTGAACCCAGCGAAGCGCCACCAGACGGCCTATCGTAACGGAGCAAACCGCTTCCGAGAGGCGTACGGCGCCGCCGTCAGTGGTGACCTGAAGCGCGCCTTGGCCATTATCAACGATGGTCCGTGCTTCGACGACGAACTTGCCGGATACTTTAAGCGCGCGCTGCAGTATCTGCTGTCGCAGAATCCTCCACGACCTCGCTACTGCCGCTTCCAGCTCCCGCAGTTTGAGCTCCTCGGCTCTGAGGTGAAGGAGCGTGCTGTCAAGTATCTCTTTGAAAAATTAGCCGTTGAGGACTTGTTCACCCGCGGGGACGGTGGCCGCCGCGGTAGCAACGCCGTGGACGGCATGCACGCCGCTAACGACACGTTGCCCTCCATCAACTTTGGCTTTGGCGATCCGACAAGTTCTGCAGGGGACGGAGTGAGTGTCGACACACTCGACCCTGAAAATTTGTCACGAGCCTTTTACCAACGACCCCCTTTGGGGTCAGCGGACCAGCAGCCACCACCATCCCAGTCCGCACCAGCCCTGCTGAAGCAGACGGCGGACCCCACGGGCCCGGCAATCACCTCTCCACCAGGCAGCGGCGCCACAGGACCCCAAGCCGCGTCAGCCGCGAGTAGGCCATCGCGGTCTGTTAGCGACGCCTTGGGCGGAGGCCCCACAGCACCCGGGCAGGGCCCTCACGGTCCTGTCGCCGCCGCTGCCGCTCCCGTGGGGACTTCTCCAAAGAAGGAGAAGGCCCCTGACGGAGCGATAGACTTCTCTCTCAACGGGGCCGGCGCGTCGGAGGCCGAGGGGTCGGCCGGAGGGCTGCTGGCCCCGTTTGAGGAGTCTCTCTCCACGTCGGAGCTGCCCATGACCATTGTGGACCATCGCGGGGAGTCGTGGTTCCGCATGCCCTCCCCCATTGGGACGGGCGCCTTTGCCGACGTCTACAAGGCCATTTCCTCGAGCGGTACGGTGATGGCCATCAAGTGCATTCGGTTGTCCGCGAACAATATTCAACTTGCCGATGTGGTGAGTGAGGTGAACACGGCGTGTAAGTTGTTCAATGATTACATTGTGAACTACACGGGCTGGGCACACGTGGGGGGCTACCTTGTTATCATCATGGACTTTATCTCTGGCGGCTCTCTGCACACGGCGCTTTCCGCGTTCCCGCACGGCATGCCGGTGCAACTAGCGAAGCGCTACGCGCTTGACACACTCAAGGGACTCGCCTACCTCCACCGCAACGGCATCGTGCACGCGGACATCAAACCACAGAACATCCTCCTCTCAGTGGACGGCGCCTGTCGCCTCGGGGACTTTGGCTCGAGCGTTACCAAAGCCAACGCCCTTTCCTGCGGCGGGGACGTCTTCAACTTGCGTGGCACCGCGCGCTACATGAGCCCGGAGGTGGCCGACGGGGCCACCCCTAGCATGGCGAGCGACATGTGGTCCTTTGGGGTCACCCTGTATGAGATGCTCACGGGGCGCATGCCGTGGGTAGGGAAGCGAGCCGTCTCGGGACCTCCTAACCGGCACCCCTCCCTTCCGACCAGCGTGTTCGCAGATGCCCATCCGTCTTCGATGCAGGCGGCCACCACCGCCGCAGCAACAACAGTAGCGACCGGCGGCGCAGAGGAGCGGTCAGAGGACACCAAGCCTACCCAGACACCACCCGTGGGCAGCGGGCAAACCTCTGGCGATGCCTTGCCGGGCGACAAGGAAGCTGCAGGGACTGCTGCGGGGCAGCACTCCCAAGCTGGTTTTACGGCGCCCGGCGGTGCCCATCGTCCTTCGGGTGCGGACTCCTCTCCCTCCTCACTCACGGATGAAGAATTTGTGCCGCTCCCTCCTCTATCGGACGTGCGCTTTGTGCAGGGTCTCGCCAATAAGAGCATCGTCGCCCACCTGAACCCTCGCGACCTGCCGACACCAGAGGCCTACGATTTGGTTTCACGGTGCCTCAGCGAGGAGCCGTCCCAACGTCCGCGGGCGGCCGAGCTTGTTGACCACGTGTTCTTCCTCATGTAATGGCACAGACAAACTGCGACTCCCCGCAGCCGTTCCTTCACCACCAGCCGCACCCACAGGGACGTACACTCACGCCTTTTGATTCAAGGAGTTGAACTTCTCTTTCTTTTTGACTTGTTGTTTCAGACGCTTATGTATAACACTTATCTGCCTTACTTTCTCTTTCTTGTCCCGCGCACGCTTTCCTGGACAAGGACGGCGTATACCCTCTTTTCACTTTTTCATACCTACATGGTCATATTCTATAACCCTATATGGCATTTATTGTGCAACGGTGTCGTTCCCTGCTGCACATAAAAATAATAATATATTTCAATGGTAGTCGGTTCACGTTGTTGCTCCCCAATGTGCATGCCCTGTCGTACTTGTTGTGATGCCTCTGTATCCAAATGGTGCAGAATCACGAACACACACAAAAAAAGAAACACGGTAAAGTACGCTGTCTAGCTGACATGTGCGTCGAGGCGCAAGGAAGTCAATGTATGGGGTGGGACGTAGTTACGCTGCTTGATTGACTTATGTGCTAGGAAGCGACGACGGAAAGGTGCCTTTTGGTCTCCATCTACTGGACCACACCAAAGCGATCGCCAGACTATGTCAACTCCCACCACAACGGTTTCGTGGCCTTGCGGTTGGCGCTAGCGTGTCTCTCTCCTCTGACCTTCATATCGTCAATGGACACTTGCTAGCGACGTCGCTGGTGAGGAGACGTTAGGCGCGCTGTCGCACAACGGCTGCATTCCCTTTCTGATGATTACTGTCACCACTGTCTCTTCTCTGAACGGCCTCTCTGCAACTGTTTACGCTCAGCTTGCCGCTCCGTGTCCTCTTGTCAGTGTCTTTTACCTCCTGCGACGTTCGATATTCCCGACAGCCGTGGACCACTATTTGCTGAACAACTGTAGCATATCCGCTTTCACAACTTCTACCCTAGAACCCATTTTCCGCGCTGATATTTGCTCGTCTCTCCTTCCATATATAACAATTACTAGTATCGCCGCCTATTGCTTGACTCTATCGCCTTTTACTTGCACCGGTCTGCCAGCTGTATCCTCTCCCGATCTTGCTTTACTCGATTGCGATCACCCCACGTACAGAGAATCCCCCTTTCTCTCTCTCTTTTCTCCTCTTCACGACATTACCGTTTCTGCGGCACACACTTTCCGGTTACGAAAATGATGAAAAAAAGCATCAAAATCAAACCGGAGGAGCGGACAAAGCTCGTTGAGTTTTTGGTGACCAAGCGCGTTAAGTATCTCGAGTACCTGAGTGACATTCACAGCGAAGATGGTGCTCTCTGGATGAACACGATCGCTCTCGACCGCGCTGGTCTAGCTTCCTATTTTGGCGTACCGGCTGACTGCGTTGCCACGCCTTCTGGCTCCGCTGACGCAGGAGGGGATGGTGCCCAGAAGACGGCAGGTCTCCTTCGACTGCCAGTGGATGCGACGTACGAGATGTCCAGAGGTGCAGCGCACGGTGCCACCGGAGAGTCCCCATCTGGCGCTCCGTCAACGCCAGCAGGAACTCACACCAGCGAACACACCTATGTGTCTTTTGATAAACTGCCGAACCCCGCGTCCATTGCACGAGACTCCAGCATCGCAGAATGGCACACACGCATGCTTCCCACCTACACGGCCTTCGCCATGTCGCTATCGGAGCTTCTCCTGATCCCCGTGAGCGGCGAAGAGTTCCTCGAGTGCTTTTATCATCTACTGTTGGAGGTGGATGTGTCCATGAGTGGCGGGTTGGCCACCAAGGCACTTGCGCAGAGGAACCTGCGCACCCTGCGCGGGCACATGTCCGAGGCACTCATGGATTCTCTCGCCAGCCGTAATGACGGTGACGTGCAATCAAATCAAAAGGAAGCCGACGTAGCGGCGCCGGCCGCCGACGCAACGTTGTTCGCTGCCGCAGGTCCCAACGGAACCGTTGGCGCGTCAAGCTCTGCGGTGCCAGACCAACCCAAGTTCATCTTCCTCCAAGCGAACCAAGTGGCCTACACCGCTGGGACGCCCTCATATGACGCCGTCATGCCTGCTCTGTTCGCTTCTCTCATCTTCGCCTACCGCCGTCTCTGTGATTACGATCTGACATCACGTGTCGAATGCCTCAAGCGCATTCTCTCCATTGACAAGCACATTGAACGTTTTGTCTTCGCCCGTCTCGGCAAAGAACTGGAAAATTTGGCGCGGCAGCGACTGATGAGGGAAACCTACGTGCTGTCGACAAATGGGCTGTTCACCGAGCTCGACGGTGGCGGTCTGGACGTCGACTTTATGAAAGACATTTTCGCGGCGTCCCAGCAGATTGCCACAAGCGGCAGCGCACCCAAAGCAGCCACAGAGGGGTCGGCGTCAGGAAAGCATCCCGAGGAGTCCACGTCCAGCTCGGATCTAGAGGATTTGGTTGAGGCAGAGTGACGTGGACGTTCAGTACAGCCGAGTTTTTTTTTTTTTTCAACTGTGAGTGTGAGTGTGGGCAACGAAGGGCTCTGCCCCGCACGCAATCGACATGCATACCCTCTTCTCTATTTCTATGAGCTGTGCTGCTGTACAAGGGTGTTACTGCGCTGTCCAAGCGGTTCCAAGTGGCAGACTCCAGTTGTCCTTTTCACGTTGTCTACCCAGAGGGGTGGGAGTGAGAACAAGAATATCATATAACACAAACGGGGTGTTCTTTCGCTCCTCGCAACGCCAAAGTATGCCGTGCGGTGGTTCTGCTTCGCGTGTTGTGGCGAAGGGGTGCGCAGAAAAGACAAACGATCTGACGGACTGTTTTGCCTTCCTAAAATAGGGCGATGTCCCGTTAAACGCCTTCCCCCGTTGGTTGCTTGTCTTGACTTGCATTGTGGCAAGTTCTTTGTGGCGCGTGGGTGTAGCCATGGCAGCAGAACGGGTTCACTGCCATGGCGCCTTGACCCACCGCAGGAATTGAACGCCATGTTAGTCAAAGGTTTTCATGCTACCCTGCACCACTGGCCTCTCTGGTTCTCCTCACCCTCTCTCCATCTAAAGCGACTCGATTTCCAAGAAAAGAAGAGTTAAACCCATCTTTCCCTCATTGCAGCGCACATCTGTGACGCTGTCTATTGCGTGGACGATACCAGGCTTCTTTGCAGTGTGCACGGAAGCTTCTCAGTCTAACCCCGTCTCCTGCAACTGTTCCTCTTTCTCTTTCTGGCAGCCCGTTGCCATCCCGACCCAGCTCTGCCTTACGACACGATTGCCCACCGACATGCCTGTACCCGCCGTCAAGACAGTCATCGTCCCGTTTGTTTTACAACCAGCGGAGAATGTGGGTGAACCGAACGACACAGGCGCTCTCGCACTGGACGGGCAAGTCATCACCAACGTGCGTCTGCAGGCAGTGAGCTTCGATCAGCGATTCATGTGGATCCATGTCTCCCAGTGCCGGTCCGACCAGCCTAGCTCGGGGTTCGGAACCACATTCCTGGCACTGCCTTCGGGTGATACAAGGACCTCCTTGACCACTCACATTCTGGAGGACATTGGTAGGCCGAGCGACGACAATGACGTGTCGCGGCTCGGATCCGCGTCGGACGTCTCCAGTTTCACGGAGAGCCTCGCGGATCGTTTGTCGCGTGCGATCATGAAAGAAATAGGGCACCACGTAGCCGTCTACGTCTCGTGCGACCTCACAGGGGATCTCACACTGCTCCTCGTCAGCGGAAACGGCAGCACACTGTCTGTGCAAACTCAGCGGTTCAGCTCCCTCGTTCTTCGTGAATCCCTCCTACTTTCCCGTCACCTGATCTGCGGAGAACCTTAACGTAAGACCACTTATAAGGTGTGTTCTTCACGCACGCCCAAAAAATAACATAAAATTGGGAATCGTCAGTTCGCAAGAGCTTTCGGCCTTGCACGCGAGGAGGATCCATGAAGGCACCAGGAGTAGCACTTGTGGCCGCCACACGTCATGGCAGCAGTTCACTTTGAGCCGGAGCGCCTATTCGTTCCTCAGCGCCTTCACAGGCATGACAAGCAATCGGGAAAACTCACAGTTACTGCTGCGACAGTTTCTCCGGTGCTCATACGACAATGCTGACGGCGTAGAGATGGTACTGCTGCGAGGGGATGCCCTAACACTTCCTATCTTCTCCATCTATCTGCACTTCTTTCACATGCCAATCGCTGCAGTTCACTGAAGTATCAACTCAATCAAAGCTCTTTTCCTTTATCGTTTTCTAAAGGTTTCTTTCTCTTTACCCACTCCCCAACAACTTGCAATCGTTTTGAGAAACCCTCACTCGATAGCAGACGTCCGCTCGTAAGCAAAATTTTCTGCAGTAGCGACCACACTTGAGCACCTTCCTTGCACACCATGACTTCCGTTATCAAGCGCGCTGAAGTTGCTCAGCACAACAAGAAGGAGGATGGATGGTTCATCATAAATAACGATGTGTACGATGTGAGCAAGTTCTACGACGATCACCCTGGTGGCCGCGATATCCTGCTCTCCCACATTGGGACCGACGCCACGGAGGACTTTGAGGCCGTCCGCCACAGTAAAGGAGCCTTAAGGAAACTTGAGGCCCTGAAGGTGGGCACGCTCCCGCCAGAGGAGCAGCGGAAGTTCATCACCTGCGCGGAAGTCGCCGAGCATGCGGATGCCAGCTCGTGCTGGTTCATCATCAACAGCAAGGTGTACGACGTGACGCCCTTTCTGGATAACCATCCTGGTGGCCGCGACATCCTTCTGTACAATGGGGGAAAGGACGCCACGCAAGCCTTTGTCGACAACGACCACAGCAACCAAGCCTACGGCATGCTGGCCAAGTACTGCATCGGGGACCTCGACGTGGCGGAGCGCAAGGCGTTCGTGAGCCGCAAGGGCACCAGTGCCGCCGCCGCTGCCGGCGTAGCGCATGGCAGTGGCGCTGCAAGGAAAACAGGCGATGAGAGCCTTCTTGCTCGCATCCAGGAGCAGCTGATGCTCTTCATGATTCTCGCAGTCTTTGTGCTGGCAGGGTATCTCTGCCTCTCCTAAGCGGAGGGGAGGGGTTTCAAAGGAGTTCTGCGACGCGGCACCATCAAAAAAAAAAAGGAAAAACAGGGAATCAGCCGAAAAAAAGCAAAGCCTCTCAGTCCGTGACTGCAAAAGACTTGCTATGCGCGCCTACTGTCGTCTGTCACAACATGGCGCACGGTATGACATGGGGTAGACGGCACTATCCCCACGATGGTGTGCGTTTCTTCCCCGCCCGGAAGGCGCGAGCGAGCACGTGCGGTGGTCTGAGAGGCCTATCCTACGCGACGCAAACAATTCTGGCCTTGGCGGAGAGCCGCATGGCTGTGCGCTCGTGCGCGCATTGTCTTTTCTCGCCTTGCTAGCCTCTGCACGTCGATGATGGAAATGACGACTCATGCTCGGTCCACTCCTCGCTTTTCACCAGAAAAAAGAAAAAAGAGAGATAGGTCTTCGGCATTGAGTGTGGGTCTGA
Source organism: Herpetomonas samuelpessoai (assembly GCA_030849835.1). Taxonomy (NCBI): domain Eukaryota; phylum Euglenozoa; class Kinetoplastea; order Trypanosomatida; family Trypanosomatidae; genus Herpetomonas; species Herpetomonas samuelpessoai. The sequence continues at coordinate 348,450 of JASAOC010002135.1, forward strand.
GGATGTAGCAGACGCATGTCTGAAGATTCCAACTGATTACCCTTCTCTGCGTCACGACACCCGAGAGAGCTGAGCGGGAGTTGTCAGGGAGCCAGTGAGTTGCTCGACGGACTGACGCCCACACGAGCGTTTTTCCATATACTTCCTATTACTTCACTTATTTCTCTTATTCTTTTCACCCACTTTCGCCTCTCGTGCGGTACTCGCTTGTACTCATATATAAACACCTGAGCAGCAATCTTGCGGGTGCCTTCATGCTTTATTACCGAAGCTTTTGTCACCAGCGTAGTGTCGTCCTGCATCAAATTGAGGTGCTCACTTGAAACCTGAATTTCACCGCGATGAGAACAAGGTGCTGAATGAACAGACTTTTCTGCGCGGGCCCCGGAACTGGTGAATCTTTCACCTGAGGGCAACCCGCCAAGCGATTCTTTCATGACTGCGAGGAAACGGGAGGTCGTGACGCCCTTCTCACCTGTTCCCCATGATGGTGAGGGAGGGGGGGGGGGAGAGAGGCTACATGGACACGGCTACACCATAGCGCGGTGCTTCAGCCTAGGCTATGCGAACCTTGTGGGAAATTATGCTTCTACTGTTATTCCCATCTCCCATATTTTCTTTCACCCTGTTAACCTCTCTCTGCGTTAGCGGCACCATTATCATTCCGCCAAGTCGTGTATGGAGACCCGTCGTAGTGCCCGTTAGGACTTCATCCCGCAATTTCCTGGATCGTTGCTTGAGATCCCTCGCACGTTCTCATGCATCACCATAAGCAGTAGAGCTAGGGGCTCAGCGTCGTTCCGCGAACGACGTGGTCACTATGTACTGGTTAGCACCTACTGGCCCGATAGAGTTGGCTTCACCTATTGTTATTGACTGCGAAGCTGCGTATCCATCTCAAGTCTGACAGCATGCATAACATCGAGGGTGGTGTGTTCTCCCTTTCACCATTGGCACCTTTCTGCACGTCATCCGCATTGACAGTCGTCGTTTTCTGGATTCACTTGCTCCGGTATCTAAACACTGGGCATCCGGCACCGCACGTGCAACACGTCACCCACCAGGCTTTCAGCCCGACACCTGTCGAGATAGGGCACCATCAACGCAACGGCAACAGCGGTTTACCAGAGAGGAGCGTTGCGCTGCTGCCTTTCTCGTTTACCAGGCCGCTGTCTTGGCTGTTACTTCTCCCCAAGTGCTCCCATCAGTCACGCTGTACCAACACGGCTAAACTGACAAGCAAAGCACACGGAAGCAGAGTACAAACAAAGAGAAAGAGAGGAAGAGCGAGAGAATTCCACGCTCGGGACCTACAGGCACTGTACGAACACAGCGACTTCTTTAGTTTTGCTTTAACTCTCCAGTCGACTCAGTCGTACGTTTCCCCCTTGTACTGTCAGCAGAGGCGGGGCAACCTTGAAGATACGCTCTCCCTCTGATGCAGGGATATACATGTGCGCATGCGACACATCCCGTGGAGTCCTTGGCTTCCTCTGTGGCAACAGGTCTCGACGACAGAATCATTCATTTCTACCCTACCCTCTTCTCCACCTAACAACAGACATCACAAAAGCCAAACAGAACATTCCTTACCGTTCCGTTTTCCTGCCTACTCTGTTACTTCTTCTGACTCTGCAACATTACCTGGAGTGACATCATACCACCAACCTCAGCGTCCTGTGGGACCACTACCGTCCCCAATTAATTTGATAACATCCGCTGCCATGACGCACAGCAGTTCTCGCTCTGTCCGTGCCGTTGTATGCTGCGCCACCGTCCTGCTGCCGCTGCTTGTGCTCGGCGTCGCTGCGCAGAGCGTCGATGTGGCGGCGATCTGCGGCCGAGGGGACAACAGTCGCCCCATGAAGCTCGTCTCAGCGGACAGCCACCGCATGCGAATACATTGTCCGAGGCTGTCGGAGTACTGCACCATCGAGAGCACAATTGCCATGGACGAGCAGGCCCCCTCCACCCTCTGCGCACCTGTCAACGGCGCTCGGAACACCATCGCGGTGGACAGGGCTGTGGTGGTGCAGAGAAGGCTATTTGGTAAGGATTTTGTCAGAAGTTGCTCTGGCATCCTCGATGATCCGCTGTACTGGCACTCGATCGTTCATACGACTTTCCTAAACGACGCAGTGCGTCAAGCATGGCTGGATGCCAAAGGATCCATCTCGACGGTGTCCGTCTGTGGAGATCCTGACAAGGATGTGCTTGTGTGTGGCTCGGGTGATGCTGCCTCTGCAAAGAGAGGTGAACCGCAGCTATGTCATGTGCTAGGAGAGCATCAGGCTGTGTACACTGGTATCGACAGGAGCGGCACGAATGGGTGCGACGGCACAGATAAGCGCCTCTACTTCACTATTATTGCAGTTCCATGGGGCATCGAGTACAAGATCTACAATTTGTCTTTCGACGAACCTGTTGTTACCTCAGTGGTCGTCCTCAACGGCACGCAACAGTCTGTGGCGACGATTGCTTCGTCAGGTGTGCCTGTGAAGGTCAGCGTGGACGTTGTGAGCCCACTTGAAGGCCAACTTGTCGCTCACTTGATCGGTGGAAACAGACGACTTGTCGGGAGAAGTCGCACGCAGCCAGGCAGCTGTACCGGCTACTGCGGCTTTCAGAGGAATCCAGAGTACATCACCACTTGGTTACCCATGCCAGCAACGTGCGCAGGAGCCACTCCTCACTGCCGACGCGGAGTCACAGCCTCTTCCTGCGCGGCAGACGTACAGCTTTTCGAGAGCTCTGCGGAGGACATTGTGCTTCCGTATTCCACAGCGGATAACTCTGTTCGGTACGTGGTGAACAGTGAGGACCGTGTTGTAGTGAGCATGTCTGGCAATGTGGTACCACTTAAGGGTGTCTTTGTGTTCAACCAGACAGCTGCGGACCGCGTGACGGAAAAGGGTGCGGCTCGCGACCTGTCCGGTGCAAAGGTGCAGGTGCTGCAGCAGATCGAGCAGACCAAGGACGTGGCGGTGGTGCGGGCTGGCGGCGAGGTTGCGACGGCGTCTGTGGCGTGTGAGTTCGCCCTGCGCAGCGTGCGTGGCACGGACCGGATGTACAGTGTGACGAACGTGCGCGGTGGGCCCACCTGTGACCTGGTGATTGGCAATGGTGTGGATCAGCGTAACTTCACATTGAGTACGCCGGCGAAGTTGGGTAGTGCATTTGAAGTGATCGACTACGAGGCGCTGTGGGAGGAAGCCGACAGACTGAACGAGGACGGTCCCAAGGATCTGCCGCTCATCCTCGGACTGTCCCTTGGCCTCGGCCTTACTGCCCTGGTCGCCGCCGTCATCGTCATTGTGCTGGTCTGCACCCGCCGTAACAAGACGTGCTGCTTCGCGGAGAACAGCAGGTGCCCTGCGTGGCTGACCAAGTGTTCGCGCCGTGTGACGTCGTGTAGGTGCTGCACGCGTCGTGCGGACGGCGTGGCACCGAATCGTGGAGCCGCCAATCCATTGGAGCGTGCAAGGGTACCGCCAGGGATGCGCGTTGGTGACATCGTTGAAATGTCGGACATGGATGGGGTCTACGTCGAGGCGAATTCAGGATACGTGGACGGCCGGTTCCGCTTCGATGGGTGGGCACCTCCAACGGGTCCCCGTGGCAACATGCGGCACGACTCGCGCGGTCGCCAGTTCAACTGACTAAGCGAGCGCATGCGTGTCTGGTAGCCGTAGCGACTCCATGTGTAGGACGGTTTGTCTGGGCCAAGG